>JAWWLV010000144.1:6903068-6926520 GCA_035041135.1 Platyrinchus mystaceus | reverse complement strand
CCTTTCACACAATGGGCAGGGGGAAGGGAAAAAGAAATTCCTACTTAGTTTTCATTTGGCTTAAACCATGACACTTGTCAAATTGTATCACATTCATTCCCTATTTCACCTATACAAATCTTTTAAAAAATTAAGAATTACATCTCATGCATGGTATTAGTATTGTTACTCATCTATAAGATGCTCATTACAAAGACAGATCATCTCTCTAACAAGCCTCTGACAAATAGCTCTTTGTGTAAGGGTCTTCCAATTATGAGTTTCCTTCCTTTTTCTTTCTTTTTTTTTCCTTTGGCAAAATATCATTTCTATTCCCCAAACTTGAATCTTTGGGGAATTTGGCTTCGTGACAGCAATTTCCAATAAACAATCTAGTCTCGCAGTTCTCACTAATGAAAGAAGACATTTTTATGGAATGAAAAAGAACAAATATAAAGAGAAAAAAGAGTTACTGTTTCTGAGCTCTAAGGCTAGAGCATTTAAAGCATTTAATAGTATTTAATTTATTGAAAAGGGCTTATGTTTATTCTTTTTGAAAAACAAATATTTTTGTAAGGGTTAATTAAAATATTTCATTTCTATTACTGCAGCTAATGGATTACTAAATGTTTGTGCCAACCACACAATCCAGCATCCAATGCACTGTTCAGCCAACCAGTAGTGTATTCTCTTTTTAAGGACATGTTAGGGACCTGAATAAATAGCATTCAAGAGGAAGAGTGTTACTGTAGGAGATAAATGACTTATATTTGTACAGCCTGAAAGAACAAAGCAAAATTTTAGTAAAAAGCTTTAAAGTATTGTCACATGAAAGAAGCAAAATCAGTAAATTTAATGTCAGAAATAGGTGGAAAATAAATGATGAACAAACTGGACTACTTAAGATTCTTAAACTTTTCTGAACTGTTCAAGTGAGTAAATGACCCTGTATTTCCAATTATTATTATTGCTATTACCAATAACATTGCACAATATGACTAAATACATCAAAATCATGCATGTTTTATGTAGTCATCCTTCAAAATCAGTTTTATAAAGCAATGTGAGTCCAAAATTTTCAGTCTCCTATTCTTGAGGTTTCCTATTTTGCTTTTTCAGTCTCCCTTTCTTGAGGTTTTTGTTTTGTTTTTCTTGAAATCAAGTCTATAAATAACATTTATTTCTTTTAGATGACTTGAAGAGTTGTTAGATCAACCAGAAAAGAGGAAAATTGATTAACAATGCAATATTATCAACTTCAGATCACCAACATTACCACTTCTGATGATCCCCATAAGCCTGACATTATATGTGATCATTAGACCATCTATGTGGTCTGCCTAGCATTTAGGATTTGTATTAATCAGGGCCCCATAAAGATAGGCTTCAGAATTAATTCTACTAAAATGATCTCTAAAAATAGTTCTTTCTAGCCCCTACCATTAGTGCTTGCTTTATGCCTCCAGGTATGAGGAGTTTTAGGCCATAATTTTTTCCCATACAGCGGAACTGCTTGTGTTCTCATTACCCATATAGACACCTAATGCCACTAAGCTTTTTACCTTCTTGGTATTTCATGGCAATAAGGTAGAAAAACATTTCCTTTAAATCTGTCACCTCTCTTGTGCACCACACGAGCACCCACAATCTCCCACAGTTTCATAACCATCTATGCCTCAGAAATCCCTTGCTTGGCATTCAGACTCCCAGCAGTTCATCTGATAAGCCTCACTGTCTCTGCTTTTTATTTCTTCTCCTTAGCTGATCTAGCTCAGATCTCATTGAAGACATTATTTTCTATTTTGGTTGACCTCTAACATTTTCTTAGTATCTAAAGCAACTGGCCTTTTCCATTCCCCAGAGCAATTAAACTTTTCATTTGCTGATTTTGTGTCACCATGTGCACCCTCAGCTGACCAACTTTGCATATGTCTATCATCAGTTGTTAATATATCTCTCTTTTTCACCTGTCCTTCTCAGTACTTCAGACCAAAATAAACATGTGTCTTCACCTATACATAACGTTTCTAGAATTCCTTCTCCAGAAACTGATTTTCCCCTACCCAGGTTGTTTATTTACCCCATATTTTCCTGTCCTTATTATCTTTTCTTATCTTCACATAATGATTTTTCAGACAAACTTTTCCAAACTTTTTGATAAGGTTTTCTATTTGAATAGTATGTTTTGACTGAACTATGAACCATGAAGAAGGAAAACAAAAGAAAAACAAAGGTGATACACTAGAGAGATGCTATTGACATTTCCAAGTCCACCAAAATTTTGGAAAGCAAAAGCTGGAAGAAATTCCCGCTGAGTGCACAACAGTCTTTATCATTAAATTTAATCAAAGATAAAGCTGCTAAATCCATCCAGTGTAAAGTTTCATTTATGTGGGAAAGGAAAAGAACCAGTTTTCACATCATTATTAGTCCAAACCACACTCTGCATTGCATGGGTCCAATATTATTCTGTTAAAACTGTGAGTGCCTACAACTCCAGCTGAAAAAATCCTTCCCTCTACCCTTAAAATGTTATATATACATCTAGCCTCTTTGCCAGCCAGAATATATTACATTTGTCCTATTATCTCTTCCTCTTTCAGATTATCAGTCTTGACAATTAAAACTGAACCATAGCACTCAGTACTCCTCATTGGAATGCTTGTGACAAGAAGATGGCAGCAAGACTGAGCATGACTAACATGAAGATTATGCAGAGGTTCCAAGAACAGTATAGAGAATAAAAGGAAGATCAAAAATCATTCTGTTACCCAAGAAAACAAGTCACAACAGACAACTGTGGACAGAGAGCAGCACAATCTAACCACATGTAGTTCTCTAACATTTCTTCAAAATATTTTGGGAAAAAACCTACCATCAAAGTCTTTATACATCATTCATACACATCTCATTTCTTCTCTACTTGCATTAGGAAATATTTTTAGGTGTTATCTATGGCATATGAGGCTTCCTTTTAAAAATGAAGTTTTGATTATATGTCTTACAAATTGACACAATCTCTAATGACAAGATGTTAATTAAAAAAATTATATCCTGTTTCTTTTATCATCTAATTTGTCAGGATGACACATCAAGTTAGCAAATTTTAAATGACACTTGATTGAAATATATTATAGGCACATTTTAATTAAATATTTTATGTGCAAATAGGTCTATATAAGTAGATCAAAAGCTATGATTATAATCACAGATATGTTTCCTTGATCTAGATACATTATCCTAGCAAATATTTTCATACACATCCATGGAATGCTTTTTTTTTTCCTTTTTCACACATACTTGAGGACTCTCTTTTTGTCAATAAATCTGCAGTTTCAATTACGAAAGCACTGTAAAAGAATTACCTTTCTAACTGTAAAGATTTCATTTTGCCTTCAGGATACATGAGCAAATAAGAAATATATTTAATAAATAAAGAGTATAATTTACTTTGGCTAATTTAACAAAATCCTGAAGGGCCATGATGTTCTGTATTGCCAACAGGTAAATCTTCTCCGAGACACAGTAAAATATTTTGCTTCAGCAAAGCTGGACCCCATAACCAAATAATGGATTGAGTGTTGTGGTTTCACACTAGCTACTGTGAAGAAAATTAGCTTTAGTCCAGCCAAAACCAGCACACTGAGATATATTTAAAACTCTGTGTGCACAATATTATTAGCTATAGATGTTCTTTGCTGGGCTATGTAGGCTTTAATATAACCTTGTCTGACAACTTATTTAAATGTAGTCCTCCATTTTACCATATTAGGTGACCACCATAATTTGATCGTGAACGGTGCTACATCCAGTTGGCGGCCAGACACTAGTGGGGTTCCCTAAGGCTCCGTACTGGGGCCAGTCCTGTTTAATAACTTGATTGATGATCTGGATGAGAGGAACAAATGCACCCTCAGTAAGTTTATGGACAACACTAAATTGGGAGAGGAGTATTGATCTGCTGGAGAGTAGGAAGGCTGTGAAGAGGGATCTGGACAGGATGGATCAATGGACCAAGTACAGTGATAAGGGGTTCAATAAGGTGAAGTGCCAGGTCCCAAACTTGGGTCACAAGAACCCAAGTCTGAGGGTGGACTGGCAGTGGCCACATGGAAAAAGACCTGGGGGTGCTGATGAGCAACAGCTGAACATGAGCCAGCAGTGTTTTCAAGTGGCCAAGAAGACCAATGGCATCCTGGCGTGCATCAAAAATAGTGTGGCCAGCAGGACCAGGTCAGTGATTGTCCCTTTGTACTTGGCACTGGTGAGGCTACACCTCGATTGTCCAGTTCTGGGCCCCTCACTGCAAGAAAGACATTGAGGTGTTGGAGCGTGTCCAGAGAAGGGCAACAGAGCCAGTGAAGGGTCGAGAGTGTCATATGAAGAGTGGCTGAGGGAGCTGGGGGTGTTTAGCCTGGAGAAGAGGAGGCTGAAAGGGGAACTTATTGTTCTCAACAACTATCTGAAAGGAGGCTGCAGCCAGGTGGGGATCAGTCTCTTCTTCCAGGCAACTCTTCCTGTCCTGTTAGTGAGAGAACAGGAGGAATCGACCTCAAGTTGCGCCAGGGGAAGTTTCATTTGGACATCAGGAATCATTTCTTCACTGAAAGAGTGGTCAAGTATTGGAATGGGCTGCCCAGGGAGGTACTAGAATCAGCATCCCTGGTAGTGAAACACATAGACATGGCACTTGAGGCCATGGCCTAGTTGACTTGGTGATGTTTGGTCACAAGTTAAGACTCGATGATCTTAATGATTCTATATCAATCTTGGTGATTCTGTGATTCTATAATTGTCTGTGTCACTTATAGGGTTAAATTACATCCAAATACTATACAAGGAAATATTTTTCTGAATTGAGCAAGTTTAATTTTATATTATTATTACTATTATTCATTTTAAGCAGAATTACATATTGTACACTATATATACAGCAAAATGTTGAATATAAAATATATAATATACATATATTTGTATAATTTGTGCAAACTGTACTCCAAAAGGTACACTCACTTTCCCGATTTTCTGTTAATTCTGAAAGTATCACTGATGACAAATTCCCCCAAATTAGCCTAGGCAGATGCTTGAATTTTTATTTTGTTTTCTTTTTGCAAAGTAGTATGTACAATTTTTTCCCCTACAGTAGATTTTATACTATATTAAGCTTATTTCACAGATAAATCAATAATTCAAGCACTCCTACCACCTTTTAAAGCAACCTGGAAGATTAAAATGCTCTATCTCTCATGATATCAGGTTTTCAGATTTATCATTGCCATAGATGCACAGCTTCTGCAAGTCACAGATATATTTGCTGAGGAGAAAGGCACAGCCCCTTTCCAGGTCATTGATTTCTTTTTGAGAGGATAAGCCATTTATGATAGAGAAAGTTCCTCGTATTTGAAGAAAAACAAACCCCAGAAAATTACAAAATGATGTTTTAGAATAATTTGCCATTGTCCATTCAGGTAGCCAAAGTCATTAACAAAACAGGCCATCAAGCTTTAATGAAAGAAGCTTTCTTCACTGAATTATTATCTACAGAACCACAGTTTATTCTCCTAGTTTACAAAATCTAAAGAAAAATTATTCAGCAGAGGTGGGAAAAAAAACTGATGCAATCCAAACCCAAAAGCAGCCTGAAACTCATTACAGCTTCCCCAAATTAACATAAATAGTGTGTCTTCCTTCTGATCAACCTGATTTTGAAATTATATCAAAATCTATTCCGACTATCTTTTTTATTTAAAACATCTTTATGAGGTTTTATGAAATAAAACTGCACTATTCAATCGTACTACTGAATTATGTGGTGGCTAAAGCAGATAAGTTTTTATGAAGCTCTTCAAAATTTTTGACGGACTGTACTTATCTCAATTAAATGATATTGTATATATTAAGGGGTGGTCAGATGCTTGACATAAACATAAATACTGCTGCAGCAACAGGCTAGCTAACAAGAACTATAAAAACAATCAATTGTTTTTAAATGTAAAGTTAAAACATGGCAGTTTATAGTTGCCAGTCTCAAAACAATAAGCCATTTGTCCCATTAAATCATCAAAAACACTCATCCTTTACTTCCTCTTGCCTAAATCTGTTCTTAAAACTGTTGAGCTGCAGCCAGGCCTAATTCACCATACTTTCAAGAGCTGTTCCTCCTCTAAGTAGCTAAGCATCATCAGCTGGCTCACTCACTCAATAACTGCCACCCATCCCTTGGAGCTGGAAAACACAATTCCATTATTAGTTTCAAGCTCAGAAGGGTGAATACCATACATACAGAGTAGCAGCGAAAAGTGGTGACTATTCTAATTGCCCCACCTATCTGTCCCTGACAGAAAATGTGCCTTTACATGAAATAAGAAATACTATCAGTGATTCTTTGTCCTAACAGAGACTAGCGTCTCCCCTCATGAAACACATCTTTCCAGTTAGGTCAATCAAAACACTGCCAATATTCTCACATGAAAACTCCAGCAAACAAACAAATATTTCACCTTATAGAAAGCAATCTGGATTTTTGTTAACCACAAACTGATATACTATATAAGCAAGATTTGACTGCATACAGATAAGACAAGTATTTGCTAGAAAAAATTCAAAATACATCAAAATACATTCAAATTTCAATTTTTTTTTTTTCCTGCCATAGAATGAGCTGATTATTCTACAGCACGTGGCCTACAGTAGAGTCAAAAAAGTCCATAGTGGTAAATCTTATTAGAAACTGTGAACAGAATAACAAATAGCTAAGAAGTTTTATATCAACACCATCAAAATAATGGAAAACTTCAGAATAATTACTAGGCACACTAGGATAAAAACACAGCAATTATCAGAGACAGCCAGAAAAGGTTTAGAATTGAGTTCTTCAGGGGAAAAAAAATCTGCAATGAGCCTTTGGATTTTGTGGAGGAAACCTAACTTCATGACATTTCCAGAGAATTTTTCTTGCATGTTCATGACAGATATTTTATTAATAGCTGCTTAAAAACTTCAAAAGACAGTGATTCCTTTATCTCAGTGGACAATCCATACCAGTGCGTAACTATGTTTACCTGCAGAAAATGTAGATTTGCTTTTAGAAGTGTGTCTGCATACCCAAATGGACAAAACATGTAATGGGATGACCTCCTCAGCATTGAGGGAAGAGAGCAGCTCAATCTAAATTGTTTTGTTTATATATGCAAATATGATGTTTTCTGTTCCTTCAATAACACTGGTAATGTAGGATCATTTTGTAATTCACTCTAAACTCTATGTTCTAAGGAATTATTGCTGGGTTCTTTCCCTCTAAGCACAGCATTTGCCAGCAGTATGCAATTTAAAAATGGAAAAAAACTAAGAAAAAACCCAACCAAACAAACAAGAACCTGTTGTGTCAAATTTTCAGTTCTAATCTCAGAAATAACTGGAGCCCCACCAGGCTTGGCATCATGAGCAACCATGAGAAAAATGCTTTCAATGCTAACACCTGACTCATTTATAAAACACTGAAAGGGAATCAGACTCAGATTAGGTCCTGCTCTAAACAATGTACACCCCCCAATCTGGCAATGCATCACCCATAACTAATTTAGGAAGGGTTTTGTTGTTTAATGAGCAAAATGCTGGTTAAGTGTCTCCCTTTTCTCAAAGAATGAAGTTTGGGGTTTTTTTCTTTTTTTGGCTTTTTTTTGGTGGGACTTTTTTTTAGGAATTTTTCCAAATCAGTTCTTCCTTGATCCTTCATGCTGCAGAAAAAGTAATACTGGAAACCCTAGAGTTTTTTTTGAAGACCGTGACATTTGCATTGAATCAGAATTCCGTGAGTTGCCTTTATTCTGTTTCAGTCCAAATATAGCTGTTTTAATTAGAAAGTTTACTTAGCTATTTTATTCCATAAGACAGGGGTCCTCAAACTACGGCCCACGGGCTGGATACGGCCCCCCAGAGTCCTCAATCCGGCCCGCCAGTATTTACAGAACCCCTCCACTGCCCCCCCCCCGGCCAATTTCCCCCCGGCGAATCACCAGAGCCCCGGCGCGGCAAAGTTCCTTCAATCCCTTTTGGCCGCCCTTTCCAGACTGCGCGGCCGGGCTGAGGAGGGGGGCGGCGGCATCAACGAGGTGAGCGGCTCGCCTGTCTCTCCCTCCCTCCCTCCAGCTCCCAGGCAGGACAAGGAAGCCAGCACCAGTGGGAAGCACGCACATTCTTTTTCCTGTTTTTTGTGCACTACAACAAATAAAATATGTGCAGTTTGCATGGCAATTCGTTCATTTTTTTCCAAACTGTAGTCCGGCCCCCCACAGTGTCTGAGGGACAGTGAACCAGCCCCCTGTTTAAAAAGTTTGAGGACCCCTGCCATAAGAGTTCATCTTTCTTCCAACAGTCCTTTCCCTCCCTGTCCCGATTTATAATAACTATTGTGCCATTTTGTTACATAGCTGTTCTTCACTCCTGACAGTACCAGTTCCTTTTTTTCATGACAGTGATAGATGCATCTGATAAGTCATAGAAAAGTAAACTTGACAACATTTTCTACTTCCAACTCAATTTCTAATCTGTTTCTACATAGACTTTTTTGCTCCAGTTAACAAAAAAATGGTGTCTCTGAGCTCATATCAATTTAATATTTACAACCTGTCCAAATGATTCACATTCCTCACTGAAGCCTTAGCTCAGGTGTTTCATTGATCAGGTCCCAAATGATTCTCTTTAATTTGAGTGTTAAATCAGTCTTTTAGAGCTGGCAATATCGCTCACAGAAAATAAAAAGACATTTTTAGTACAGATAAAAGCAGAAAACCTAACTCCTATTTAGTTAAGCATTGATCAATGAGAACACTCTCCTGAAGTTTCAAGAGACCTTATATAAATAACTGTGACAAGAAGGTCTTTGTTGTTCAACATCAGTGTCAGGTTCCGTCTTCCCTTGTGTGCGTGTGCGCACAGGGGACTGTCTGCCCCAGCTGGAGTGCCCCAAATACCCCTAAAGGTGAGACCTCAGGGCTGCACAGTGTCACACAGCTTGTTTACTCTTCCCTGTTCTCCCAGTTTGCTGACAGAAGAGATAAAGGCAAGGGCCAGTCTCAATTCCACTCCACAAGAAAAGTCTGCTCACCATTTTGGTGATGGATGGGGCTGCTCAGATTCAGAAATGTTTCTCCAGAAATCAAATAACATGTTTGATTGGTGAAAACACAGAAAATTTCATGCAAATTATTTTAAATAAATAAAGCTTTCTGCAAGGAAAAAAAAAAGATAAAGGAAAAAAGATAAAATGGAAAGGCTTGCATTTGCCTTTTGGTGTCACAAGCCTTCAAAACTTTTCAGTATTTTAAAACCTCCTATTAGCTATGGATAAGGCTAGAACAAAAAGAAGTTGGACTAGCATTCTGTCACAGGACTGGAGTATGAATTTTAGCACCCCTGAACACTAAAACAGGGTCAGTGTTACTGGAGGAACCTAAATACTAATTCAGGCTTTATGCCAATATTGAGGATTTTTTCAGTGTATAAGCTATTATAGAAGGACCATATACATAGTTATCATTATCACACTTAGGCTATGCATTATGAAGACAAAGCTTTTCTTTTATGCCACAATCTCCATACCAGTTTATTCTACATGAAAGAATACTTGCAGCTATAAAATCTTAGTGAGGGGAAAAAAACCAAACAAAACCAAACACTGGAATTTTCTTGAACAGGTCAAAATACATAGAATTAAATGTTGGTCCTTAAAATAAGACCACCTCACCCTAGGCTTCAGTGAAGAAGGAACTGCATTATAAGCACTTTGGGGTATAATTAAATAATTTAAAAGGATTCTTACCTTTCTTAATGTCGAATCTATCCTACACCACAAGCACCTCTTTAGGTGATTTAACATACGAATAAACTTATTAGAATAACTAAAAAAAATAATTTGCCAGCCATAAAATATAAAAGCATATAACTATTTCTTGCTGTCAACTTTTACTGAAAGTTCACTGGCTAAAACATAAGTGTAGCAGTGAAATACAACCCTCTCTTCATTTAAAATGCCATTGGAATTCACATATTTTGTAAAGGTCACATATGGTCACTGAGCTGGTAGGAATTCACAGCATATTCATTGTAATAATTCACACCAAGTGCACAGGAGAAAAAAGGGATAGAGAACTAAAATGATCTGCTATAACCATTGTCTTTCAGGATTTTTGAGCAACTTTAGTTGAGTATTTAGATGCCTTAATTTCTACCTGATTCAGTATATGTGTATGGGAGAGGGAAAGAAAGAACAAAGTCACTAATAGGCAGTGGGATGATATCTAAACTAAAAGTCTCTTAAAGTACAATTCACTTAGGTCTCAGAGGAAACCAGTACTATTTTTACAGCCATGAAATATTACTGCCATAGAGCCAATCACACAAATAACTAGTGTTGCTGCAGCAATTTTCACTACCTGCTGATATAGACTATGCCATTAACTAACAACAACAACAAATTAGGGCCAGAAAATTATTTACAGGAAAAAATGGAAGGTGTGCACACTTACTCACACATAAGTTCACATGCATATACATATGGTATTCATAGATAACACTAACTGCTTAACTCTATTGCCTTTAATCCCATAGCACTAATAACATCCATAACTGATTCTAGTCAAATTCAAATCACAAGTGCCTTTACAAGAATAATTTACAGTCTCAAATGCACTCTGAAATCCTCTGATGAAAAATCTTTACTGTTCTGGTTAGAGAAAAGTAAAAGAGAGATTTTAGTTACATACAGGAACTGTGAAATTATTTCAATTTTCTATTAGCAAAGCATATATTATTAAAGCTTTTATGACTAAACTTTCTTTCGTTTCTTTCCTAAAATGGAATTAATTGAACAAATTACTTTTTTTAGGCATTATTAAAGGATATTTCCACAGCATAAATAAATTATATACCTGCAGACAGCACAACATGCACACGTTCAAAGCTCTCTGACACATCACTTATGATGTAAAATTTTTGTCACTCCACCAAAGTGACAGCTCAAGAGACTTCACAGTAACCATTGGACATATAACTTTTTCATCTTCTCCAGGAGTGGCAGGAGAGCTTACAAAACTATGAAGATCAAATACTTTTGCTTTGAGGGTACACAACTTTGCACCAAACATCAGGTCTCTCATGTTTGGAGGGTTTTTTGAAGGAAAAGCATTTTCAGGCTATTATAAAAAATCTTCACCTCTCTAAGACACAGCTCAATTGATGTAAATTAGCTACTGTAGCATTATCTAATTTTTAACAGTATAGCATTCAGGGATGAAAACTATAAATAATGAATAGTATTTATAGAGGTTAAAGTATTTACTGTGTATTTGTCATATGTCATTCCGTTCCTCCTTGGATTAAGAAGAAAAATTCTTCACTTTGATTACAAAAATAAGTGGATTTCCTGAAAACATTTTCTACTTTCCTCTGAAAGAAAAGTATGTCTGACTAGTACATGTAGTTCTCCACATACCACAGAGAGCTTCTTCATGCTCTCAATTCCAGAGTGGGCACATCTACTGCTATTCTCAGGAGATGTTGGGTCCTCTGGTCTTTTAAGCCTCCCTACCAGTCAAAAATAAAAATAAATTCTTGCTTACTGTTAGTGGACCCCATATCAGGGCATAATATATCAAACTTTACTTTTAATAAGGTTTCAAATGTCCCAGTGTAACAGGGAGGCAATCCCTGAATGTGGCCACTCAAGGTTAGAATTCCAAAAACTTTCATTAAAAAATTCGCTGGTTTACGATACCAATTCATGGTACACTGCCTTTACTAATTAAATTAATAGCTACACTTGCTTATCAAAGAGATCAACTTCTGCATTGCCCTCACTAGGGAGGTTAGTTGCTAGGCAGCTCTCACTGGGGATTTGGTACTATATTCTTATCTGTGAAGACAAAGGCTGCCATGCATGTTTCACGAGGAGAATGAATGATACACTGCTCTTGCTAAGAGCATTCATTTCCATCTTTATATCTCAATTCCTCTCCTTCAACTATTTTAATAAATTTGGTGCATTCTAATGTTGCAACTCCATTTAGTCTGGAGTATATTTTGACTTGTATGCTATGGAATTACTTTCATTTTTACCTCTCTTGCCAGTTTACAAAATCAAGATTTATTCCAAGACACACGTGAAGGCCTTGCACACCAGAGCATGCCAGGACTGCTGCTGCAGTAATATTCAGTCTGATGTTTAAACCTTTCTCAATATTTTTCTATCCACTGAACTGTTCATTTTCAAATATTTTTTTACTTTGTTCATTTTATTCCAAACTTCAGTTCATACCTAGGAAGTCACACCTTTGATTAGCAGCTTCGTTGTGCCAAATGTCTTGTCAACATAAGCAGCACAGTTACCATTATGTCACTGAGGATGTGATTTATGGCACCAACATTTTCTACTGAGCAACTGGATCTGCAGGCATTCAGATATAGGTGCACTAACCCCCTTTGCAAGTACCCAGATGACTTCCAAAGAATAAAAGACAACCTTGTTGTCTTCTCATTGGCGGGTTTTTTTAGCAACTAGATCCGCATTCTTGCACCTCAGCAAAAACTGAGGACACAATTCTTATTCTCAAAAACAAGCCAACCCAAAACCAAGGACTAGTAATATCTTTAGGTTTAAGCTGGAAACAGAATTCCTTCCTGGACTAATGTCGAGTATTCTTAAAAATGATATGTGTATCAGTGTTATTCAGAATGTGCTTCCAGTGGCAAATTACTTAGTGATTATTGAATGGGACAAAACTTGCAGTTGAAAAAGTCTTTTTTTAATTGTCTTCTAAGTTACATGAAGACTGATTAAAAAAGTTTATTTAATAAATAAAAAGAAAATTATTTTCAATTTATTTGCAATTTTGTATAAACATGCCATGCAAATTTATGCCAACATGTTTTGTTATTTTGCTTTTCGTCATGCAGCTCGTTTTATTAGTTTCTGACTATTTGCTCTCCTCTAGATGTTACTCAAGTAATAAAATTATTACAGAAAGCACCACTTGACTGGATGGCCCAAACTTCAGAGAGTTTGAGAAAAAAAATAAATAATTAATAGAATATCTACACAAATTCAAATTTCCTTGTTGAATAAAGAAATAATATAATTCATATGCTTTGTAATGAGTATGTGAGCACAGTCAAGCTAAAACATTTTTATAAATAATTGGTCTAACTTTTTGCCCAGTTGTGAGAACTGCCAAGATTTCTTGCAATTATGTGAAGTCAAAACTTGTCAGCAGCACTGCATTTTTTTTCCAAGAATAAACAAGTAATCTTATACTGCCTATGGATAACACAAGAAAAAAAGAAAGAGTAAGTTGCTCACTTCTGCCTCTGAAAAGGTAAAACTGGAGTTTTGAAGGCTCAGCTGAAACAAAAACAAAGAAATCTATCATATCTTTATCAGCTGTCATAAAAAATTTAGAAAGGAAGATCATGGTAATGTTGAATTTTTAAGAATAGTATATCATGCTTTTGTTTTTAAACAAAGATTAAATCATGGTATTAGCTGCATCAAAGATTTTTATCTTTTTCAGCGTTCAAGGAATTGGGATGCAACACAAATAAAAATCAAACTATCAATTTTTTTCTGTAAATATCAAACTGATTACTACTTAGAGAAAAACACATGGTAACCACTCTGCTTAAAGGCACCTTTATTCCCTATAATATGTCAGTTTCTTTTGACATTTCATAGAAAAATATTAAAAATATTCAAAAATTTGCCTGAAAATTTACCTCTTCTGGGACATTAGTTTGAAGGATAATCTGCTAATGCACTAGTTACTGTGAAATATTTGAGACTGACATACATAATTTATACTGTAAAGTCACACATAAAAATATTTTTTTAACTCTTTCCATAGCACATTAGAAAATGCTTTAGAAGTATGTGAATATAGAGTAGACCTTACAGTTTTAAGACTCAAGGAAAAATATTGCACTTTTCATGAATGTAAAGCACCCAGGACAAAAATTCTGAGACTAATGAAAAATTTTCTGTTACTTAAAATAACTAAATATCAGCAAACTTTATGATCTAACATATGATTACTATTGTAATGATGCAATTATAAAAAAATCCATCAGTACACTGATTCTGGAAAGATTGGTATTGTCTTGAAATCCTTTCCCTTTGGGCCAACATGACTGTTTTTATACAGGAAAGCACATCAATATCCATAGCCTTTGCCACTCAAGAGTTGCAGCTATGACCAAACAATAAATAAATAAATAAAAGAATATGGCAACTGAACAAACCAGAATTATTAAAT
Organism: Platyrinchus mystaceus; assembly: GCA_035041135.1. Lineage (NCBI taxonomy): Eukaryota > Metazoa > Chordata > Aves > Passeriformes > Tyrannidae > Platyrinchus > Platyrinchus mystaceus. The sequence goes on along the minus strand of JAWWLV010000144.1, from coordinate 6,912,238 downwards.
TTCCCCTTGGTTATACAACCAAACAATTTGGAGGTATCTTACTGCATTACGTATCACAATAGGTGATACGTAATGAAGGGTTTAGAATCAGTACAATAGAGTTGGTCTACTTTCACATAAAACATTCAGAAAAGAAGCAAGCGTCCAGTTTTCTTGTTGGCTTCTCATAAATTGTTTTTTGGGTTTTTTTAAGCAACCCTTTTTTTTGCTTATCTCTCCCCAGAAGACTCTTCCCCTGAGCTGAAAGTCTGAGCACAGGAAAAAGCTTGAAAGCCAAAGGAAGCAGAGCAGAAGTCACCTAAAGACCACGGAAAAAGAGTCCTCAATATCTGATGATCAGGGAGATTCACTTCATGACTGGCTCACTGCTAACTGAGAAACTATAAACTGTCTTAAGGTGCAGAAAAAATGAAACGTTCTTGTTCCAAGTACATAAGAAAAGAAGAACATTAAAAGAAATGCTCTGTGGTATTGGAAAATTGCTGTTTGTGCTATCCCAAAAATGTCTTTCACTGTAAAATTAAGAACATGATAATTTTCAATTTACTTTTGTTTTCTAATTTGTCTCAGAGTCAGAAGCACCTATATATTTAAATCAGATCTCACACTATCACACAGGAAGTATAATTCTGTTTTATACATAGACATTTAATTATCATCCAAGCAGACACAAGCAGAGGACTGTCCAGCACGCACAAAAGAAGAGCACATATACTCCTATCATCCTCAAAATAGTCACAAACTCCGAAATCAAGAAACCTACTGCTGGCATGCTTTCTTGTAGCTAAGAATTCTACCTCCCATAAGTTTCCCTTTTAAGATGAAAAACTGTAACAGCAACATCCATGGAGAAAGTATCCAAGAAAGAATTTCAAGGGTATCAGACAATGTACTTTATGGGAAACAAAGCAGTTCTTGGAGAATTCTTTTCTATTTTTTTTTTTTTTAAAGGAAGCATCAAGATGAAAATCATAGAAAGGTGCAGAGGAGGTGCACCCTAGACAGAGAGAGAAAAAAAATTAACCTCCAGCAGAACATTTAAGTCAATAAAAATAACATCCAAAAATATCCTCCATATATCATCTGACAAAAGAACAAAATTGTATGATTTGTACTATCTTCAGCAGAAAACTCACATATTATGGTAGGTCAACTGACGTGTTATGAGTCTGCCTGCTATGACATAACTGAATTTGAGTTTTGCAAGTATTTCTACGTGGATATTTACAAAATGCTACTTCAGGGTTCATGTCTCTCAGCCTAAGAGGAGTTCTCACTGATCCTGTTCAAGCCAATGCAATTAGACAGCCTAGATTTTCTCTTTGCCTTCCCTCTGCTCTTTACCCCCAGTCATTGCTGATATCATCCAGATGTTTTAACAACAGATTATAGATTTTGGAATGGACACATTAGAACTTGCACTGAGATCAGATGATTACACACTTTTAAGTGCATTATGCAGGACAAGTTTGCTACATCTATCATGTCAGAACTGGGGTTTTTGACACTGCCTGAAAGTGCATATGCATTGGGCATAGGCTACCATTTTAAGGTTATGTATAGAGCTTCATAAATCAAACGTTTGAGTGAAACTTTGTTTATTCTCAGTAGTATACAAGCAGATATTTTTGTAATGTTATTTTACTAAATACATCTGAACATCTTGCTGATGTTACAGGATTTCCAGCAAGTCCAGTGAGGCAAACAATGTGACAGCAAAAAGAATGTGGAATACATGTCAGAGCAAATAACTGATGCAGCATCTAATAAAATCTAATGCAAATATAGCTTCTACTGGGGTGAAGTACCACGAGAGTATATCCAGTCCCTGCACTATGTCATTCATGGCATGTAATGAGCCACGATGATGTACTGTGTTAAATAAGATATTTAGCAGACTCATAAGGGTTGTTTGGAGTAAGAATAGCTTTATAAACTGGTTTGTGTTGTCAGTTGAAATTTTTCTGAATATGAAACTTCTTTAGCACTATTATACTTGCAAGATTATTGAAAGAAAAGAAATTGTCCTCATGAGTTGTTCCTGTTTAAAACTTAATCATGCAAGATTACAATGAGAGAGCTTTTTTTACAGGTACACTTGATATAATTCTGATTGAATACAATTTTGGAAAAAGCTTTCTCTATTTTCATTATTGATGTTCAGAGTGAGAATCATATTTGGATCCATTGTTTTCATTTTATTTGGTCAAAATGATTAATCACACAAGACTTGTATCAAACTTACACACAAAAACCTTCAAAACCTTTCCAGAATTATAATAAGTACATCAATCCTAGACCAAAAAAAAAAAAAAAAAAAAAAAAAGGACAAAATGTGCTTTTTCCTCATGATACATTTTTGCCACTAGAGAGGCTACCAATACCATTTTTCCCAATCAGGTATCATCATCTAATGTGATCAATATAAACATCCAGAAAACCACAGAACATTATAAATAAGCACATACAACCTGGATTCATTAGCTTTCAAATCCCAGGTTTAGCAGTTTAACCATAAGGAAAAGCACAGATTCATTTCTAGTTCTTGTATAAACTTAGAAAACATTTTAAAATATCTCATATAATGGAAATTAATAAAGACTTGAGTACTTTGATGTTATCTTGTCTCCTTCCAGTTCATTTTAATGAGGGTGAACCAAGAGGTTTGAGTTGTTTGGCTGTTCTTTAACCCTTTTTTTTGCTTATTTCTCCCCAGAAGACTCTTCCCCTGAGCTGAAAGTCTGAGCACAGGAAAAAAGCTTGAAAGCCAAAGGAACTCGAGCAGAAGTCACCCAAAGACCACTGAAACAGATTCCTCAATATCTCATAATCAGGGAAATTCACCCCATGACTGGCTGAGGATGTTATAGGGGAAGCAAACATTTCTGAAATACAACCTACCTCCACTGAATGAACAAAAAAAATCATATTCTCAACAGCAAGGACCTAAATGAACATTGTCTATACAGAAAAAAAAATATACACGTATTTCATTATAATGATAGAGAAATGGACAACCTCTTTCCCTGTAACCCATAAAACAACTGCACATAGAATAGTGTCTGTTTAGTTAACAGCCTTCTGCATTTATCATGGAAATCATTATCTCAGAATTTCAGAATCATAGGATCAATCAGGTTGGAAAAGACCTTTGAGATCATAGAGTCCAACCTTTGACCAGACACCACCATGTCAACTAGACCACGGCACTAAGTCATTTGAACACCTCCAGGGATGGTGACTCCACCACGCTGGTCGGCGCATTCCAATGCTTAACCCCTCTCTCCATGAAGAAATTTCTCCTACTGTTCAGCCTGAACCTCCCTGGTGCAGCTTGAGGCCATTTCCTCTTGTCCTGTCACTGGTTGCCTTGGAGAAGTGATCGACTCCCAGATGGCTACAACCTCCTTTGAGGTAGTTGTAGAGAGCAATAAGTTCACTCCTGAGCCTGCTTATCTCCAGGCTAAACAACCCCACCTGCCTCAGCCGTAATTTGATATTACAAATTACTTGATTGTGGAAGAATATAATCAAAATTCTCCAAACTGGGATTTTGATCAACACTATTTTTTAAAAACTCATTTTTTAAAAGTTACAAATTTATACTAAACAAGGAAGACCAAACCATCCAGCTCTCAAACATCCCCTCTACCTGCTATCTTCTTTCCTTCCTAAAAATATCACCTTTTAGAATTGTGCTGCAATGCACTCTGGGAGCAGTAATTTATACATCACAACCACCTTTTTTATAATTTTGTTTCTAAATAACAGACATGCTAATCCAGTGTTGCACTACAATATCTTAAAAATTGCCCCATGTCCAGAAGGGATATGAGTCAGCTGGTTCTTAGGTTCAACTAGACATATGAGTAACCCAGGAATCCAGTCCAGACTGCAAAAAATAATTTTTTGTTATTACAATTACAGTAAAACACCATTCCAAAGCCTTGAAATAATAGTTAACTTTCAAACTCAAATGAAGTTATATAAAAGAGACCACAGTCTAGATGCTATATAGTGAAGTATGTGACTGTAAAGTTATAAAAAAGGAGAAGAGCAGGAATAATGGGTTTGACATCAATCAGATCAACAAATTGCTATATATGCTAGACTTGACATCACTAACTAGCGCAATTCAAAGTCAATAAAAAAAATGGATTTTCACAACACAACACCTTAGTTCTTTTATTTTTCTGTATTCCTTTCCTTACATTCTGACATTTGGCCATTTCTTCCAATTTGGACATTTTCTGTCTGACCTAACTGCTGCAAAATTTTACTTACAAAGAAAAAATCCTCTGTCTTAATAATTTAGAAAGTTTAGTAGGTAAGAAAATGCAAGAGGATCACCACAGATTTCTCCAGTAACAAAGGCTTGGAAATAAATGCAATTGGGCTAAAAACGCTTCAGAAGTTATCTTCCTTGAATACTAAATTATGTGCAATCAGCAGCAAAACAAGGTTTTGCTTGACTTCAAATCAGAGAGAGTGAATTGTATTGCTTAATCTGGTCCTGATGTAAAATTATTTTATTATCAGCTGTTGCAAACATTTGGAAGGAAAGATCACAGGTAAGACATATTTGGTCTCCACCTCCTATTTTTAGATCAAGGCTTTAAAATTGGACCTAAAAATTTCTAACTAAGACAACTATTTCTCAATATGCCTGGGTCTGAAAGAATAAAAGCAGTACATGATTTTCTTTTTCACGCATTGAAAAAAAAAAACAAAACCTCCTTAAAATTTTGTATGAGAAAAATTATTCCTCTCAAATGCAAGCTCCATTATTCATAGAGCTCCAAGCAAAACCCTACTAAAAGAATCCCCCAGTGTCAATCAATGGGAACTCTGCAAGATTAAAACAAGCAGGATTTGGCACTGAACCTCACTGCTGATGTATTGTTTTCCCCTCACTCACTCTTTTAAAAATGGAATAATTTAATTGTTAATAAAACAATCAAATTTGTTACACAAGTATATTTCAGATACCTAATTTCATAAAAATAGCAACCGGAAGGACTTTCTCCCATCCCCTTTAATATTGCAGATGTCTGTGAGTCTCCCTATCTGGGAAACAGTGAACTATACCTTTAGCAAAATAAGAGCTTAAGTTTTCTTCCCTTTCTTATTTTATATTCTGTTTGGATTCCTAAATCTGATGTTATTTCTCACTTCTTGACTGCATAAGAAGTTAGTTTTAAAAATAAATAAGGTTGAAAAGTCCAACCTAACACAATCATAAATGTTGAATTAATTTTGTTTCAATGTACACTTTCTTTTTTACCTCAACACTGAAAAGGAAAATAAAAACCCTCTGGATTTTCTTACAGATGAACAAATGTCACAGTTTGTTAGAAACAATTACTTACATCTCTGCAAATAGTGTTTTCTATGCACTTTGTGGACTATTAAAGCTATCTAATATATGAACTGAAAGGATTGCTACTCAGAAAGCTCAGTCCCCGTGCTATTTGCAGTGCAAGAACACGTTACCTGATGACTGAAGCAACAACTGATGACTGAAGCAACTCATAGCAACAACTGACATTTCATTTGACGTTTTTAACTAAAAATCACTCATGCCATGTTGAAGCACATCTTCACTCTGATACTGAAAGATGAGCCTAAAAAATTATATGCCTATAGAGAATATCAAGTGTCAGTCAACCAGTACATACAGGCTAGTGACAGAGGCAGCTAACACCCACTGTTTTCTTTTATACTAACATATGTGAAAACAGGAAAAATCACCCTGAAAAATAATATTAGTTCTTTATTGAAAGCTTTAGGCAAAACTGCTAGTACTAGAAAGAGTTTGAGTTTTTCCCTTCCTTCAAACTGAGACCAGAAACTACTTTAATCTTCCTCAGCCCTCTCTTACTTGAATCAGTATCAAATACTAAGCACATGTTTATGAGAGTAGAACAAGGTAGGACTCCCTGCTCGGAGATCACGCTTACTTCATCTTAATTAAGGAACACTTTGCCCAGGTTCCCTAGGCTAATACAAATCTAATTGAAGTCAATACTAAGTCCAATACCTTGCCATATGTGCAATCTAAATTCACATCCTAAGCTCAGTTCAAGCAGTTCAGAATACTGTGGATGGACCTAATAGAGCTTGCAAAGGGCAAGAACAGTTCACATCCCTTGAGATGACCAAGAACCAGCACCAACAGACTGTTGGAAACTGAAAATAGGAAAGGAAGATACAGCACCAAGAGGAGTCAGCTGCAGTTAGTGAGCTCAATATGCTCCTCTGGAAGAGATGGGTTAACTCAAAGTGTCCGTCTGTGTCCACAGTGTTAAGCCTTCACTTTCCTTTCTCCAACATCTGCTTCACAAAAATTCCAAGTGCCAAAGCCACCCACTGCTTCATCTGGGCTTCTGCACAGGGTTACTTCACCCTAACACACAAAAACAACCAAACCAAATAATTACCAAAGTCCTCGCATTTTAAAGAAAAAAGACACACAAGAGGGAAGGAAGCATGAATTAAGAATAAAAAACACAAAAGTTATGGATTTAACCCCTCTGTGACTAGAGCTCTTACTGAAGGAGCTCTTTATAGTGCTTCAGGTAGATAGCCAAGAGACAAAGCCAAGAGATAAAGATTGGTTTCAAACTGTCAACCCTAGAATCTAATTCCAATTTAACAATAGTTTAAACATTTCAAGAGACTGCCATCATCACTCCTCAATAGCCTTAACCTCTGGAGCTTTCAAAAGTATAAACAGTGAATTGAGTAATTATTAGCCTTTCAGCTTGGATACCTGAGCACAAAGGTAAGAACCAGTAGTTCAGATCATAGCTAATGAGACTGGTAGACTACTTTTGGTCTCCAGTGTGTTCTAATGCCCCTCACACATTGCCCCAGTCTTCCTTACTTTTATCTTGTTGAGTTTACCTTGTCCTCCATCTAATTTAAAGTGAAAGTTCAAGCAGTCAGGAACATCTGACATCTATTCCTCCTCGTGTTAGATGTTCATGGCTGTCAGCAATATTGGAGCAGTGTCAGTTGTGAAAAGCAATACTACCAATTAAAGATGGCCTTAAGCCCATCCCAGACTTGTACAGTCTTGAACACAGGGTTTGGAATCTGAAGTGTGATCCAGACAAGAAACTTGCAGTAGATCACTATTTGTCTAGCAGTCTGTGTCAAACATCTCAAGATTTCTTAAGCAGAAGATGAAGCAGAGAAGGAGGATTTTCTAAATATAAGATTTGTTGTATTGTCTCATACATGTCTTTCACAGCACCTGTCACCACAATACTGGCCAAAGGCCAGGTGGAGGAGCATGTAGATGATCTGCAACCATTCATATAATAACAAAGCCTTATAGCTGAGTACAGACATGTCTTAATTATACCTGTGTTAATTATGCCAGGGAAACTGGTAGAATTGCAGTAAGGGTTATGACATACATGGCCTATGGTTCAATAATGTCAATAATGATTCTGGATATGAAGCTAGTGAAGAGCACTTTCAATTCCTGAAGACTTCAGAAGGGGTAGATAATATTTTTCCTTCACAATTCAGACCTCAAACTTCTCAAGACCTAGAATAACTCCGTAGTCTACTCATAACCTAAATATACCCAGGGAACAAACATGTAAAATATATCAGTCTTTTTTTCCAAGATAACAGTCTAGACTGCTTTGATACAAACAGCACAGAGATCAGTTCTGAAGAATATAAAACAGGTGAATTCAACAAGAGCACTCCCTATTAGGATGTTTTTATTATTTTTACCTTTAAGTCAATGTACCATCACAAGCCAAAAAAAGCAGCAGCAACAGAAAAGAATCATTTAAAATGGAAATTTAAACACTGTGTACTGCATATCAGTACGAGGTGGATATTTGATATTAGTATAGACCCATCAAATTAGTATTAGTCAGAGGTGCACTGGACAACACTTCAACAGAAGACGTGAATAAATATAACTACTATTATTACAGATCCTAGCTAGTTTTGACAAAGAAAATTTGAACCACCAAAATTCAGACTAGATATGTAGGTAATACGCATCTAGTAAGAAAAAAGAAAAGAAAAAAAAAAGAAAAAAGAAAAAAAAAGCCTTCAGGAATTTCGTGTTGAATAACTGCAAAAACAATCAATCATTCCAAAATCCATAGATTTTTTCCCATGTACAGCTTGTGTTACCTTGCTTATTGTACATAATTATGTCCCAATGTGTACAGCCACACTCTTAATAATAGTTCCAGAAGCAGAAGAAGAAAGAAAATGAAGGAAGAATCATGCTTCTAATAAAACTTCTCAGTTTTCTTAAAGCCATATTTCAGACACATATGTAAAACTAGAGTCGAACTAAAAGATCAGCTCTTATAAAATGCTGGGAGCAGGGCTCATTCAAATCCACCAAACATATTGACAACAGCTATTGCTGCATGGGTCACTCAATTCAGAGGAGTTTTCAACCCCACTGAAAATTTCACAGAGGAAGAAAACAAAAAACATCAAAGTCTCTTGCATTTAGTATACAGACCTTTTTGCCAGTTTAAGAACTTTTTAAAAATGCACTGTCAGCAGCATAGCTTTTAAAGGTAAAATGAGGCCTTTAAAGCAGGTGTCCCACTGTGTATTCTACCACTGAGCTGCTTGTGGAATGTAAAAAAAAAAAAAAGGGCAAAGACGGGACTGAAAGTCTCAAACACTCTCTTACAGTGGCTTTCATCTTATATTCCAAATCTGTAACCTTTGAAGACAGAAGGAAATACAGTTAATGCATTTACAAATAGGCTGGAACCTGCTATCTTTTTAAAGGAAACTCACAAAGGACACAAATGTCCCCTGGAATCTCATTATGTTATTTAAAGGGACGTTTTCAGGGCTATCAGCCCCCAGTTTGACCTCTCTTTAATTTCATCTCTTAAAAAGTTCATGCACTTTCTCAGATTCTTGTAATAATTTTTCACTTCTCTTACTCAAAATTAAATCAATTAAAAATATCACTGATGTATGATAACAGAAGGAACCCTACCTGTGACAAGTTACTAATCCACCCTTACCATTCCTCTTTTGCAGGGAAATTATTGAAAATTCAGCTGACAATATATCCATCACTTTGCGTGTTTATCAATAGAGTCTTAATTCATTCTGAAATTAATAAACACTAACATTATGATATCCACTCTTAAGATATTAAT
>JAWWLV010000144.1:6869628-6884131 GCA_035041135.1 Platyrinchus mystaceus | reverse complement strand
TAAGGTCAGTAATCACCTGGCCTTTAAAACCTGTTTGTAGTGATACAGAAACAAGGTAAATTCATGAATGTTTTAGAGAACTTAGGCCTAGATTGAGATCGCTTCTCCAGCTTTCCTCACTCCAGCTTCATATTAAGCCTGCACAAGCATATAAAAATCTTCCTACACTTATATCATCAGGATTTGCCTTTGAGACAAGGAAGCCCTATATGTTGATCTTCCCCCAAGAGCATGAAGAAAACACATCAGATCTCATAATTCTGGGCACATTTGTTAATTTTGACCAAAAGTTGCATTTCTCAACTCCCTCTGCTACTGTCTGCTTTCCCACTACCTAGTGCAAAACTAGAACCTCTGGAGAGGTTACAAGAAGCATGTTAGAAATGTACTGGAATTAAATGAAGATATATTTCATCATAGGGCAGTTTAAAACTAAAGTACCCACTTTGTTACATGAAGTCTATGAGACTGCAATCTTAAATATTGATTTTGTATTCATTGTCATTGACAGAAGCAATTCTACTTTTGCTGAATATAATAAATATGACTAAACAGAATGAGGCCCTTTCAGCAAGAAATTTTACATCTATCTGTTTATAACCCTAAAATTAAAACCGCTAGAACTGAAAAAAGTAAAAAATAACCAAGGGGGTTTTCAAAAATTTAAAACTCTATCATGCATAAATGGAGCTCATCAGCAAAAGTAATTTCCCTGCAGAAAACACTCAGTCTTTTGTTTTATGTAAGTTAGCAACATGAATATTTCATTCCTAGTGAAACTGCCATTACCCTTTTGCATTTCATAGTTTTGCTTTGTGTCTCAGCTAAATAAGTTTTTTTCTCTCTTTGCTGTTTGAATCTATTGCAATCACAAATTTTTCTGTACCTCAGTAGATACTAAAGTTTGGAATCTGGTATTAGCAGCAACTATACCCTTTTCCCTAACATCCCCTATAGAAAGTAGATGGAAAGAAATGTGCATAAAGGACAAATCACTCTACAGAGGGTAATTATTCTCATGATACCAATCATCATTTGGAGGGCACACTGGGTATTATTGTCTTCAAGTAGTTTAGGTTTTTCTCAAAACTACTTTCAACCTGGGCAAAATTTTACAATTAAAGAGAAGGTAGTAAAAATACCTAAACTGCATATCCACATTAAAACAATGGCCTAAATGAATACTGAACTGAATTGTCCAATGAAATGTATTTCAACTCCAGGATGAGAATAATAAAAAGAATCAGAGCAGTGAATAACGTTGCATTGCTGGGAACCATTGCACAAAACTGTGGGCAAAATAGGCTGCACAAGTATACATGCAACATAAAAAAATTGTATTTTAAATGAGACATCTCAAGAAGCTTAAAAGTAACTTTTTCGATCAAGTTGAAAATGTGAAGAAGATAGACATTTGACCTTTATGTAGTTCCATTACCATTGCAAATTCTCTTCTTTGAGAGCAATTTTATTTTTAATGTTGCTACTTGGCATGTAAGAGTGTATGATTTTCTCAGTGTTGTTGGGGTTTTTTCACTCATTTTAAAGGATTTTTTGTTTCAAGATTGAACATTTATAGAAAATAGTTGTATCATGTATCAGATCTTCCACATAAACTGGAATATACTTTCTTCTTCAAATGCAATCTTCTACACAGACGTTTGGAACTGTAGGGATTGAGCAGGGGCAGGGCACTAAGGGCATGGTAGCAGGATGTATTTAGAACAAGGCTTGTGTGCCTCTGAACCACCTGGGTGTCTGAGCAGCAGGGGGTAGCACTTTTAGAAGGTGTTGAATTCAGGGCAACAATATTAAAACAACAGCGCCCCTGGCTAATTCGTTCTGCCAATCCAGACTAAGGCTTTATGTTAAACTGACAGATTCATTGCCAAAGCTAAAGTGCTAACACTTGGAACTGTATACACTGTTTACATTACACAAGATCCATACCATGAGCTCTTTGTTGTATATAGAGGGCTGACTACTGAGGCAAAAAGGACTGAATTTATGCTGGTTAAGGGTGATCGAATTTGAATCACACTACAAGGCAGACCACCAGCATGCTTTGTCAAAAGATGACACAGGAAGAGTCAACAAGATAATATCACTTTTCAATTGCAACACCATAAGCCAGCAGCAAAAATATTTGCCACCTTAGTCAAAAGATCATTAGGGGAAGATTCATCCTCCAAAACACCTGAGTCTAATCATGCAAGGAGGAAAAGACCAGCCACTGTCCAATAAAAGTCACCTGGTAACAAGAAGCGTTGTGTTTAAAACATCACTCTGAGATTATTGGTGAAGGTCCAGCTTTCTCCACTGCTGAATTTCAGAACACTTTGAGATATGAGATACATTTCAAATTACTGTTCATTTCAGCTATCTAGTTGTTTCTTTAGACTCCACGTAAAAATAAGGTTTTCCGAATTGTTCATTATGAGTGTGAAAGCATTTGCATAGGCAAGGACTCAAAATCCCCACAATAAAGACATCAGGACAAGATCACCCCATGCTTAGAAAGCTTACAAATTATCTCAAAGACATGCATCAGTGTTTGTGCCCTGTTCTACAGTCAAAGATCTACAAAGACAAGAAACCTGTCATTTGTGATTTCTGGCAAAGAAGAATAGCAAAAATTCATCTTTTAACTAAGTCATTAGTTCAGCAAGCAGTGTAAAAGGGAGAGTTCATCAATGTATAAGATGAACATTTTAAAACTTGGTTGGGTGGGAGAATACATGACATACTAGAGAATTTACCTTGGCATTCAAAGTTTAAATATGATAGAATGATAAACTGAGTTAGTAAATCTGTTTAGTTTTAGAGTAGTTTACATGCAAGTCCTGCTCAGCATTAGGAAATTGCTGACCCTGTAATTTAACTACATCTTTGGTGTAGTGATCAACATTTGACCTACTTTGTAAATCACTGCTGCATTTTTACTTTAATTTGTTATGGAAATTTATTGCTTGCTTGCTTTATTTTACCTTAAGAGATCCTAAATCATTATGGATAAAAATATGCTGAGTTATATCTTAAGTGATATTCCATATGGACCTAAAATCATTACAGATATTGAGGGATATTAGCTAGTAAACCTCATGTCTCTTTAGCTTTTCTTCTCTTCATCTGCTCCAATTTGTCTTTAATTCTTTCAGTGTCCTTAACCTCATTAGTGGCCATAGGGATTGAGAATGCTATATAAGTACCTAATCACCCCTCATTTGAAATTTTCAGAAGACAGTTGCTTCTTCCTCTCTGAAAGTTTTTTATATAAAGGAGTTGTAACTGAGGGAGGTCACTCCTATGAAAGACGCTGAGGATACTCCAGAATCTAAATACTGAATGATGATGACAAAAGTTACAGTTGATGACATTTATAAATTAATTAGCAAATGTTACACAGAACAAGATGTTTGAATTCCTTAAGATAGCCTGAACTTTCTAGAGGTCTGCAGGGTCTTCTGTGGTTCAAAAATCATGAAGGCTTTTAAGTCAACTGACTTCCCACTCTGCAGTAGAAGCTGAATTGAGACCACAAACATGGTTTTCTAATTGCAGATGGAGTAAAAAAAGAAATATTTCAATTTTTGTTTTTCTGGTTTGGTTTGTTTGATATTAAAAGGCATCTCTTTTCAATCTAAAATTGTACAAAGAAACAATAAACAGCCAAAACTCATTCCTGGGTGAAGTTGCTATATTACTTTATTTTTAAAGACAACCCTATATATAAGACAAATTATCAATGACCTTAAACTCTGATACAGCAGTGCATTTGGAGAGATGATTTTCTAGTTCCTTCATACTCTGATTTCTGTGTTGGACCGTTGTTTAATAATACAGCCATAAATCAGTGCTATTTCCTGTATGTTAATATAAAACATGAAAAAAGTGCCGTATCTCATAAATAATTGTCCTAATACTCAAATCTATCACTAAAAACAATATAGTTTAACTTAGTTTCAAAGTGGTTACTCAACTTGTCCATTATACTGTATTTCAAAAAATAGCATAATTTTATAATCAAATTCATATTGTTTTTTTTCTTTTTACCTGCTATAGCATCACATTTAACAGCAAATATTTCACACAGTATTTTTATCCTTTTGTTCAGAATAAAGACTCTGGACAGACAGAAACTAATGCAAGGAAATTATTTTCCTAAGGAGTTGGATTATTTCCTAATTGTTTATTATATATGTATTCTTTTTCCAGAAATCAAGATTTAAAATTCTATCTTCTTCAAAGCTTTAATGTTGTTTGGATCTCTGAAGCATTTATATTTAATTTCACAGCAGTGATACAATTCAAGTGGTATATTTTAATGTCTGCAGCAGTCAATTGTTGATTTATTTTCTTTCAGGCAAAATGCAAATAATCTCTTAAGAGGTTTGCTCACAACCCTTGTGTTTGAGTTAATATATTTGCAGTGAATAAATTAAAAGAAGTCCAAATATGACTTTTTAAGGCTCCATTGAATTTAAAAGCTGCATTCAGTTAAAAAAAAAATCAATTGTTTTTCTATGAGAAGTAACTTGAACCATCTCATTAGTGAGTGACCTTGGGTCATTTCCTGTATAGGGGTAACATTACCCAAATCCCAGTTAGAGACTTCCAAGTTCCTAATTAGGGCGGCTCAGAGCTAAGGAGCTCATCTGTGACTACTATAAATTTCATTTCCTACCAGGACTCTTTGCAAGCCTCCCTTTTATCCTTTTGGATATCTATGTGTTATCTGATAGCACAAAAAGAGAAAAAAGCCTGGATTTTAAGGAGGTCAACTTCAGGATTAAACTACAGATTGTAAAGATAGTCAAGCTGGCTACAGGCCTGATTTAACAAGTTAGAACAACCTCCTAGGGTTAATTTCCATCAGTGATAACAACAGCTTAGAAGGACAAAGGTATTTTTAAAAAGCATAGATGTATGCAAAAATTAATTTTGGAGGGATGATGGAATCTAAAGGAAATTTTTCAAACATCATATTTGCAATAATAGTTATTTTCCAATCAAAAATGCTTTGTCAAATCATCAGTAAACATTTAGGATTTATTAGAATGAGCTTGGTCTTACAAATAAAGCAAGGAATGGGAAGTTGGAAGGTTTGGATTTTCTGATATATCACTCTCTCTCCTGAGCATAGCAAGGCCAGTGGTCATTGGCACGGATTGTTGTTATCTTGAGGAAAGTAGTAAGATATTCTGTTTGTTGGTTCTGTGTTTCGATAGTTCTTGGGGTTTGATTGTACAGAACCGTTCTGGTTTTGTCCCTTTTTCCCCTTTTCCCTTTCCCTTCTTCCCTTTTTGGGGGCTTCCTTGTAAATAATATCTTAACTGTAATACATACATAAATATATATATATATATATATTTTTTAAGGAATTCAGTTGGTTTGGGTTCTCTTAGTGTTATATAGGTTTTTTTCCGTTTGTGCGAAGGGAGAAAGAGAGGGAGGGGGAAGGTTTTTTCAGTGGTCTGGGCACTTGGCTGGGAGCCAAGTCCAACGTCAGACACCCAAGAGCACCATGCTTCTCAGAAAATATTTTTAACACCTGATCAACATGGTCAACACATCTGAAAACTATCTGCATTACAAATATTTCAAATATTTCCGGGGTTTTATTCTGCACTATCTTGCATCTCTAACCGAATAACAACAACAAACCATCACAAACACTTGAAAAGCAATTTTTATCTCATTGGAATAAATTATATTTTGGAAATTATGTTGAAAGAAGTGGGATGGAGTCTTAAAGTACCAGTGCTGTATTGAACAACAGGTACTGAAGATATGCAGTATTCAGATTTCAAATCATCTTGAATCAAATTGATGATACTTTTCTTTCTAGTTTAAAAAGCCTATTAACTCTGTGTCCAGAAGGCTAAAATTGGTCTTTGGAACTATATTTACCCATTTAATTTTCATTTTATGTTTAGACATGATTAATTTACTTACGAAAAAATGTTAGTGTTTTTCTATATGCCTTTCAACCAAAAAAACTCTTTCTTTTATACAGAATATTTTCTATTTGAAAATTTAACTATCTTTATAAAAAAGAAAGAATTATGTTTGAGGTGGAGCCCGAAAAATTGTTAGAGGAAAGAGCTTTTTGGAGAAACAAGTCCAATTCTTAAATGAATGGCCCATACAGGGATCAAACCCACAACCTTTGTATTATTAGCACCGTGCTCTAACCAACTGAGCTAATCTCAGGGTTTCTTTTCATGAACATTGAAACAGTACTCTGAAAATCAAATTAAAATTTGGAGTTTATTGACCAAGATGATTGTATAAAAAAAATATATCCTTGCTAGAGTAGACTAAATAAGAGTTTGTACCTTGGCAAAGGTAATTAAATTACAAACAAGTAATCACAAATCATGAATGAATAATTCCATATTTTTGCTCAGTTCTTCCTTTGATCTTTATTATAAATAAGAAATTAATAAATAAGAAATTATCTTAATAATGTCTTAATAATGTTTATTTTTACAAAGAAATATGTACAGACAAATGATATTTCAATAAGATGTTAATATTACAAAATCCTCCCTTTCCATTTGGTGTATCTCAACATATAGTAAAAAGGCTGAGAATTGTTAAGTTGGACAAAATTCACAGCAGATAAACTCACAATAAAACAAGTTCCACCTACAAAAAAAATGTAAAAGGAGAGAGGATTTGAAATTTTGTTTATATTCCTTTTATCTATATCAACATTATAATATATCTATCTAATGTAGGACCTTGTCCAGTGACCTCCAATATTTCTGGATCAAGTCCCTTGGCAGCCCAGCGCATCCGACTATCTATCACATTTTCTAAATCTTGTCTCCAGCCTGCCAAGATCAATGATACAAGGAGAACACCCCTCCTCTGAAACCCAATACCAGCATTTAAAAGACACTAGACCTGACATTAAATGAAGAAATAGCAGCTTTCCTTCAAGAAATGTATAATAGACCTGTTGTCTTTCTGTATTTGAATTACAATGCTCTAAGTAGTAAAGTATCTGGGTAGAAAAATGGTCACAGCAAATCAGGCCTGCAAAAATGGATTGATCACAAATTAAGCAGAAGTTTAGTGAAAACTGGGAACTAACATGAAAAACACATACATTCTGCAAACTTTCATCTGGGTTCAAAAGGGATCTGCATCATCAGCATGATCTCGAATGTCAGCAGCAACCTTTTCCTTTCATTCGCAGGAGAAACGTCTCAGTTAATTTGTAGGCTCAGAACTCACTGAGAGCTGAAAACACATTTAGTTATAACGAGGTAAAACTAACTTTCAATCTCTCTTTCCGTATTCTCCCTTCTTTTCAGAAAAGAATTGTTATCAAGGATTGTCTCTTCCTTAGTGTGTATTTTAGTAATCATACTAAGAATTCTACCTTACCTATAAACCTCTGACACTACTAGCTTTTAGAATTCCAGCCTAAACTTCCTTCTATCCTTGTCAATTAAATAATATCACACTGTTTGTCATTTGCTACCACACTCCTAGAGACATGCCAGACATGAAATTTCACAGTCATGGGCATCTTTACTTTCTTACAGTCTAACATGAGGAAGATAAGGCCATTGTTCAGAAGACAGAGCATCTGATAACATGTACCATGCTACAGTTACTTACAGTTTGCCTTAAATAATCACAAGGATCCAAATTTGGAACTTTTTTGACGTCTTTTTATTTCAATTCTTTACCGTGAAATGCACTCCAAAGATTCCCAGTGACATTATTCACCAGCATCTTGACAAGATGTAACCATGATGGGTTTGCATCACCAAGATCTCTAGAGATTTGGAGGAGCATTTCATCTGACTTTGTAATATCATGTCTGTGAATTCACAAAGACATGCACAGGATTGTTGTGATCACAAAAAAAAAAAAAATAACCTACTGGAGTGATAAAGAAATATGCAGCACTACAAAATATAAGAAGGAAAAATAATGGATTTTTTTTTAATGTCAACTATTTCCAAGTCTTTTAATTAAGGCAGAAAAACCTTTTCTGTGCTTGCAGACTAGATTTACAAACTAGACCTAGAGTACTCAAAACTACAACTCCACTGCATGTCAATGTTTTATCAGTTTGAGTTATGGATGAAGATTTCCAACATTGTGGAGCTTGGTCATCTCAGAATGGAACTTCCAAGAGGCATCATTCATAAAAAGGTGTTTCAGATACATGAACACAAGTGCCAGAGACAAACACGCTTGAAAAAATGTTGTGCTGTTTGTTTTTTTTACAACTGGAACACCTTCCTCTGTCAATGATCTGCAGTCCAGACCTGCATATTCCACTCAAACTGTAATGTGGACTTCAATAAACCCCAGCACAACACTCCCGTCATCTAGAGAACTTTTAGTCAAAAACTGCCATGCAGAGTGAGACATTAACTGAGCGAGAGCTCTCATTTCCTTCAGAGAGTCATAATTTCAAATGTAAGACTCCTAAAGTATGACTTAAATCTTTAAGCCATTTTTTGTGGCACAAGCTCTAATTAGCTATAAATCATGCTGTGTTATCCACTTGACACATAAAGCTTCTATAAACACAAAACTCTTTTAAAATTCATATTCCTGCATGGCACTGAATTGGAAATATGGCAGAGTTTTGTGTTTGTTTCAAAGCTCCAGATTCAAAAGAAAATACTTTCAAGTGGATATCTTGTTCAATTGTTGTTTTCTTTCTTTCTTTCTTTCTTTCTTTTTTTTAGTGGAGTCTGGATTTTTGTTGGTTTTTTGGTGTTTTTAAAATCAACCTACTTCTAACCATTTGGTTGTATGTGAAGATTTAGTTTAATGTGGTCTTAGGAATAACAGTCATATGAACTGAAATGCTTTTCTGAAGTTGCATTAAGGAAAGTTCATCTCAGTTAGATATGTAGCACTAACAGCCCTGACATTAACAGTATTTTTTGCTCTCATAAAAAAAAAAAAAAAAAAAACAAAAAAAAAAAACCACAGCACATCTTCAATTATGTTCAGTTAATTGGGACAGCCATAAAAACTGAGTATCCCATATGCTGATTGCTACCTTGCTGGGACAGACAACAATGGAACTTAACTGATACATCTACTTCTCTGTTGACTGCATGCAAAAGAAGGTGTAAACAGTAAGTACAGGGGCACAGAGCTTTCTCTCACAGTCATCATCATGTAGAGGGCTCTGATGGTAACTGTTTTTCTCTTATTCTAATATCTTTCTTTACTCATTCTCTCTTCTCCTCTCTTTACTCCTCCTTTCATCTCTTAATCTCTCTTTCCATCTTTACTCTTTCCTTAATCTCTTGTGGGTAACTTAAAACCAGTGGGTTGTATTTTACTAAGAGTTAGTGTATGTTGGGTGTGTCAGTGGAATCTTCTCCTTGGTTGTATGTTACCCCTGTGAACCTTTTGCCAAAATGCATATTTTCTCACTAAATTAAGAGAAGCCTCTTGGGAAATGTGTGTAGCATGTTCTCTTTGCACAACTTCGAGGTATTAAAGAACCGAAGGCTCTGCAAAAGTTTGATGCATGAACACTTGGAGTCTTAAATAAAAGTAATACTCCCACTACAGCTTGTGGCTTCGGGACTGGGGTGTTGCACCCTCCCCCTGCCTTGGAATTTATGGCAGGTCATAGCAATAATTTACAACACTTTGACTGAGAGTCCATCATGTATTAGAGCTCAACTCTTCTGTGATTTAAAACCACCTACATGAGTGCTTTAGAGCTATTTCTGAGATTCCCCAAGCTGTTTTAGTCTGTATGAATCATGAAGCCAGTGGAAGTCTTATAAAGTTTCACAGTTCTTAATTTTTTATGTATCTATCTATATATATATATATCTAAAACAAGCACTCCAGCCTGGGTCTTTTGGGGGTACACAGAGAGGAGCACAGCTGAACCACCTGGGTCAATGTTGTTCTCTTTTCTGACACTTACCTTCAGTGCAACACAAGGCTAGCATGCCAGCCCCAGTGCTCACACACACCGTGGCATCCCTCGTGGGCTGTGCTGTGAGCCTGACTTGTCCACATAACTTACAGAAGAGGAGAAGAATAAGGTGGGTTTTAGGTACATTCACAGGCCACAGGGCACAAAAAAAGAATTCCTGATGTAGCACCCTCAAAAGAAGAAAATAAAGCAGCTTCAAAAGAACAGAAGTCTGTTCCTGGTGAGCTTAAACATCCCAGTACAGCCTGAGCATCCTGGGTGGTAGGAGCACAGAACTGGTGAGTAACCAATCTCATTTAACATCCTTAAGGATTTGGGGTCTAGAGCTAGATCCCAAGAAGAGTTTTGGCATCTCCAGATGTCCCTGTCTTGGGATAACTGACTGAAGACAATATCTGATATATTTTGCCAGTCCTGTATAATAAAGAATCCAAACTGCATAGATTTTTTTTTTAACAGTCTGTGTGATTACTTTCACTTCTCTCTGTGCTTGACAGAACTCATGCAGTTAAGATTAGGCATAGGCAGATACCACCTACAAAATGCCCTGTAAAATTGAGCTTGTACATGTCTACGAAGAGAGGCAAGTGGAGTAGAATCCAGATTTTTCTTTCTAAAAGAGTCTGTGTTTGCACAGCAAGAGTTAAAATTAACATATCCACTGTAGTGGATTCTGCTGTTATGGCATCTAGAGCAGCAAGAAACTACAAAAAAAAAAAAGTATACACACAGGTTTCACTCATGTGAGCCACTTAGAGCTGTCCGTGTACAAAATTAGCTCTTCTGCCTTTCCAGGCAAGAGACCACCCAGGCATAAAAAGACACTATATCTCAATTTTACTACTATTTTTTAGTGGAAAACTTGTATTTGAAGTGTTTGGACAAAACAGTTTGAATTTCAGAGCCACAGGCCTTTGAGGACATTTGAAAAAGGTACAGTGAAAAGTCAACCACATTTTGAAGACACTTAAGCAAAGCAAAGGAATACTTAATTACTTGAACAAATTTTTTATTACATCCTCCCTTGACTGCTTTTGTATCATTGAAAATATTTATAAGATGATAGAAAACAAACTGGGACAGAAAAACCTTGGCTAGGGAACAACATTTGCTCGCACGCAGGCTGTCAGACACACCTTTCTTTGATCTGGGAAAAACCAAAATGTCCACATTCAGTTTCAAAACTGGAATTTAGCAGCCATTATTTTAAATATTCCTTTTGATATAACATGAGAATCATAGACCTGAGCAAAAGGTCAGCAACAGCTTTGTTATTGCTTAAAAAAAAAAATGAATAACTTAAGGATAATTGTAATGCTAAATAATATTTTTTTCTTTTTTTCATAAGTAAATGGCATACATGCATTACAAATGAAAGTTCAAACCGCCACACTGCACTATGAAAATACTGTGCAACTGTATTAGCTGCAACCAAAAAGCAATAAGTAGGGTTCTGGATTCTGCAAGGCTGTTAGATTCAACTGCTCTTGATTCTGATTGCAAAATAGGAAATCTGGTATAATTCTAAAAGTAATGTTTAACAATTTTCATTATTTTCAACTGAGGCACTCTTAAGTTTCACTTCCAGAATGAAGTCTAATTAAAATCACTGCCATACATTAAATCCAGCTCCTCAAAATTGGGGATTGCCATTCTAGGTTCCTTGGAAAAGGATAGGACAAAATCCTGCAACTGAACCATATGGGGACACCCAGTAACCACGGATATTTCCAAGCAATACTAATAGCATTCAACAGCTGAAATTCCTTCATTAAAATTTAAGGAACAATTTAAAATAACAGTAAAAACTACATATACAATTCACACATGGATTATTCACAAATAGGAAAGAATCCTTAGTTAAATTAATGATTCTTCCAAACTGCTCAGACAGCTCCCTCAAATGTTATTTTCTGCCATGAGTCACTCAGAGTGAAGCTGTGGTCAACCATCGTAGCAGAGCTGTTCCTGCTGCTCCGGTACGGAGATGATTACCTCTTCTGGTAATCATATCCAGTAACTTGAAAAATAAAAGTACTCACCTAAAATACCTACAATTAATCATTGCTTTAAATTTCCTTTTCTTTGTTATGGATTAATAGCACTGTCACCTACCAGCATTGCTCTAAGTACAAGAGACAAGCCTTCAGTATGAATAGTGTGTGTGACTTGCATATTTGTAACTTATTTAAAAATCTGGACAAAATATTACTGCAACAAGCAAATATAAGGTATGAAGCAGCTGAGCATGTTAAAGCATTATTACACCTGTCTTATTTAAGAGATGTAAAGTGACACTTTTGGATAGTTCAAGTGGGTGACTAACCCACTATGAAAGCAAACCTTTGTTCTGCTAGTTTATGTCACAGGATTTATAGTAGACATAATAAGTCAAGAACTGCATTTGTACAATTGTCTGATTTTTCTGTGTCTAAATTTCAGCAATGGTGGAATACAAAGCAAATAATTTAAGCAGTGGAGATTAAAGGAAACAATGAAACCACAGAATGGTTTGCATTGGAAGGGGAGCTTGAAGATCATCTAGTTCCAACCCCCCTGCCATGAGCAGGGACACCTTCCACTAGACCAGGTTGCTCAGGGCCCCATCCAACCTGGCCTTGGACACTTCCAGGGATGGGACATGCACAGCTTCTCTTGGTAACCTGTGCCAGGGCCTCACCACCCTCACAGCAAAGAATTTCTTCCTAATACCTCATGTAAATCTATCCTCCTTCAGCCTAAAGTCATTACCCCTTGTTCTATCACTCTTGTGAAAC
Source organism: Platyrinchus mystaceus (assembly GCA_035041135.1). Lineage (NCBI taxonomy): Eukaryota > Metazoa > Chordata > Aves > Passeriformes > Tyrannidae > Platyrinchus > Platyrinchus mystaceus. Next base: position 6,871,408 of record JAWWLV010000144.1, on the reverse strand, counting down.
ACTCTTACAAAAAGTCCCTCTCCATCTTTTTTTTAGGTCCCCTTCACATACTGGACTGCTGCTATCTCACTTTTATTCTTCCTTTGTTGCCTAAGAAACTAAGTCACTGTTCACAGTGCATGAAGTATAAACGTGTAAAAAGTCTTTACCAAAATCTAAACATTTAGTGTAGCTCTATTAAAAAAAAAATCCGCATTCACACAAAGATATAAATCTCAAGAATATGCCCACATTGTCTATGATTAATCTTAGACTCCCCATTCATTGTTCAATATCTGCCCCAGCCTCACAGCACCTTTGACAATCGCTGTGGCAAGGTTACAAGTGCTAAAAGAACAGCTCTGTTTCACACTTTAGCAAAGCCTGTTCTGAAATGCATGACACTTAGTAAATATTTTCTACTCTTTCTTTTTAACCTTAGATTTGGGGATCATGGTTTGTCCTCATAGTTAGACCCAACCTTAGAGAACTTTTTGCTAAGTGTTGAAGAACCTCATTTTGTGCCAATAAGAACAAAAAAATAAAAGAATGCAGACTTCTTTTGCCCTTCACTTATAACAATTTCATACAGCTGTAACTGTTTATTTCAGTACAGTTGGACTAGATTTACACTAGCTCAGCTGAGAGTGACAACCAAATTGCCTATCCAGCTGGGACTGCAAGATATAGTTTAATTACCTAAGGTGACATTTGAACAGGACACTAGGATTAAAATTATTTCCTTTTACTTATATTATGCCACTGCCAGGAATGCCGTCCATGTCTATCCTAGTAAATAAATCAAGTGCAAGGTGCTGCACTTGGGTCGGGGCAATATCCGGTGTCAATCCAGGGTGGGGAATGAACAGATCAAGAGCAGCTCTGCCAAGAAGGACTTGGAGGTGCTGGTGGATGAGGGGCTGGACATGAACTGGCAATGTGTGCTCGCAGCCCAGAAACCAAACATGTCCTGGGTTGCATCAAAAGCAGTGTGGGCAGCAGGTCAAGGGAGGAGATTCTGCCCCTCTACTCTGCTCCAGTGAGACTGCACCTGCATTGCTACATCCAGCCCTGGTGTCCCCAGCACAGGGAGGACATTGACCTGTTGGAGCAAGTCCAGAGGAGGACCACCAAGATGCTCAGAGGGTTGGAGCACATCTCCTATGAGGAAAGGCTGAGAGAATTGCATTTGTTCAGCCTGGAGAACAGAAGACTCCGGGGTGACCTAATTGCAGCCTTCCAGTACCTGAGGAAAGTTGGGGCAAATCTATTTACAAGAGTGTGCAGTGACAGGACAAGAGGGAATAGGTTCAAATTGAAAGAGAGTAGGGTTAGGTTAGATATTAGGAAAAAATTCTTTGCTGTGAGGGTGGTGAGGCACTACCATAGGTTGCCCAGAGAAGCTGTGTATGCCCCATCCCTGGAAGTGTTCAAGGTCAGGTAGGATGGAACTCTGAGCAACATGGTCTAGTGGGTGTCCCTGCCCATGGCAGGAAGGTTGGAACTAGTTGATCTTCAAGGTCCCTTCCAACCCAATCCATTCTATGATTTCATGAAATTTAAGAATCAGCAGTAGTGACTGGATACCATGAGATTGTTACCTGTAAGGTTAAGCTGTAGCAGAATCCCAGGACAGTTTATCCCTTCATCTCCCAAGCAATTTCTGGGCACAGATGCAGAGTGAGAGCACTCTGGAGCCTCCTCACATATGCAGCATGTGTGCAGCCATCCTGGATTAGGGGCTCTGACCCCTTCAGCCCTCAATAGTCCCAAGTATTCCTAGCTTGCAGCTTAGACATAG
>JAWWLV010000144.1:6856574-6869528 GCA_035041135.1 Platyrinchus mystaceus | reverse complement strand
GCCATCCTGGATTAGGGGCTCTGACCCCTTCAGCCCTCAATAGTCCCAAGTATTCCTAGCTTGCAGCTTAGACATAGTCTTGAAGCCTCAGTATCTCATGATAAGGTACCAAGTGTGTCTCACCTAAAAAATTATTGCAAGGAGGGAACATGCTAAACTTCAACACAGCAGGAGATTATTCAAAACATTGGAGTTAAGATCTGTAACAGCACAGTACATTCTGACAAAAGACTGAAATTTTGAAACAATTTTTTTAAGCCTTCCCTTAAAGCTCCTTTCCTGGTTCAAGGAAATTGAGTACTATTTCATGTCTACAGACATTTGTGATGATGAAAAGGAGTTAATCTGCGGAAAACCTGTCCCTTATACATTAAGTGTTTCTCTAGCAGTGTAAGAGAAGGAAGAAAGTTAAGTGTGATTTAAGCGAAAAGAATTAGCTCTCTGAACTTTCAAAAAAAAGTGTTGATTGTAAAATGTATGCATATGTCCCCATAAATTGGTCTACCAAAATTAAAAGTTGTCCATGAATGAGCCTTACTCATCCCATCCCACAAAAATTTCACTGTTACCACATATCAAAGTAGCAGACAAAAATCCCCAAGATATGTTATAAATTTAGCCTCATGAGAGCTAGAATTCAATTACATTTTGATCTGAGAATCATTTTCTTTAGTACAATACATTTGTGAACCAACACAAATGATTTTCAAATCAAAGGTTTCCAGCTTTCTGAAAAGCTGAAAGTTTCTGTTTTCAAGTGTTTCATTTTTTCATTCAGAAAAAAAAGTCAAAACTGTATGTAAAAAGCCCACATTTCTCACATAGAAAATAATTTTATTAAAGAAAATATTTTCAACATAATTCTTTGGGCCATTTCTACAATGAATTCCTGCTGGTTTGCCTTTGAAAAAGCAACAGCATGAAATCTCAAGGTTCAAAAGTAATCCTGCAGAGCAGCCTCAGCCCCACTGATTTTTAATCACAGACTGCACCCAACACAGCCACAATAGCCAACCTCACATTATTCATTTAAATCAACAGTCAAAAAATAGAGAAGGAAAATCCTCAGTTTTTTTCCTGTTGGTCGATCCTTCTTACATTTGGATGTGTTTGAATCACGCTGTTTTATCTCCAGTGACAAATCTGTTATACCTTGGCTGCACCAACATCTCAGGCACATGATATTTCTTTCATTCATTTCCCTCGTGCTTTTACCTCAGTACCTAATGTGCTGTCAGAATCACAGAATCCATCCATAAGTATTATGTGATGAGTAACTACTGTATATGCAAGCACACAGCAGAAACAAGCTTTCATTTTCTCCTTGCAATCATTTACATAGAGAATATGATCCCATATAAATTACTTCTTGTCATCTCTTTACATTTGATCAGCAAAAGGATCCTTCTATTGAAACTGGGAGAAAAAAAAAAAAAAAAAGAATAACTACCAGCAATTTGACACTCCTTTATACTTAAGAGTTTGAAGGTTTGTACAGTTTTATATTCAAATTGCTAGACTTTCTGATGGTTTCTCCTCTTAGAAGAGGATTCCTTTGATAGTCAGACTACTTCTATCTTATCCCTCCAGGCTAAAAATCTCAATTTTCATGACTTCCCTGAGAAAATTAGAAATTCCTTATACCACAATATTAAGCAAAGAGGTGTTTCTTAAGAAGTTACAACCTGACAAATGCCTTAGCTGTAGGAGAACTGACAAAAAAAAGTGTACTTCTGGAGGCTGGAAGAACCCACAAAGTCTGCGTTACTGACATACAGCCTCCTACTATAAATATTTTTCACATTAATATTGGTCTTCAGCTGAGTTCTCCAAGAATTTAACATAGTTACACCTTGACAGGATTCATTTCGTAATACAAAAAAATCCACTTTGCATTAAAGTGACAAAATTGTATGATTTAAGCTCTTAGCACAAGGCAATTCGCAGCTGAAATAACTGAGCAGAATAACACGTCTTTTTCTGTGCAGGTTCTACAAGGCACCCGACATTGATGACTAACACAGAACACAGACTCCCATTAAAAAAATAAATCACATTTCTAATTAATGTTTTCCAATGCCTTTAAGATGGAAATGTTGGGGGTCAGGGGAGGTAGCTTTTTAGTGCCATTAACATCTATGGAGCTTTCTCAGACAAATCCACCATAGACAGATCACTGTCCTGTGATGTTACAGAAACAATATAATAGGTTTTGCTTGGCAGAAATTCAAGAGTCTCACAAATATCACTGAAGAGAAATGGGCCAAATTCTGCTAACTGCACTCAATACCATTAGTGGCAGAATTCAGAGGATGAGTGCAGTCACAGGATATGGCTCACAGCATTTTTCATTTTCATGCATCTGTGTGACCAAGATGAGCAGCTCTTAGCATGCAAAAAAAAAAAAAACCTAAAAGCCTAAATTAACATTTTTGTGGGGTTTTTTCCTACTTGAAAAATGCTTTTCAGCTGACCCACTACTTTTCTGTCTAAGAGAACTGGACAGATTATACTTCCAACAGGCTAAAATTTGCATACAGCATAATTGCAACTAGCCTGAGAAAGTTTTGGTGAGCCAACAACTAAATTGTTAGGTTTGGTTGAATTAGTACTTACAAGACAGAACACCTATTAGTTATGAAAATGTTCACAATTTTTAAAGAATATTTCACAAATGCTGCAGTTTTTAATGCAATCTTTTTCATAACCCAAAATTGAGTATCTGTTATTTGTGGCTGATTATTTTCTGATTTAAGGAAAAAATAATCCCAACTTTTGTATTAGGGAGTCATTGCAATGATATGTGATCCAGCTGGACCATCACAACACAATCAGTATTAAAAAAAAAGCCCAATGAAAACGAAAAACTTGAACGTCCAAGTATAAGACTTATTAAAATTACCCAACACAATGCTTTAAAAATAGAAAGCCTTCAAGAAACATCTCTACTGATGATTTGTTAAGTTTTCTGAGCATTAAACTTTATATTTAGAAACAGAAGTAACTTCCTTTAGAAGAATATCATTATGTATAATGCCATTTGACTGCAGGGGTCTAAACCAAGGGCAAAAGAATTTTTATATTTTGTTAATCACCATTGCATCTACTATTTCCACTGTGAAATTGGACAGGTACAAAGGTTTCATATTGCATTTTATCTATGCAGTTCCTATCAGCTCCATTGTATTTTTTCAAATATTACTTAAACTTTTTATTTCAAAAGCACACTTTTATGTTGAAAAATACCACATATACAGAAGTCCTACACTGTCTTCACAAGAAGATCTCCTGTGATCTTCAATGGAGTAGTGTAGGATCAGAAAAGAGATCTATTTCCTTGTAATTTTGGAAGATAAACTGCCTTCATACAAAGCAAAATCCCTACGAACCTGTGGCCAATAAACATTTATGTTACAGCTTTAAATCAATGTTACTCACAGATTAAACTCTTTGAGTTTAGGTATCAAGGTTTCTCTACAACTGCATAGAGTATGAAATACACTCTTACAGGAATGCTACAACACAACTTCTCCAAGGATTAAACATGTATATTCCTTTACAACGCACTAGAGAAATCCTCAAGCAGTAATCTGTGTAACAATATGCATAGCAGAAAGCTCCACAGATATATTTTATGAAAACACAGTGGTTTTGTCTTCTCAGCTCTGACCAACTGATATAATATGTCAACTTTAGAGCAAGCTTGCTCTCTATAACTTTTGTCTATTGCAAACAAAGAGAGTTAGATATTTCCCTGTTACCTCTGTTATATTAGTTGGGAATCAAACACAGCAAAAGATGGACTTCTTTAAAACCCAAGACTTCTAATTTTACACCAGTTATTAACAACAAGCATAACAAATCTTGTAACACCTTACTGCTCACTTTCTAACACTCTCTAATATTTGTTTTACTGGTTTTGTTATTCTCCTGATCATCTAAAATATTTGCCATTAAAATTCATGTCCTTTCCTGCATTAGGTTACAACTCATCTGAGCTGGAAGTTGGCTGCTATGACAATCACAGACTTCTTCCACAGCAATGGCATGTCTTTGTGTAGAAAAAGGAAAGTATGCATCAGTAGCACAGCAGAAGACCAGCTCACACATTGAATAAATTTGTGATGAATATCATGCATAGGCTTGTGCAGGAAATCATGCATCTACCATTCTCTGCTCACTGCTTTCCACAGCTCCTGTCAGCCTTATTTAAGAGAAACATCTTCAAAAATGTCTGGTTTACATTGTACATTTTTCGAAGTACCTCTTTTGTTCTTTAAAACTGTAGGTAAATCAGTGCAGAGCTTCCTGACTGACCAGGCAAAAGAGGAGGGGGATGAGAAATGTGTTTTAAAACTGCACTCAGTTTTTCAGGTCCTGAGGGCACTAATAGGTTCTAACACTCCTGCCCATCTCCCAGAGGTCCCACTTCCTAGTTCAGTGCTTGTGCCCAGCCCCAGCTCCTCCTGATCCTGACTGGACTTCCTACACCAATGAAGGACCTGATCCATCAACTTTTGCTTTATAGGACATATAGGATATGTAGTCCCTGGTCTGTGGTCTGTCACCAGCCCAGCTGGGGCACCAAAGGACTTATGGCCACTTTTGTGCTTGTGCTGGGGTCACCCCCAGACCTGTCTTGTCTTCCTTCAGAGGCAGCACTGATGTGTGTTTCTGCATTGTAACATTTGAGAACCCTGAGAATATTTTTAAGAGACTCTTTTCCCAGCAAAGAGTAAAAATGCCACTACTTACTGAAATGTATTGCTTTTTCTGATAAAAGATCTGAGGGGAAATTTATGGTCAAAATTTCCAAACCAGTTGCTATACTATTGTAATCTTAGATTAAACACAAGAGGAATTTGAATCTAAGGTTTCTGTATCTTTGACAAGAGGCCCAAATCACTGATGCTTTATCTATACATGCATCCCTATCCTCTCACACACTGCTTCTCCAATTTACCAATTTCTGCCTATTTAGTGGACTAATGAGTATTCCAAAAAAAAACTGAATAGGACATTAGTCATTTAAAAAAAAAAAAAAATTCAAGTAAAACCATTCAAGACAACTTTTGAACAATATGAAATTCAGTCCTTTTCCTTAATATGCTACAATTTGGACAATTTGGCAAATTTCAGTCAAGATATTTTTCATTAAATACAATGAATAAGATCCTTTGAGAAACTGGAACACTTTAAGAGAACTAACCTTTTTATTAACTGACTGTTCTTTGATTCCTACTCCTTGCCATAAAATATCTGTATGCATCTGCATGTGTTGCTTCTAGGGAGAGTGCTATGGGAACAATGTTTTAGCTATAAGCAATGCTATAAAATGGATGAAAGTAGAAACCAGGACAGTGGACAGACAGAAACCGTCCAACCAGTGGATCCAGGTTGAATGAGACAGTGATCCCCAAATTGCAGTTTGAGAGTTGTCATTTAAGAGAATATACAAGCTGAACCCTATGAAATCATAACACTATGGAAAATACTGCAGGCTCCTCCAAGACTACAAAAGTAACAAGAGGTCTATATGATATATTTACTCTTTGGTCTGTTTTACAGAAATGGCTCTTGACAGGAGGCAAGTTGATAATAAAAAGGAAAGCTTTCCCAGTCTTCTTTCAAGCACATCTTTAGATGTTGTCTCTCTCTTCTCCCTCCCCATCCCCCCCCATTAAGTGATAGATCTAAGGCTAAAAAGGAACCGAAGAAGTGACAAGATCTAACGCCTGTTGGACTAAATACGTAAAACATAAAATCAAGTCTCAGAACTGGGAGACCTTAAGTCAGACTACTGGTAAATCAAGAAAATGATGAAAGCAGTATTCACCATTAGAAAGGATGCTGGTTTTATCTGTGACATTTCTAGCCCTCAGAAGTCTACAATATTTTTCATATAAGATCAAAGAAAATGTATTAATATTTGCATATGGTTTGCTATATATTTTCCCCCTTCTATTAGCATCTCTCTCACTCACTAACTTCAAACACTGTATAATACTGAAATCTTTAGTGTAAAGGAAACAAAAAAACTCCCTCTTCAGATAACTAAAATGCATATTGAAATTAATGGGAATCATTTGATTCCTTCCTGTGACAAAATAAAAATCAGACATTTTCTGGAGAAGAAGCATCTTTAATCTGCCAGGTGAAACATGAGAGTAGAGAAGTGTGATTTCCTAATGAGAGCCTTTTTATTATTCTCACATTTTTCTGCATGCAATTTTTTCAGTGTTTGGCTTGTGTTATTTGAATTTCTTCACCAAGCATTTTGCTTTTACTCTAATACAATTTTGCGATAATTAAAAAGAACTTGTCATATTTAAACATTTTCTGCATGATTGGCATTACAGCAATCACTGCAAGGAATTAATGAGGGCATTGAATTAAATGTGTCAAATGCACCCAGTTTTTTAAACCTCAACATAACAAACACAAAACACAAAAGTTATTTTGTCTGCATAAATGTTGTTCAAAGTTTCAGCTGTTTCATTATATGGTGCTTTTTAAAATCTGAGATGGGGTTACTCTTTATGATATCGCAAACCCCTCATGAACACACAGCTTTTTTTGAGATGATGTTGATGCTTTTCTATTAGTTCAGAGGGAAACAAACTGGGATATGTCTTGCAACCATTTAGGAATGGAAGTGGCTTTGTGTGTGTGACTTCTGTTGTCTACCTCTGCTTTACAGAACAAAGACATCTGCCTCAGTCTAAGTATACAGCAACCTACTTGAGTTCAAGTCCTTAGTGATGCTGCCCTAGCATATGATGACAACGTCACTTCTCTGCCCAGTCTGTTTCTCATGCAGAAAAAAAACCCCTCACAGACCCATTCAGCAAAGTTTTCTCTGTCTAACAAACTAACATCTCAAGTCATATAGAAGTACTGAAAACATAACACTGAGCAATCACACACCCTGGAAGATTACCGTGATTGCTCAAAGGAAGCAGTACTCCAAAAATATTCTGGTTTGGTCTACCCAGGTTATTAATTTCTGAGTTTACTGAAAAACTGCAAAAGGTGGGTTACAGGATTAAAATAAAATTTTATGATTTAAATCGCTTTGAGAACAGTCAAGCTTTTTACTTCCTCAGCTACTTTCTGCCTGTCAGAATGATGATTCATACTACTGAAAATAATGCCTGTTTCTCCTTACTGAAGACCCTCAGCAAGACCATGCACGATATTGTATTTCTTACTTTCTGTTTTTGAAAAGTAGACCAGATCAAACATAAGGCAAAATTCTCATGACAGAAAATCCAGCCACTTCTTTCCTTTTCTTTTTTAATTGTAATACTGCACATCTTTCTTACTGAGAAAAGAATACACTTAATGTAAGGAGTTAATGATTTGCAGCTGTCTTCTGAGAAGATTAAGGATCAATACTTGTCAGTTCAAAACAAAAAAGGAAATTAAGGAATTTCCTACCTCTTGAATTTTGTTGAGCATGCCACAGCCATCACTGAATGCAATGCATTGAGCTACACTGAGCGATAACAAAAATAAAAATTGTCAGGCTAAATTTATTCATGGAATTTCAAGGGAAATAAGAACAAAAATACACTGTATTTACCTATCTTCAGTGGCAGATCAGGGAAAGTTCAAGCAAAAGTTTTTCTTTAAAAACTGTAATTTTTTTAATATCTCTGCCTTTCCAAAAGTATGGATAATAATTAATGCTGTATGACATTAAATCAAAAATCCTATTATATACCTAGGAAAAATTAGCTGTGGAATCACATAAGACACAGCCTTCAGCTCTTAACAATCTAGGAGGAGTTCTTGTTCAACCATTTAGAAATTCCAAATTTTATATAATTCTGCTAAATTTCATCCTTCTCATGAATCTCTCAAGGATTGCTCTCAGGAGACTGGTACGGAAGCAGGGTCATTCGGTCCCTTTTCTAATGTTACAGTAGGGACATCCATAGCAAAATAAAATAGCTGGCGTGACTGAATGTGAAGAAACATAATGGGAACTAATGAAGTACCACACTTAAATGTCCTTGTCCCAAATTTGTTATGCACACCAAAAAAAGAGGACTGTATTTCCTTTCTACACGAATGTATATAAAGGTGCGGTATGGTATTGGAATTTTTTCTGTGATTTAGTCAGTAAGTGATATTTGTCTTGTAAAGACTGGTAACCTGTAACTCTTTCCAAACTCCATATTCAAGGATATAATTTCTCATTCTAAATGACTTTCGCAGACAGCTATTCTAGATAGAACACAGATTTAAGGGACACAGTCATATATATAAATATAAGCATGTTATATATAAATATAAGCAAGAAGATTTTATGTGTTCAAATCTATGTGCAGAAAGACATAGGGAAAAAAAAAATCTTCCCATCTACGTTATAGAGATCATCCAGAACAGGGAGGCTGGGCAGACATCCTATCAGAGGCTTTCACTACAGAAGGGCTCTTTCCTTGTCCCACAGTACTGCAAAGCATTGTTATGCTGTCAGGTGCTAATGGGTGCCAGCAAGTATGTTCTGATCCATGGGAAATCATAGCTTTTGCAAGCAGATGTATAAGCTAGCAGCCCTTTATTCAGAGGAATTAGGATCATTACTAGAGTAAAACAGCTGAAACAACAGAAAGCCATGTGGAAAGGCCCAGGGGATTGATTGTATTGACAGGAGGTAGATCTGTTGGTACATGTAGGCAGATAACCACCAGGAAGCCAGAAAAACAGTTGCAGGCTTGGCCTTGAGAACAAAAATAGACCTTCATGGGTGAAGGAGTGAAAGGAAAAGATAGTTTTAAAACTTAGAATTAATAAAACTCTTCATTATGATCCATTTCTGCTATGTTTAGGAAAAGAGGATACATTCATTCCAAATGACTAGTGATGCTCCAAAGAAATGCCTGACAAATATGAGCACCTTCTTCTCATCCAGAAAATAAACACTAAAGCCCAGCTAATAGTTGCAAGGAGCTGAAAAGACAATGTTCAGCCCATAATGAAAGGATTCATTTCTTCAAAAGTTCTAAGGATGGTTCAATTTCCCATTGAGAGCACCAGCCATAACCTCTTGCTTCAAAAGCCAAAACCACTTCCTTCTCTACAGTTGTTTCTGCTTGGAGCAGCCTGTCTGTTTACACAGCTATAAGGGCTACAATGAGGCCCAGGAGCTTCCTATGCACCCATGGGACATCAGCCCTCTTCACTTGACAAGTGTCTATGCCACAGAGGCACTTCAGGATGGGTGGCTGCACCCAGTTCGCCATGAGTCACATCCCAGGTACCAGGAACTGGGAGGAACATTCACCACAGTCACTGTGATAGCAATCTACTTGAACGTGAAATGTATAGTAGGTACAGCTAGCTCTTCATCTTTCCAAGTCTCCAAAACATAGAACCATAAAATAGCTTGGGTTTGAAGAGGCCTTAAAGATCATCTTGGTCCCTGCCATGAGCAGGAACACTGTCGATAAGACCAGGCTTTTTAGGGTTCCGTCCAACCTGGCCTTGGACACTTACAGGGATGTGATATCCACAACTTCTCTGTGCAACAGAAGTGCTTGAGAATGCAGACACACAACAGACCGATTAACCCAACAAACAGCCTCTTGACTCATGTATGGGGATGCACAGACAGGATGTTTCCTCACACCACAGTACGATTTGTAAATGAGACCATTGTAATGAAGATGGATTGTTCATAAATCAAGTCCTACTGAGGGCAGTGACCAAAGGTAAAATTTGCTGCTTATGATTTAGGTATTTACAGACAGATTTATAGAAAGAAAAATTTCAAAAGAAAGTGGACATCAAACTTCTGAGGTACCTTTATTAACGCAAACATGGGCTGAATACTTCAGAATATAAATAAGCTGCGGCAAATCAAGACCTTCAAATTCATGCTGCCATTGAAAACCAATGGGGCCTAAATAAGAATACATTACTACAGTTTTTCAAAGTTGTTTGCCATGCATCTAACATGTTATGTTTCACTGTACTGCTGTCACATCAAATATTAACAGCAACCACCAGTGAACTCTAAACATACACATTTGTGCTGTACTTGTTCATATGTGACATGACCATAATATTTAATCTAATGCCAGATGATGATCTTAATGTTCCAAAGCTTGATTTCTCCCTGGCTAAATTCGCTACAAAGAAGGAGAGGAAAGAAGAGACACTGGTAAGCTTTATACTGGATTTATTGTTGACAGCACAAGAACATGTTTATTTTTGTTACTCCTTCTGGTGCTCATTATAAGCACCACACTTTTGGATGAGTTATGGCTACAGTGTCTAGTTATCAATAAAACATGGGTTTACTGAATCTGCAGCAACATGAGACATAAGTGTGGTAATCTCCTGTTTACCGATGGTACGTTATGCAACATTATTTTTATTCAACCCCAACTATCGGGAAATTAAAACAACTTTGATCACTTTTGGAGATTCTGGGCTAAGATTTCCATTTGTAACTATCAATTATTCAAAGAATAGTTTTAAAGGGTTCTTGGAGATTTTTTAAAAAAATTAGAGTAATTCAAGCAGCAACAGCAGATGATTATGAGCCTTAAGCCTCATATGGAATAAAAAGTCTGTATAAAATAGTCACATTGCCATCTACTGACAGGTCTTTATAAAAGGCTTATGGTTTTTATTAGCTGCCTGACTATATACTTGATACTCTCTCTTGACATACAGTAGCACAAAAATTAGGGAGGTACAATATATGTTGTTCAATACATCTCACTGCAATAATCCTGCTTCTCTTCAAATCCATCCAAATTCATTCAGGTTTTCACAGTCATATACTGCGATTAGATACATTTAATAATGACATTATTGCACAGTATTTCATAGGAGGTAAAACTGTTTTCAAGAAAGTAACTACAGAAACGTATGTTAATAATTCTAGTCTATGTGCACAGTACACAGGAACTTGCTAATAGGATTTCCATAATAACAGTATTTATCTCACTGCACATTTTATAATACCAATCACTGGCAACCACAGTATTGTTATTGTATTATGTGAAAAATAGGATTTCATGTTAAGGATACATCATATAGACTATAACAGCAGTGTCACTTGTGCACCTGCATATTAAAAATCTTTTATCTCATCTTTATACTATAATGTATTTTGGCCTCAGCCTTAATGCCCTGTAATGTTATTAAAATACTAACACATAATTGCAATTTAAAACTAAATGTAGGTCTCATATCAGTTCTACCTTACTGCAACGTGGGCTAGTGGATCCTAAAAATGACTTGTAAATGAAGTGATGCAGCGCTCTTTCACAGAAGCAAATATACCAAGCTGGGATTTCCTCACTGTAACCCAACCAGCATAATAATCCTCTCTGCACAAACTGAAGGCCATCCTTAGCTTCTCAGTAATTTATTCCCTGCTAAGTATTTCTGCATGCTATTTGGTCTGATTTTTCTTCATTCTTGTCTCTTAATTGTAACATTCAAGTTTGAAAGAAGAAAATAAAACAACAACAAGAAAGTAATCTATCAGGTCTTGTATAATCTACAGCATTTGTGCCATTTATAAAAGAGTTTCTAAAGCTCTACATTTTCTTTAAGACTTCATTACAGTAATTTCTTAGACTCATTTGACCATCTTGGTATACAGAAGAACACAGAGAAGGTGGCACCCCAGGGAACACAGGACATGGTAATGCCCTGTTGAAAAACTTAGTGATCTTCCAGTGCCATCTAAGGGCTTGATCCTTGGCCAAATCAAGGCAGTAGAGAAACCTATCTCCATTTTGCCAAGTAGCTCAGGATCAGGGAGTTAACCCAAGTGCCACTCATGGTTGCACATGCATGGTCCTTGCGCTGTTACCTAATCAGTCAACAAAAGCAATGTTTTCAGCTGAAAAAGAGGACTACCTCACATATATCCAAGTTACTTTCAAAGTATAAGGAGACTGATAGCAAACAAAAGCATACAATAAGCTAAAATAAGAAACGCAGCTACTGACCATTAACTCCTTGTGTGTTGAGTCTCTGAAATTTAAGTAGTCTGAGAGCATTTGCAGACCCAACAGGAACTCTGTTGCATGCTTATGTCCTGTTTCACCACAGGTAAGCTATCATCAGACCTCACGGTATATTGGACTTCTTTCTGGATGTCTTTTTATGGGACTAGTATGTGTCTATTGCATAAATCCTAAGCATATCTAAGAATTTTGTCTCCTTTTCCAGAGTTATGCAACCACTTAAATCTTTTTATCACTCACTCACTGGTATATCTGTAATAACTAAAATAACTAAATTTCTAGACAGAATGATTAGTATGCACACAGCATGAAGAGCAAGGCAGGCTGCTGCAAGGTAATACCATGTTTGGCTGAAATTCATTTTGTTTACAGATAAATAAACCAAGATTTAGCACTCTGCAACTTTCCATTTTGTCTTCTCATCCAGTGGTTGCTGGCAACAACATCACCCTGAAATCACCCTGAAATGAAGCTCTTGCAATTCAATGAGCACAGAATAAACTATGAAAGTCACACTTGTCTCCCCTTGTAAATGCAGCAGTTTTTCTAACAAACGCCTATACAAACAGAGTGAATAGAAACATACTGGACAAAATTTATAAAATTTTCTATTGCAATCACTTAAAGACAGCTTTAATGAAGCCTGAATGGAGATCAATTCTTTAAGGAACAAAACAATTTCCCCAAATAACAAAACAAAAATCAAAGCTGGCATTTGTTTCCAGAATAAAATATCTGTTACCCTAAAACTCAAGGTCAGTATCAAATTTCACAAGTATTCCCTAGATGTAACCATCCTCTAGATTTTTCTTCTTAACGTGGCCAGTCTTTGCGAACGAAGATCTGGGAAAGGTCTTTTTACCTTTCAAGCCTGCACTATGGATTTTTTAGGTGAGACACAGCCTGCGCTGAACTGAGCCCACCCTTTAATCCTAAGGTTCATCTGCCGGGCCAA
>JAWWLV010000144.1:6840420-6854937 GCA_035041135.1 Platyrinchus mystaceus | reverse complement strand
CCATCTCACTTTGGGTTGAGATGAGGGAGGGGGGCTTGAACTCGGGAATTGGATTTTGGGGCTCTCAAACCATTACAACAGGGTAGTTTGCTTTATTTTGCCTTGGCAACTAAAAGGTAGAATAAGAAGGAAAAAGTCCATTGTAGGAAGAAGTGCAAGCTGATATATTTGATATTTTCGGGTTTTCCACTGTTTCTGTTTGCCACAGATAAATACAAAAATATATTTACATGCAAAGTGTGTAAATGAGGGAAGAAAAAAGATAATGATGAAACCCGCTTCTGTGACTGATATGAAAGAACATCTCTCAGCTGTTTAATTTTAGAATAATTTCTGTATAGTTTAAAAAATAGCAAATTCCATGGGGTCAGAAGTGTCACTTCTGGAGTGCAGAAGGTCATGTCATTCAGTACAGCATCCTGGGAGAGCCTCTGAATTAAGTGTTTGGTCTTTTAGTAACTATAACTCATTAAAAACTATTTTGAAAGTCTCGAGTTTCAAAGCCAGCAGAACTTAGAAGTTTGGAGAGTACTTGGGAATGGTAAAGTCCTGGGGGTTTGTGTTCCTTCTTTTGAAAAAAAAATCACTTGATCATTGCCCATGTTTAAAATAAAAAAATGGGGGAAAAAATTACAAAATTAAGCCTTAAAGAATATTTCCAAAAAAATATTATGAAAATTTTAAAAATAAACAAAGGCTTAATTGTGTGCCTTTAGCACTTGAATATGCATATTTAGAAGAAACAATCCAAAAGAGGCAAATAATTATATTTTTTAAGATATTCACACACACACAGAAGTTACTTGGCTTTCAGATTCATCCATACTACAGTCTGAAATGCATTTGGAAGTGAACTGAAGGCACAGGAGACAATGTAGCATGTTACTGTCATCCTTAATGTCTTATAACACCAGTGGCCAGAGCGAAACATCTTTGAAGGCTGCAGTGGGTGACAAGACAATTTAAGAAGAGATAGGAAAATCAAAGGGTATTGACTGGTTTATAAGTTGTCATTGAGTAAAACAAACTTTTTTTTGTTTGTCTGCAAGGTCAAGATATTTGCATTATATTAAGGGTTCATTAGCACAGACAAGTATTAGCTGTTACAGGCTGATTACAGCCCCTTCTCAGCTGCACAGTATACCCAGTGCAAATCTGTAATGTGTAACCCATCTGCCAACACAGAAATCATGAATCACACAGCCTGAGTGCTTGGAAGAACTGATAGTCCTTATGACATGTTTTTAATGAAATAACGCCATGCTTGTCAGTGGAACTGAAGAATGCTTATGCACATAGAATCATCCTGCAAATACTGCATCTCAGAACTGGAGGTGGAGAGACGTAAAAGACAGGCAGCATAATGTGCTTATTTTCGGTCTTGTTGGAGCTAGTTGGTATGACCCGCACCAATTTTATGCCCAAAGAAAGTAAAAATGTTGGGGTCTGAACAAGTTCCATATCAAAATATTAAATGATTTCTCACAAAATTTGCCTTGAAATGAAAGTGTTTGCTCCTTATTTTTTTCTATGAAATCACAAACAGTTTTGATTTGCACTCCATTTCAAACCATGCCAAAAAGCATGACGCACAACAAATATGAACAAGAGACATGTTTCCCTTTGCCTCTTATGTTTTCAGATGTCTCAATTTTGCGTGCCAAACATTCTCCTCTTTCAAAATCCTACCCCTAACTTTTGAAAAGTCCACTTCCTTTCTATCTTGTGTTTTGTAGCGGAGGAACAGCACTGCTTTTGGAAGGCATGTTTTAGAAGTACTTATGGGCTATTCCCAATCAAAAATTCAGCCAAACTCAATGCTTATAAGTGTTCAGTGTAAAAAGAACCCTAATGACAACAGTGGCCTCCTAAAATATGGTAGCAATATTATGATTAATTGCAATTCAGAAGAAGGAAGTGTTCAGTAAATATTTCTGCTGTATATTTCAGAGACAAAGATATATGTCTCAGGATTGATGCAACACTGCCCTGTATTAACTCAGAAAAAAGTTAGCTAGCAACTTTCGAAGTCTGGCATTTAAAAAATCAGATTTAAATAACTGAAGGGTTTTAAAAGAACCAGCCAAACACTTTTCTAGGCTGCCAGTGAGTTCTGTCACACTGACAAAGTTTCAGAATACTGAAGACGAAGTACAGTTGTACCAATGTGACAAGATAGGACTTTATGAAATCTCATAGTAATTACAGAGTAAAACGTTGACAAAAACAAAACAAAACAAAAACTTCTAGAAAGTCCATCTTTATATAGGGATAACTCCTATATACTCAAATCCAAAAATCAAGACCTTGTGTTTGTATTGGTCAGAAGTAGAGACTGATATTTGAATCAAAGTTCTGGCACAAAATACTTGTTTACAAGAAGGTATCAAATTCTGCTTCTTTTTACACAGTGGAAGTGAACTAAAACAATTACCTCTCAGAACAGCAGAACTCTTCATTCATCCCATTCCAAAAACTTGCCTTGGAAGAACATTGCTTGCATCTGCTCAGATTGCATAAAATATTCCTTCGTCATTTTCAAGTTCTCTCCCTGCTTCCTGGGTGAGATAGTATGGCCACACAAACATAACCCCTTTGTGTATTAATAATCAGCCATACTTTCTTCACATGGAACATCTGGATTTCTAACTAGCTGCTTTTATTTTGGGTGAAAATACATTTAGCTGTGTCTCATACCTACTGTAAAATATAGAACAATAATTAACTCCAACTGTGTCTACTAGGTGAACCCAATTTATACTATTATGTTTAACTAAAGAGGGAGTTCATGCATTGTGGTAAAAGTAATGTTTCCAGCATATTTTTAGTAGTCTAATTGGCCAATATTCCCATCTCTGCAATAAATAAATAAACAAACAAATTATTAAGTAGCTTTCTAAGCAGTGAAGGAGCTTGTAAAAGTTTATTCTTTGAAATGACTTGGCTATGAGTATTTTAAAAGTGATGTATAATTAACTAACAGAGCCAAAAGACTGCAAGGTTATTTAAATTGAACATGATGGGCAATACCTGAGTACCATGGGCTCAGCTGATTCTTTTCAAAAGAAGTCAAGCTTATGAAGCTAAAGGTTTTCTCTCATCCATTCATTTTGGATGATTTTGATTCTGTACCACTGAGAACATGGAAGTCCTGCCTTTTTTTTTTTTTTTTGCCTAAGAACTAGATATTCTTGTATTAAAGAGTTCATTGCTTCCTGCACTCATCATAGAAAAACATCTAACTTGACTGTGCAGAAACATTTAACTTTCTGTCCTGTTCTGCCTTTTGAATAGATTTGAAAATGTTCCATAAAAAAGATTAATTCCTCCTTTACATCTTGTAAACTTTCTGAAACATTTAGTATTTGAAGTATTCATTAAAACAGGACCTGTATGAGACCACAATCAAAGGCTAAAAATAAGTTTTGACACTCAGCCAAGAACAACACCGTCAAATCCTGAAAACCTACATTTGTCAGATCAGTACACCACTTACCAGTAATAGCAAAAATCCCATATCTATCATGTACAATGCAGATCCAGCACATATAAATAGGAAACACTAAATGGGACACATTGAGTATGAAGACAATATGATCACACAGTTTTTCACAGACTGATGGTTTTCTAATATTTTTAAACATATTTATTTTAAATCAAGTTAAATCATGTCCAGCTCCAACACCTTCTGAGGTAGGGCTTGAAGCAAAAAACAGGACTAAGGTATAGAGTTCACATAAGGATTTTCAAGCATAGAAGGCAGCACACAAAAAGAAATACGGATGAAAAGAGCAAAGGAAAGTTCAGTACTGTGTCTTTGAAAGCATGAATAAGAGACAAAACCATGCAATTTTGAAACCAATCTTACATTACAAAAAAACCTCCAAAAGTTGTCTTTCCGCTAAGCATTCAACATTTTGACCTTCCATGCATTGAGTTTTTTCAACTTGTGTTTGTTTTCCAAGAGCTATCTTAAAAGCAATTTGCTTTTACTGTCCTGGAAAGCATAATTGAAACTTTCCTGCAACTTTCAGGTTCAGCTACAGCCTTCCTGACACTACAGATTGGGGTCCTCCTCTTCTAAGATGTTTCTTGTGTCAGCTTCATTGTAAAACCTATAAAGCCCGTCACTACTAAGTGCTGCAAAAACGTAAAAAAACCCTTCTGTGTGTATCTTCAGCTGTCTCTAGAACTTTTCTTTGAATGAAAAGGTTGGTTATCTGCAAACATTTACTGACAGGCTGAGTTCAAATGCACATTATAGAAACTAAGGAAATGGAAAATAAAACAAAATTGCTAAGATTCCAGTTTTCCTCTTCTGACAGCAGCTCCCAGGGAGAAATAACCTTCCTTGCCAGATTAGAGCTGGAAAGTGGTGGCAGCAATGGGAAGAGGGATGCACTTCAAAGCTAATGGCAAGCAGGGCATCTGCATTATCTTTGAAACCCTTTTACATCACACATGTGTCTATTCACACATGAGGGCAACTGAAAAATTAGGACACCATGTGTGGCCAGGAGCCCAGACTGCAAACTTCTGATGAGATGAAGGAGACGTGGCAAGCACAAACGAGGTTGTATGGTACCAACACTTGGGCAGCCTGTACCAGAGTTTCACCACCCCCTTTCAGTGCAACTCAGTGCAAGGGTGGGACAAGATCCTCTGGCCAAGCCCAAGAGCCCTGATACACTCTGCTGCTGTGCTTCCAGGTTATCAGTATCATCCTGGTATTCTTCTATATGAGCATTTACACCTAAAGTGTTTGATTCATATGTCTCTATTCCACATTTATGTGTTTAGAGTATTAGTTATTCCAGTTTATCTCTTTATAAAAAACACAGCTGTCAACTTAAAAGCCTCATTACGTTCTTTGGAGTGCTCACTACTTAAAGAACAGGAATAAAGAGGTACAACCCAAAGTTCTGGCTGCCATGCATCCTGTCAAAAACACATTAAGCTTATTTAGTTAAATTGCTCTTATGTTTTTATTTACACATAAAAGCATGAACAGGTAAGAGCACTGCATGCCAAGACTTCCTTCCCTAAAAGGAAAAAAACATTTTTAAAAAGTAAATTCCTTCATTCAGGTATTCAGTACTCACACTTTAAATACTGTATTGAACTTTTCTATTAGAAGGTGAGAACAGAGAGAAAAATAACTCAGCTAGACACTACTGACGCGCTGGAAAAGAAACTTGTCATAGCAAGGCAATTTTAGATGTCAAATAGTACCAGAAAATAAAAAAATGGGTTGGGAGAAAACAGTGGCCTGTAGACCACCTTTTGGAAGCTATTTAAACACAAACCATGCTGAACTCAATGTTTTAATGAACTTGTGTGAAATAGAGTCTGACAGCTTTCTGGTTTTAGTGCAATTATAAACAAGCACATTCCTGCATGCTCCTTGTCTGAGCAAATGATAGTACAAAAACTGCAAAAGAAACAACTGAATATCCTTGGACATGCACACTCAGTGGTTGTTGAAATATAGAAAAAAAATTCATATGACAGGAGAATACCACCAAATATTTTAGATATGCAAACCCACATGCAGATGGAAAAATGCAGAAGCAATGACCATTAGATGACAAGATTTAATTTAAAGTCAGCCCTCAGCTTCTGGCTATTAACATACAGGTAAAGAAAACAAGCTTACAGCAATAATCCTCCATCAAAAGTAGGGTTCTTTACGTAGATGTTGGAATTTTCAGATTTTTTTCCCCTACATCAAGTTATCTTGCTGGTATTGTATGTCTGGCTATGAAGGGACACCATTTCTTATAATTAGTTTTCTTTCAGGCAGTGATATTTTAAAGAGAAACACAACTTACATTATTGGACTTCTCAGCTGACAGGAAATCTTGTCTGAACTCAGAAAACTTGATGTTATAAGAATCCGTCAAAAAAAATCATGCGTTAGAGTCGAAACACACCAAGGAAACATCCATGAGTCACTGACTGATGTTGCTCTACAAATAGGGACTATTATCTAGGAGCAAGATATGCGTGCAGCACAGCCTCTGTCCATCAGAACTAAACCAAAGCTCAAAAACGTTGCCTGTTCCACTGACATATTTCCTTCACACTGTTCTGACAGGAGGTGAAGAGCAGTCAACCTGATCTGAAAGGGTCTAGCAAATGATACTTTCCTTGAGCGAACACTTAACTTATGCAGCAAAGAGCAAAAGTCATCAAAGCACATCTTATTGCCATTTGCAGTGAGATCAACAGGCAATGTGAGACTGATTTGAATACTGAACTGCACTAGGCTGAGTGCCACTTGTTCACAGACTAAACAGATGAAAACAACCATGTTTTTCTAAAAGGCAGTTGTCAGACTTTCAGCAACACCAACATCTCTACAAACATTTTTTTCTGAGTGCATTACTTTTATTGACTTGGAGATGAATCATAAGTGGCACACTGCGTAAGTAGAGTGCTGTTTAGGTCATTCAGGAACGATCATTAAGTGGCACTGCTAATTATGAGAAAGCATTGTTAAAAAGACTGAAGTGATGATGATAAATATAAAAAAGTAATAAAAAATCATAGAAAGAAATATAAAACAACAGTTCTGCAATATTAAATAAATCTCTAGTTTAGACTTTTGCTCTTTCTTTAGAGTTTGGAAACTCAGGGAGATTTTTTGGCCTGCTGTCAGGTAGACAGTAATGCTACACAGGGCAACAGCTCTTTATTTTTTTCCTAACAACCAATATCCTTTCCTCCAAAAGCAACTACTATAAAATATTAGCAGTGACCTCTGGTGGCTCGTTTAGAATTTTTAATTCTAGCTGAGCATCAGATTCTAAGTTTTAGAAATATCTTAAGTTCCCTTTGAACGCGCAGTGACTAAGAGACTTTCACAAATTTGAATGAATAGCTAGTATTAGATATAGTGAGGTACTTGAAAATTATAGGTTCAAGATCAGCATTGGGATAACCTTTTTTTGGTTGTGTTTCTTTTGGGGGGGGCAGGTAGGGTGTGTTTGATTCTTCTAATTGTTTGCTTTATGATTTCAAGATTCAGACTGGAGTGTTTCTTTGCATAATTTTATGTCAAAGTGACCCAAAAATACATGTGTTTACCCTGCAGTACAGAGAAGAAACAAAATTTCCAAACTGATTACTTAGAAAACAATTTCTAATAGTTATACAGCTAAAACTAATCTCATTACTTCTGTCATTTCTTCCTTGCACTCCATCAGTGTGAAGAGAGTTGCTTTCTGAAAATGAACAAAGTTTCCTCGTTCTTCTCCTTAAAAATTACTGTTGACAACTGGGAGACTGCTGATATGCTGAGAGCAGGCAACATGGTCTCAGTCGTCTTGTGCTTCCTTGTCTGTACCTATCTGGTGCCTCATGCAGTTGCTTAGACTGTTAGCTACTTTGGCAGCAGCTATCTGGTCTTCTTCTTTAACATTTGATATCATCCTAGTTCCTGACCAAACATTCAAACTGCACTTTTAGGAGAGGCATAAGCCAACTGAGGGACTACTGGGAAGAGGTACTGTTTCTACACCCTTCAGTCTCTCCCTTCCAAAGACATGCTTCCACTCTTTAATTTGCAATAGCTTTAGTATTAGACTCCTCCATGAGCCAAAAACATCTGATGAACTGTGACTAAGTGCAGAAATGAAGAGTTAAACATTTTTCTGCCATATTAGATGTTCGTGTTTCTCTTAAAGAGAAAAACTTGCCTGGATCACACGCAGCCTGTAATTCACTTCTTTTTATCTCACATTACCTAATTACAAATTCTGGAGCTAGGTCACACCTCTTTCTATCAATTGCATGGAAACTTTACTCTCCTGAATTATTACTATCTAAAAACATGACAAATACACCCTTCACCATACGATACAGTTTTAACCATGTCACATAACAGCATATTCAGTTGTGAGGATGTGCAAGGCACAGAGGAAGAGGAGGTGATGAATGCTCTGCTCTCATACTGCCTCTGCTCGGCATGAAGACCTTCAGCAGCCTGTGACCAGTACTGGTATTTTTCCATTGCTCCAGTTCCCAGACTGTGAAGCCAAACCGAATTCCTTAAGCCTTGCTTTAAATT
The DNA here is from genome assembly GCA_035041135.1 of Platyrinchus mystaceus. Lineage (NCBI taxonomy): Eukaryota > Metazoa > Chordata > Aves > Passeriformes > Tyrannidae > Platyrinchus > Platyrinchus mystaceus. The sequence goes on along the minus strand of JAWWLV010000144.1, from coordinate 6,846,866 downwards.
ATATCCACACCAACAGCTGCACATCAACATTTAGTGGCTTATTTAATGATCACACCACCTACTAAGAATGTTTTAGGGGACTTGTGTAAGTCAGATACACATTGACAGACACTTCATTGCAGCAAGGTTTGTGTACCCCTGCAGAACAACATCATATCAGAGTTTCTAGCTCGTCAGCATTCCCAAACTCCCTGATCAACATTCCCTAACTCACTGGTCATTTTATGCAAAAATAAATAGTAAATATTTCTTCACTGTAAATGAAGAACGTAATGAAAACTATTGCCATTGCAATTATGTTGAAATTTAGACTGGATTTGATATGCTGGTACATTAAACATGGTAACTAATGAAATGAGTATGAACAAATGTCAGGTTAGGACAGCAATAATAATAGCTAGAATTAATATCTTGGAAATTATTAGTAGAAGAATAAGTAATACAAATGCATGCTATTATTAACCAGTTTTTTTAATGAAACTGTCAATAATATTTAGGGATTTTGTTCCAATAATAATATTTCATAAAAATTGGAAAGCAAAAATTGACCTAGATGTCAGTTTTCTAATTTATGACTGTTTATCCGAATAAATATACTTTTTAATTGTATCCTACTAGTCAGAACAAAAACTTCCAAGAAAACGGGTAATTTTACAACTGAAAGCAGAACTTTTGTGAATTTGCTGCAAGCTGTCTGTGATTAATTTGGTACATAAACTTAGGGGGAAAAACAGACAGATAGAAAAACATGAATTGGTTTGTAAGTATAGAAAGCAAACCAGAGGCATGTACCATTAATATACTGAAACAGGGAAAGCTTCCTGGTATGTTAGATTCAGGCATTCACCAAAGAAAAAGGTGAAGCCTACAAATACTTGAAGAGAATCAAGTAAAGAAGCAAACAACCATTAGAATTTGATATTTACAACTTCTCAGACATCTCACTTCCTAACAGAAGAATATTTTAAAAGTCCTGGTTTTAAAAAGTCCAAAATATGCCTACTTTGGAAAACTACTGTAACCGTAGAAATTGAGCCTTTCTATGCAGTCTGTTTCATCCTCAACATTACACTTTATACAGAGAAGAAAAATATCAGCAGAAAAAACTTATTTCATCTGCAATAGCTATTCTTCCAATCAACATATTTAGTAATAATTCCATATGTATGGTAAGAGATTCCAATGGGAGTTATTTTCATATTTTCAGCAGGGGGAGGGAGGTTATTTTTCTAAGCATCTTTCAATTCTTACACTCAACTGTCCTCATCATGATGACACTTGAACACTGATTTAAAATGCTTGCTTTGCCAGTAGTGAAATCAGGAAGATAGTGTTTATAATTTTCCTTTGAACTCTTGATTAAAATACATACGTAAATAGATATCTATTTGTATATGTGAGCATTTGAAGGTTTTGATCTACACTCTTGACACTTTGATCCCACTTTACTTTGAAGCAAATTTTTAAAAGACATTTCTAGCATATGCTCCACTACCATAATTTGCATAGGAGATCCAGAACTACTAGTAAAAATATAAGTTATTCTACTACAAAGGGAGACAATCTTTTTAAATTGACTCACACTTTCACACAAAATGATAGCGATCGGAGGTTGTAGAGTCCCTTAGGCTGCATGGAATTTTTAATATTATAGAATCCATTGCATCTTACAATTCATTGTCTTCCAAAATTCTTTTAAGAGGTGGGCCAAGAGGCAATGGTGGTACAGGAACACATAGTTTAAGTCTTCCCTACTACTAACTTAATATTGAGTCCCTTTTCAGGTACCAAACATACAAAACGATGTATCAGTTTAGCTTTTCTGCAGTGCCCGACTCCAAATGAAAAATTACTCACATATTTGTGCTTACTATTTCAAAAGCTGCAGTGTTCAATAAGCTTCATCCCTAAGAATTGCAACAACTGTTTCTGAAAAGCCAACAAGCAAACACGGCCTCCAACCACTGCCTCAAGCTTTCAAAAATGTGATGTACACATTAAACAGGTGGTTTGTGATTAAATGGACTTTGCTTACCACTGCTGTACACTGTGTTTAGTGCTAAAACTAAATTTGGCATTGATCAGCATGAAGTTATTACAAGATTGCGTTCATGAAAACAGTTCTTCTGCACCAAAAGTGAGGAGTTGCCATCCTTTGCCTTTACACGTTTATTCTATATCATGAGAACAAGTACATAATAAGAAGGAAAAAATCTAAATACCTTGTAATTGTATAAAAATATAAAACTGAATTCAGATCACTGAGATTTGGTCTCCAATCCCCCAGAGGACAGACCCCTGTCGGACGTGTGGGGTGGGGGAAAACTTGATTGCAAAGACAAGCAAGAAAAGAGTTTACATAAGAGTCAACTTTAACTCAAGGCTTCCAAAACTATGTTGCATGGAAACTCTATAACACTCTCACTGCCTTGTGCTGAGCCTTTACTATGTGTTCCTGATGCTTAACCTCAAAGAGGTTACACTAAGTAATGAATTACTTTATTGAAAGTTTCACTTTCTTTAAGACTGTTTTCCTCAGATTTTGCACAAAGGCTTCACAAGGCAAGATTATATTCTTCATTTGATATTTTATAATAATATATTTACTTATAATGATTTCTTCATTTTTTAGATCCCTCTTTCCCCTCCATTTTTCTCCAACTAAACAAAATTCCTAATTTATACATACATACATAAACTATTTATCTCAGAGATGGAATCCTTTTTATTCTCCCCAAAAAATTAACACAGAAAATTCTTCTCTGTATTACCCACTGCCTGGGGACAGCAGCATCAGATCCTTTATGACCACCTAGAGCCCCAAGACAATTGTGACTCAGTAACGGTACAGCTTCCTGAGTACAGATCAGTCCAGTGTATTTCATTTCAGACTACCGTACACTATGAAACATGTAATTGGTTATGCCTTTTGCATTATTTCCTATCTGTCTCAGATTTGCTTTGTAAACAAATCCATTTGCCACTTCAATTGTTTAGCTCTGAGCCAATGTACGGGGCTGAGAGGGCAGAGAAACATAATAAATGGTGTCATGTCCAGATTTTATCACAAGGAGCTGAACTAAATAACTTATGAGCCCAGTCAGTTCTACTGAGTTATGAACTAGCTCTTTCTCCAGAGTAAATTAAAATTCTTATTGCATGCAAAAAGCCCAGTGAACACATTTTATTACTGTTGCAGGGAAGTGCAGAAATAATGGAGGTAGAGCTAAGGTAAATATATAACTCAATGCCTCTCCAGTGGATGGTTTGCTAAAGCTTGTAATTTTATGCACTGGTATTCAAATGTTGCATTTTCGGCCTGTGTATTCAGAAGGCTCAGTAGAAAAACATAAGTTGCTGAGATATGGCAAAATAAGAGCTCTGTGACCACAGAAGAAGCTGCTGTAAACAAGGAATATGTTCTAAGAGCAATGACAATTTTCTGCTACATTTTCCAATAAACAATCTCATCCCAATTCAGGAACAATGGGTATTTTAGTTAGCATTTGGGAAAACAGCCAAGAGCATAAGGTAATGGAAACTATGTAAATGGGAAAATTATAAAGTTTAGATAAAATGGAAGCGGGCATTTATTCTGTAGTAGAAATTCATAGTTTTAGAAATATACACTTAACCATAATAACCTATATGCCCAATGAACATACAACACACACTTGAAATTATTACCAGAGAGCAAGGACAAAGTCCCTAAATGGGATAAGCATACACAGGGAGGAACATTTGTGGTATGTGATATGACTTTGAACTGGAAAAGGTGACTGCATTATCCTGAAGCTATAGGAAGGCAACAGTCTAAAACTCATCCCCCTGGTGGCAAAATTCTCAGTAATTTCAGCGGGTCTGAACAAGATTCTGTACAAGGAAGATGACAACTTTGGCAATAATTAAAATACATTGACTCAGTGATACAGAGACAGAAGAGGCCTAATTACTTGTCAACTAAAAAATCTGACCTTTGAACAGAAAGGCACCTATTCCAGCATACTTCTTTTTTTCTGCTATGACTAGAAGAACCTACAGCCATCCCACGCACAAATAACAAAATACCTGTAAGTTACTAGTTAATAAATGTGAAAGTGAAAAACAGAATTGCTGGTTTTAATCCACAAAGGGGCAAGACTAATAATAGTCTTGAAAGTTGAATTTTCAATACAGTAAGATATTGGACATGACTGGACAGGATTTTAGCTTAGTTTTTGGGAAATGATAGTAGTGTAATTAATGGGACTCAAATACATAAAGATCATGATGTCAATTCAAACTGAGAAGCAGGAAATAAGTATCTGTAAATGACTTCAAAAATAACTAAACTGTCCAGGGGAATACATATTAACTAAAAATACCCAAGCAACATAAAAATCAATCTCTATTACACAGCTACAGAGTACACTTAAAAAAGTTTCTTGCAGGTGGAATAAATAAAAAAATTAATAAAACTTGTATATGGAATAAAACCCTGGTAAGCTTCAGCAGGAAAGAATGTTACAGGTCCCATGTTATAAAAAATGTAAGCATTTAGGGAATTCAAAGCTTTCTGAATTAAGGAAAATATAAAAGATTATATGACAGGGGAAGAGCAACCTAAAATGTAAATTAAGAGAATTAAAAACATATTTGGAGGAGTGCTTGTAAAAAGATTTCAAACAGAGTAAAAGGTTTGAAAATACATCAAAGGAAGAAGCCAAGAAGGGATGTAGAGGAACAAAGGTGTGACAGCTATACTGGAGCAGGCAAGCACAAGCAAGTGGGTAAAAAAGTAGGAAACCAGTTCATCATGGGGGAATGTGTTCAGGAAAAATAGTCCAAGCCGTACGTACAAGATGCTCCTCAAAATTGAGAATCAAAACTTAAAAGGGAGATCTAGAAGTCATCCTTGCCATATTATTCTTTCCAGATAAACCAGCCCAATGTGCATAAGGGGCCAAAACCAAGAGAGACATTGAACTTTATTAGTAAGGGTGTAAAAAATGAGGCAAAGGGACCCATATCTGTCCATCTCTGTCCATTTACAGAGATTTCAATCCTGGTCAAAGGCAGTTCAGAATCATGTAGCAGAGCTGGAAAAAGTACAGAGAAGGCAATTTTAATGTTCAAAGGGTTGGAGCAGTTTCCTTAAGAGAAGAGGGGGAAAGCTGGAGAAAGGTCCCAAAGGAGAGATAAAAACTTACAAAATCATGCAAAAATTATACAGAACTACATTTCCCCAGCTCTTTGCAACAGCACAACTAGGAGGCACTCAGTGAAACTAAAAGGGGATTAATTTTATAAAGATAGAAGAAAGTATTTCTTCTCACAGTGGGTATTAAGGTTCTAGTATTCATTGTCATTGGAAGTTGTGGATGAAGACACTATCAGACAGTTCAGAAAGGAATTAGATAAATTCATAGACACCAAAACTTAGATCATGACTCAGAGAACTAAAAGGATATAAATGAATACTTAAAAAGAAGTTCCAAGCACTGAGGAATAAACCGCAATCTGTAGGCTCTCACACTTCACTCAAAGTAGCATCTTTTTTTGTCATTGCAGAAAACAGACAAGCAAAAAAATTCTGCCCAGAAGTAAACGTGTTTAGAGAAGCATGTTTTTTACACAAATTAAACTTTAAATTTCCCTACATTTTAATAAAAAGAATAAAAGATTCTGCAATCCAGTTAATGAATTGGAGCACATACTCTGACACAAAGTCTCATTTCACTTTGGGCTTCTTTGCTATCATGAACACTTGTGACACCAGACTGGTTGATATTTGGGTTTTGTGGTGGATGTTTTAGAACAAGCTAGCTTTGTCACATTCCATTTCTATGGTTACATGAGAACGTGCAACCTTAGCAGGATCCAATGCTGCTCTGCTACGTGCTTGCACAGTCTTCATCAAACCAAAAGTGGGACAAGGACATTTTTGTCTGCTCTTGGTCTCTACAGATTCTGACTCCCTGAGGCTCACAGGGTTTGACTCAGCATACAGAAATGCAGCATGATCTCACAAATTAAGGTGCCCTGGCAGTCACACTCTTCTCTCTCTGTAGCAGCACAGATAAGATCTGAATTCTGGCAAGAGGTCAGCACTGCATAGAATTTGCTCATAAAACTGGACTGAGGAAGGAAATCTGTAAATGATGTCCAAGAAAAAGCCCTTATTACAAACTTACCTCAGATTTTTCAGCAGTCTCTGGTCTTGCTTCTTTCCCAGACTCAGGAAGAGGATTTCTTCCCCAAAACAGCAAGGTAGTTTGGAAAGTAGCCTGTGTATATAATCGTGTTGTCTGCTCCATTAGGAAAAAGATACTTTCAATGCCACAGTAATCTAGGAATGCAAAGATCACTCTCTACCAATTGTTTTGGTCGCTCCTTTTTGGCTTTGAAATTCTTCATGCACCTACCCATGAAGAGTTGTTTCCTCACTCATACACATTTAAATGTTA
>JAWWLV010000144.1:6806417-6827319 GCA_035041135.1 Platyrinchus mystaceus | reverse complement strand
TTTTAAATATTGCATTCTATTTCCTGTTTTTGTGCACTACTACAAATAAAATATGTGCAGTTTGCATAGGAATTCGTACATTTTTTTCCAAACTATAGTCCGCCCCCCCCCCAATGTCTGAGGGACAGGGAACCGGCCCCCTGTTAAAGAAGTTTGAGGACCCCTGGGATAGAACCTTGAGTTTGATATTAAGTCTAAAGTTCCCTGACAAAATCAGTGAGAACAAGACCTCCCTCGGAAAAGAGACTTTATTATGGAGCTTCAAAGTGGAAGAGGCACCACTGGCTCAGTAGAAGGAACTCTTGCAGAAGCATTTTGCTTCCAGGAAGGAGGGCAGCATGCCTTAAATATGGGTATAAGTAAGGACAACAAACATCACCATTCCTGGCCACCAATGCCAAAAGCTTTTAAAAGTAATTTACGTTTAATTTTATTTGAAAGTCTCTTTGTTCATTATTATTCTCACAAGACTTGGAGGGAAATCAAAGGCACATCATGGGTTAATCCTGTAAATTCATGTGTGAAATTTTGCTTTGGGGATATTCTGATGCCTCTCATTTGAGGGCTGGAGAGGGTTTGTGAAGATAGCTTTTTCCATCTGCCTTTGCAACTTGACAGTAATAGGGGTTCTCCAGTGTGGTAGGAGAGCCATTAGAAGGCATTTTGTTTGTGTAATTAGAGCCTTAATTGAAACAGTCAGAAATGTTTTATTACAGACAGAGAAAGGACTTTTTTAATAAGACTCTAAGGAGACTTGGTTTTAATGATGCTTAACACAATGTTTTAAACCACACAGTACATCTACATGCTATTTCTTGTTAAATGTTGGTTATTTAACAGCAGATTGCCAGCTGAGGAGAGTTAGGGCTGGCTCATACAAGTTCTGACAGTCTCAACATTGATAAAAGACAACGTCAATTTTAATACTTATGGTATTTCATTTCTTGACACTTTCTTTCTCAGACTACTACTTATAACAGATGTTCTTCATGTGGCATTAGATGCAAACACAAATATAATCAACTCCTAAGCTGTATGGCTTGATGTCACCTGGAACACTAGATACGACACCAAGATTATAAAAAGTAGGTACCTCTGTTACTCATCAGTGTTTAATGCACAGAACTTTGGATATGAATAATACAGAAATAATGAAATAATAATAAAATCAAGTCTCATCATTAAAACCTATTCATTTCAAGTCAGCAATTGAAAAGAGCAAGCACAATATAAATTTTAAATTTTACCAATTTTAACAGAAAGTTAACTTATATTTATAAAGGTGTTAAGAACAATACACACCAAATAAGCAGGTTTGTTAGAAAAACCTATCAAAGTATGAATTTTCAGTTAAGTTGTTTAGACACAGTCCAGTTATATTTCAATCAGTCATCAACCTTTATTTTTTTCAAGTTTTTTTCTTCTCCTTTGTCCTACTTGGGGAATTTTCACACTCCCCATTCAGGGGCGAGGGGGGCTATTTTTGTTGTTGTGGGGTGGCATTTTGGTGTTTGGTTCATTTTTCTTCTTTTCCTTGAAAAAGAAAACTGCAGATCTTAATTCAGATGAAGAAAAGACAAAAATGTTGACTGTGGCAAGTTAAAATATAAACAAAATGAAATGTAATCCATTATAAAATCACAGACCATGAATTCTTCCCCTTCATAGGCAGAGCTCTGGCAAGTAAAATTTCAACCATGTTATTTCTAAACATCAAAACTGCCTCTTGGCCAAAATATACTTTTTTTGTCTAAATGTGACAACTTGTATGCATGTGGGGAAGCTGTGACATACAGACAAAGAAAATATGAGAGTTCAAAGAGTAACTTCACATCACAGACTGAAAAGCTGAGCTACAAATACTCATAAAAACAAGACTGACAAAATGCACATGGGGCATTTCTACCCAGTCTAGAATGGGAGAAAATACTAAGAGTTTTGCATTACTTCTGATTTTTCCCCATAGCCCCTTTCTAAAAGGCAGGTACAGAAACTGGGAAATGGGAAAAAAATAAATCAGAAAGGTTAATAAGGTGACTCAATCAATCATGGGACATAAGCAGTGGTAAACAAGGCTTTCAACCAAACTTTTAACCTTCAGGAAAGAAGCAAAACTCATGAAATAATCTAAACCCCCCCAAATACACCAGTGTATGCAAAATTAACAACCAGCTTTTTGTAGTAGAAGAACTATCTATGGGCAATACATAAAAAGTAGCAAAACATCTAAAAAAATCCTAGCAACTGTCAAAGACTTACATAATGGTGCAAACACAGCATAGAGTAATAAAAGCAAACATCTCAGCTCACTTAAACGAAGTAATGGAAAATACTTTTTGCCATGGTTTCTTGAGAATAGAAATAAAAATTTCAATAACACATTGAAAACAAACGAATTCTTTTCAGATGACTAGAAAACACACACATAAAAAACTTCAAAACCAACCAGTCAACCAAAAAACAGACCAACAAAAAACCAGAGAGGAAAAATAACAGCCAAACTTCTTTAAGTATTTCAAGTCTGGAATATTTGTAATTCTATGTATGGAAGAAAAATTTAGCAATGAAAGACCACAGCTGCCTGGCTGGGCCATGTGTTTGTAGACGTACACCCAAATGGAATGAGTTCTGGCTGAAAAGCGAACTGAAAGCCCGAGTCAAAATGCACTGAATACCCGACAATATGAATGAAATGCAGGGAAACAGAATTAGGATGAGGATGAAACCTTGCTTTTCCACCCTCTAGGCATTTTTAAGTCAAAAACTTAAATTTGCAGACAACCCCACACATAAGACCTATCTTTTCAATTATTACTTGAAACAAATTTACACACATATGCTTGCATAAATATACACACAGAGATCAGAAATGATAAGAACACCTACGGTCCATTACACAATTCTTTCAAAATGCCTGACTTTTCTAGCCTTTTTTAAGGCTTGAAAATAGTTTTTAGAAAACTAAATAGTTTTTAGAAGAGGTTTTTAAGGCTTGAAATAGTTACATTTTAAGTTATCCCAGCAATGGATTTGTGGGGCATCCATTCCACATCATAATGAATTTAATTTTATTTACTTTTTATTTTCCTTTTCTTTTTTGTTGCTCTGAACTCCTTTTAAAATTTCCTCTCTATTCAATCATCACTATTGAAATGATTATCATATCCCTTCAGTTACTATTTCTCTGACTACGTCTCCTTCTTTTTGGCTGTGGCCCCTCATTGCCTCCAAAACCAAATACATAATCTTCCACTGAATTTTGGCTGCATGAAAAGGGCACAACCAGACCATTTAATCTTCTCCCACTAGTTGGTTCCTTCTAATCTCCAATCTCTTTTCATAGGTTTTTTTTCTGAATTCCTTTCAGCAAATCCACATTTTTGTTGTGCTAGCTCCAGCAGCACTAGCATAGGTAGGCTAACACAGGAGTGTTTACATATTAGCAGTGTACATGCAAATGTAGATTACCAAATAGAATGAATTCAAAACAGATTTTAGACAAAACCACACACCAGTGCAAATCCTTTGGAGAACACCCAAGTGTGCTGGAATTAAGTTGTACCCTAGGAAACACCTGGAAGTGAGTATGTGGTAACAGAGAATGGTTTGGTTTGGAAGGGACCTTAAAGATTACCTGGTTCCACCTCCCTAACATGTGCAGGGACATCTTCCACCAGACCAGGTTTTTCAAAGCCCCATTCAACTTGTCCTTGAACACTTCCAGGAATGAGGATATTATATGTACCTGGAGCAAGAGCGGCAGTAGAACAACAGTGCCTGTTTATATCATACCAAGGTCCAAGCTGAGCAATTATCAGATATATGTATACTTCATTAGTTTAAGACACTGTCTCAGACATAAAAATCATAGAACCCACAGTATTTAGATTTGGAAATTAGACATTTAATACACGTAATCCAAGATGCTCTTGTACCAACACGTTAATTTGAATCAGGCAAAATAACTCCAATTGGAAGGGTTAAACCAGCTTACACTGTCAGGTAAGGAAAGAGGGAACAGCCTTCTTAAGAATCAACTTGACCAACCTGTTCAGCCTAGTACAAAATATATTTGGAAGAAAATGAACTTAAAATACAGCTGACTGATAAGCGCAAACTCCATCCAGAAAGGACAGCTGGTGGCATCTCTGTAATCCTCCACTTGAGTATTTTTAGTTTGGACATACCAAAACCACTATAATATTCCAGCTTGGCGTTTGCCAGATGAAAGAAACCAAGAGCCTAAAACAATCTCTGCTCACCATGGACAATCTGCATTTCTGCCTGTTTGACCTTCTCATCCTGAAAAATTAATTTTGCTAGTCATAAACAACATTTTTACAGTACATGTGCTCCACCTTAACCTTGTGGTGCCTCCAGGTAATTCTGCATGCTGATTTGTTCTAGTTTGACATCTCTGTGTGCTGGGATTTAGGTTAATGTTTTATGCTTCCCTAACAGATGCTTCATACGCTCCAGTCAGGGATTTTGTTAATTGCTTCTCCAATGGTGAGGACATCTCACTTCAAGGGATTAGGAAAGAATCGGGAAGCCAACAATAAGTAAATTAGAAGTGAATCAGACACTTCCCCATTTGGAAAAAAAAAGGTAAATATTAAAAGCTGAGTTTGATCCTGCACACTTTCAAAATAGGATTTCTCAATTGCAGATGCAAAGCAGCTTCATTTTGATATTAGTCACTTTGTCTAGTTTATATTCTGAAACATTAAAGCTGCATAAATGACCTGTCAGGTATTGATGTAATCTTATTGACAAAACAGAATGCTTCACAGTAAGGGCATCATCTCACAAGGCTCCACATAGTGACTCTGTAATTACTGTTTCAGCCTCTGCATATCAGAGCTCTAATATATTGTGCAAGATTCATCAAAAATAATAATAATTAAAAAATTAGCTGATTTAAGTAGCAATATATTATCCGAAAGCAATACTCTTTGAGAACTCACAAAAACCGAATTTTTCTAGAATGATGTTATACTTCTTTCACTAAGGCTTACATATAATGTGTAAACTCAGCAATTTTTTTTTTTAAATCGTTAAATTCTTATCCAGTAACAGATAAATCCCTATCAGACCATCTAGAAAGCTGGAGGAGTACAAAAAAATAACCTAAAACAGAGGCATAACAGAATAGATCTCTTCCTAGTATTCCATGTAAAATAAGTATACTTCTGTATTGTGCAAAACACTACATACCTAAAACCAGGAGATCAGAAGATCTAGCCAAAGTTTTGAATTTGGGCTGGGCAGGTACAGAACCATTAGTTATTTCACAAGGAGGAGGAGACAAAAAAATAAAACAGAAATGAATACCAGGTCCAACTAGACTTGCATATTTCAAATCCATAAATTATGTCTGTATTTAGTTTCTCCTTTTAATTTTCACTGTCATATTGTATGTTCTTTCTACATTTCCTCTTGCCTTCCTTTGTCCTCACTTAACACATTGCATATTTATTTTATTGAGAATATTTTTATTATGCTCTTTCTTGATAAGAAAATCAAGTTTTAAAAGTTTTTTAAAATCCTCAATGTTTTTCATCATATGTGAAATGTAAAGGGGTTTATGCAGTTTTTTGGAACACTTATCTCTTCTATCAGAGAAAACAGCTCTAACACTCGGGTTGCCAACAATCCGTGGTTTTGGATTTTTGGTTTTGACTGCTTGTTGGCCAACCACTGTATGAATCTGCCTCAGACATAGAGATTAGTGCAGGTAGCACAAATTAATGCCTCAAAGGTTTCATTCCAGCTGCTTGGAATGACCTTTCTGGAAGTGAACTCTGAAGATCTATTTATTGCTTATAGAGGAATCATTCCTCTATACAAAGAACAGGCATAATCTGCTGCATAAAAGCATGTAGTTCAATAATCAATGGTATAATTCTTTGAATTGTGCAATCTTTTTCAGTTGCTCTACTTCAGAAAGTTTTTATTCAGAATTCTTTCAGGTTTTTACCCCTATTAATATTCATCTGCAAGAATGATGTCTTTAAATACCAATAGCTGTCCCACTTCATCCATAATTTATGAGCCTCTTCCTAACACAAAATCCATAGGTATCACTTTTTACCCCTTGACTCCAAAAATTAAAGCCAGACAAAGCTGTAGTGAACAGCATAGTGAACAACATAAGAATAGAATTGTCATTTTCTGCAATTTCAAAGAAATCTGAAGTTTGGAAGTTCATATATCTTATAGATCTGAGTAAAAAAACCTATTAAAACCTGTGGGTTTGAATCAATTTTATTTATGTTATTTACATTTTAATGGTGTTTGACAAGGCAAACTCTTAAGAAATATTGTATCATTTGTGAGGAAGGGTACTGAATCTTAAGTAAATATCCTGAACAAAACAAAGAGTTCCCTCAAAGGGATGTTTTTCTTTAAATTACAGCTGTCAATCAAAAATATTACTTTGTTCTTTGTTATGTGGAGACTAGATTTCAAAAGTAAGAACAATGTGGAAATAAAAAAAAACCTTTACACAAATAAGGATAAACAGAAGACAGGATAATCATAAATATTTCAGAGAGAAGACAGAAGTCTGTAAATCGAGCTGAGAAACTTTTTAGAAGCATTTCCAGATATGAACTCAGGTAATTTACAAGTTAAAAGATGTCATGTTCCTGTCAGTATCTTCCATATCTAAAGAGCAAATTTAGCATGTTATATGACATGCAGGACAATGTTAACAATTGATTTAAGTCCTGTATCATAGCTTTACAGACTGGGTTCCATTTTCAGCAGAAAAGCTCCACACAGAAATCAGTATATAAATTTAGAATTTTTGCAGGTTTTAAATAAAGTTAGGCAATGAAATTAACTCTCATACTCAGCAATAAAAAGACAGTTTGAATACAGTATCAGAATAGCAAAAATCCAGAGACACAGTAAGTTCAGTTTGCTGTCCATGTTTTACAAATACTTATATGTATAAAGATATTGAATAGAGAGCAGGTACTTTCTGATGTAAAATGTGTTTAATATATGAAATCTCAGGACAGCAAAACTTAATAATTGTGAACAAATCCCTGAAAAAGAAGATACACTTCTTTAGTCCCGGTGCTATGACTTAGGTTTTTGATGGAACGGGTATATGGAAGGGGTATATCACTAGGCTTGGACACAGTAAAAAGGCAGATTGAAATTTTATATATAAGCTTTAATTTGCAATAAGTGGCTGAAAGGTGAAGTCACAGATTCTTTCCTTATCAAAAATTCATTTAAAATTCTATTCTTTTGCTAGATCAAATAGCTCTGGAGTGTTACTTTCATGACCAAAATGGCATTTTTATCTTGCTTATCATTTCAGGCTATCAACTTCAAATAACATTTTGTTACTCTGAAGTTTTCCCAGTGTCTCCTCAAAGGCAATACAAAATTACTTCTTGTTGAAAAGATTAAATGTAACATTTTTCAATCTCTCTCAAGATAATTCTTCTTTGAATTCAGAGATGTACCAATGTACCTGACCAAGCTGTCAAAAAAGCACACTCTGCAGCTCATGCTGAACATGAACAGATCACAACGTGGAAGCCTATTTGTACAGACACACATGCACAGAAAACCAGCCAAATTGTTCCAAGAATGCTTGCATGAAGTCAATTTGCGTGATGTGCAGTGATACCGCAACCTATGATATGATTAGGATTAATCTGATGGATTTCTTTAAAAAGAAAAAGCTCTCAGATTCAAGGAAAAGCTATTACATTCTGTATTCAAGTCACTTAGCCTAGATATTCCCCAGATCCCGCCATCTACTATGGGAATAAGGTTTGCAATGTGGATTTCCTAAGAGGTAAAAATCCAGATATAATTAAGCATTGTTCAGACAACACACACATAGAAATGCATAATCAACTGAAATACGAATGGTTGAAGTGCAAGCATCTTACTGGTCTCTCATGCTGTTCAGCCATTTAGAGTCTCTTAAGCCAGATTTACCAGCACATAAAAAAATAATTATGTTATTCATTTTGGTGGAGGTATGCTCAATGACTATTTTGGATAGGAAAAAATTTTTTCCTCATATTGTAACAGAAGGGAGCATTTATCTTCTTATAACAGAAGGACAGCATCAACAAGTGCAAAAATTTCTCTTTTCATGAAGGTTCTCTGAAATTCTGGTGAGAAAGATTATCTGGTGTTTGCAGCCCGAAACTTAGAAAACTGGTGGGAACTGAGTCAGTTAAAGAAATGAGTTCCAGTACTCCAGTATATCTTCATGCAACTTTCTTAGTAATTTTCATAGATTCTCTGCAGATTCCAAAGTGCATGAAAACACGTATTTGCAGAGGTAGAGATATTAATTGTTTCCTCCTTCTCTCTGAATTTTCTCTTCCCCATCTTTTATACTTCTTACTCAGAATGTTATTCTTCCCCCTCCCATTATTCCTCACTGTACATTTTTCTCTTTCAATATTTTGTAATTTTTTTTAGTTACTTGCATACCTTAGAGAAAAAGGCAGTTCCAGAGAATTCAACTGGTTTTCTTTTCTTAAAATGTAAATATATCAGACCCCATCTACAAATTGCATTCAACACCCAGTAGCATGACCTCTTACACAGGGTCTCTGTGGCTCTGTTCTACATAAGACTGTGCTCTGGAAGAATCCTGTGTCTACTAGGACTTTATTAAGACCTTCAAGTTACATATTCTATAGCACAGACCTTTTTGTAATCACCTCCAGAAAACTGGGTTACCAGCTCTTGGTACCCTTGGATAATGCCTCTCCAGGCTCACAAAACCATTACACGACTTTGAGGCACTGCACACCTTCATAGCAGTCGGAAGGCAAAAAAAAAATCTAGCTTTGATCCCAAGAGACTGCAATTCAACAGTGGTGAAGCTGTTATGACACAAGCCTCAACACTGGTTTGCCATATCTGTGCACGTGGTTAAGGGCAAAGTTGCTCTGCTTGCATTAATATCAATATAACATGAAGTTGTCTAAAACAGAATGCAAAAGCGTGCCTACAACTCTTGTTGCCATATCTGAGCAAGGTTTCGTTTATCTGGGTTGCATACCAAATTCAGTTTCCACGTGGATCTCTTTGAACTGGAAGGCATAAAAGCTGCAGCTGAGGGTCTCACTGCCACAATTGCCCTCATTTCTACACTAGCCAAACAGTAGTGACTATGACTACAAAAGCTACAATTGTAGTTCTGCTTTGCATCCAGGCTAAACCTTTCGGTTCCTTGCATGTCATGGCACTAAGCTTCCACCAGCTGCCTTCATGACGTGCTTCTATCAGGGAGCAAGTAGCAGAGGTCACACTGCTGCTATTTATTCTCACTCAGGTGCCCGTGTGCAATACTCATCACAGAGGCTCAAAATCTCAGTAAAAAGACCACTTGAAGTTAAGTGATGCTTTGCCTGTTGTTTTAAACTGATGTCATACTACCCAGACACCAAAGGACTCCTGGTTGTAGAAAGTGATCATCAGAAAACAAGAGGAAAAAGCTAAGCAAACCATTTAGTGGCTGTCTTTATGAAGTAAGGCTGCTTTCCTCTACAATTGTACAGTAAACATTAATACAGTCAATAGCTAGTGCTACCTCCAGAGCTGCTTTTTTTCCACTTTTCTTTACAATGTAGAACATACTTAAATTTCCTTCTGCTCTGTTAAATTGATTTTTGTACAGCATGAGGGGATGTGTTCTGCTTCTGACTATAGATTTAAAGAAATACTACACATCTCCTTACACTGAGTAAAAATCAATTTTCTACCTGTAGGTGATGAAGCTATTTCTGACGCTTCCTGAGCAGTCATATATCTCATAAGGCTTAAAATCAGTAAATGCTGCATTTCACCAAAAGCAAAAATAAAAGGTAATCTCCTTAAATACATTATTTTACATGTGACCCAGGTGTTCCCTTCCAAAGGTTATCTGTAGTTTTATCTACCGTATTTAATATTAAACTTTTTTCTCTTCACTCTTGTATGCTCTGCTGTTATCAAGAGACTTTATTCTTGGTAAAACCCCAAACCCCATTACATCTGAAAAATGCAAAGCAGTTGTCTCCACCTAAATCCTGATGATAAAAAAGGCATTCTATACGATGAGCTGCATTAAAAGCTCAGATCTGAATCTGAGCACAACAGCTGTTAAAATCTGGCTGTAGACTGCTGCAAAATTATCTTATTTGCAAAGCTTGCTATGTGGCGAGGCAGATAAATGATAACACCATAAACTAGTAGAAGGCAGAAACAGCTTTATTCTACACATATCTGGTTCTGACTTCAAATTTGATAATGAATATGCAGATTCAAACATATATTCATAAACATTCACTCCAAGCAGTTATGCCCATGAAACATTTTAATATGGGGAAAGCAGCACTAAGCTATTTCCCTGTATAATAGTACAGAAACAAATATTTTAACATTCAAGTGGAATAAAATGTTCAGAAAAGAAACAGCTGGCAAAAAAAGGGCTGATTTCTGGCAAACGCATTTCTAGCCAAATGAGAAAAACTTCTCCCTGTCAGTCAATCAATCAGTGCATAGTTTATTTTAAGCTGGTGATAATATGGCTTTAGAGATTAGGAAACTAGTGAGCCACAAGGAAGATCAAATTAATTTTTCTTACATGAAAAAAAATAAAAACCTTCAACAGGCACAAAACTTAACCCTCTCTACCAAGTTCAGAATGGAAAAATTATTCAGAAACATTATCCGATGTGAATTTTGTCAGTATAATGAAGCAGAAATAAATGAGCCAGATGAGAAGCAGGAATTAGGTACTGCATATCTGAGTTGGAGAAGTTTATTTTCAGGGTTTCTTTCATTAATTGTCTAATTAGCAGGGGTGTGCAAATACAAAATGAAGAACGGAAAAAATTATTGTATAGACAGCCCCAGCCAAAATTTTTCAATTTTAATACTAAGGAATTGGTTGTAAATATGCATATTTAGCACTTTAAACACAGCAGTCCCATTTGAAAACAGTGTACTACTTTTGGATGGGATAGAGTTAATTTTCTTTCTAGTAGCTGGTACAGTGAGGTGTTTTGGATTTAGTATGGGAACAACATTGATAGTGCGCTGTTGTTTCAGCTGTTGCTCAGTAATTATTTCCCAAAAATCAAGGACTTTACAGTTTCCCCTACTGTGATAGTGAGGAAATGCAAAAGAAACCAGGAGGGACAATGGCCAGAAGAGCTGACCCTAACTGGCCAAAATACTACTCCATACATAAAAACATCATGTCCAGTATATACCTGCTGGGGTTAAACCACAACAATCAGGTAAGCACGCACAAAATGTACAGCTGCTGCAGAAGGTACAAGTTCAGTGCCCAGAAAACTAAGAAATTTTGATTTAAATTTCTGAATTTGAGTTAAGTGTTAAGTATCTGAGTTTGATAAATTTGGTCCTCATTCATTTTCAAGTGAAAGGCATTGGGCTACCTCTACAGCCTGTAAATTATGTCCTCTGCCATGCACAGGGGAAAAGCTTCACACTATAAAGATGATTTACAACCAAAGAACTGCCTTGCATGGACACTTCTAGTGTTTTGCAGGTAGACACAAGGCATTCAAACTTGAGGATGGAAGGGGAAAGGAAGTTGAAGTCCTTCCTCTTCTTCTTTTAAGAACAGGCCCTTATTCCACCTTCCCATGGGATAGTGACCAAGTTCACCAGTCTCAGTGTTCTTGCCTCAGTCTAGCATCAGGCAGCTCCCCAGGGCACACTCAAGTTGATATCACACAGCAGGGACAAGGTCTGACATCTACCTCATATTTAACACTGTGTTCATTGGTGAAACATGATGTCACTTTGGCCCAGTATGCTCTAAACAAGCAGATTACTCCAGTAGGATCTTTAGCTATGTGTGCTGCTCCTCTCTCCCTATTATTATATTACAAGAACATTTTAATCGAAAGCCCACTGAACTTTCCTTTCAGTTTTGCACTAAAGAAGTGCACTACTGTATTTTTTATCAGCTGTATCTTCACCAATTCAGCTAAAAAACACACTCCTCTTGATTCCCCAGGAGAGAATCACAGCTAAAATGAGACAAAGATTATTCTAAATGGTGGCACAAACCCCAAAGAAAACATGCACTTCAAATGAGTGCAGCAGCCTTTAATTTCTGAATTATGCAGTCAAGCATACACATTCTTGTCTGATGAAGAAGAATATAATTACCTAGGGCCATTTCAGAAATAACTGTTGCTTTTCCCTTTCCATCCTTTCTTGAGAGAGCAGAGTTTGGCGAGCCAATCAAGAAATTAAAACTGACATTCCATTAAAACTGATTGTCATGTTAGTATTTTGGTTTGTTTGTTTGCCTGTTTAGAGTGACTATGGCTATCAGGCAAATACACCAAGAACCTGACACAGCCTTCACAGCAGTATCTGAACTAATCCTGAAGAAAATTAATTCCCCTCAAAAATAAACCAAAAGATCTCAGGACATCATTGTGCTGTCCTACGTCCTCTATAGCGAACTAAATGCTTTAAATGCCAATATAAACAATTTCAGCCACCCACATTTCAAGTTTATCTTGTTTCGAAACAGATTGATTTAGGGAAAGCAACAGAGTTGCTTCAGTTTTGGTGGGTGGGTTTTGTTTTCCTTTCGTAACTTTCACTTATTATCAACAGAATTATTTTGCAGTTATTCCTTACTGCAGAACAGGATTTCCACACCCTCCTCTTAAACACAATGGTCCCAAAATGAACAGTATTTTTTTTATTGACCCAGCAGCAGAGCAACAAGATAATTTGAGTGTTTTAAATATTCACTCTCCCCAAAAAATTGTTGTACAGTAGCTTGGTTTACACAGAGACCCAAATTCAGCAGTCATCACCAAAAGCTTTGACCCCTGATTCAGATTTAAGTAAATTACTTCAGGTTACACTATTGCAACAACTGAAGATCTGGTTATGGCTTAGGTTAATTTAATTTCTAGGACAGCTAATTTCATGAACAAATCTGTGTAAGCAAGCCAATGTTTTCCTACAAATCCCTGATATGAAGAAGTAAGTGTTGCACAACTAAATTTTAATCCTTGACACTAAGCCTTAGCATACATGCATTAATACTTCCATTATAAAGACTAACTATCAAGAAAAGGGTCTGAGATAAATATTACTGTTTTTTCTTTTACAAATTATATCCTCACAGGGATACTGACAGACTTACAAAATTATAAAGAACCTTTCCAATATCTGAGATTTATGGTTATTAGTAGCCACACAGGGGTTTATGCTAGAAAGGACAGTTTCCTGTGTTTTGTTCTCATGTATTCCACTACACAGGAAAAAAAACACAATAGACCAGATTATCCAAAAACTTCTTCCTAAATGTTCATATTGATAAAATTTCATTAAATCACAGAACATCTCAAGTTGGGAGGGACCAATAAAGACTATCAAGTCAAACTCCCTGTAAAGTTCAAATAAAAAGTCAATTTCTTTTAAAAGTTATCATGAATGTCTTTATGAGCCATTAAACAGAAATTAAAAAATTTGAAACTTAAACTGTGTCTTGGTAGGTATGAGCAGTTTCTATACCATTAAATGGTATGTTGTTAATAACTGTTTGTGACATCAGCAGACTTGCTATATTATATAGAATATCCACATTGTTAATTGCCAAATAAAGAAGCACAGAAGTGGAAGGGACTACACTGGGTCATCTGTTCCAAACCTCCATGCTTAAGCAGGGTCATCCCAGAGCACATAGCACCAGATTGTATCCACACGGTCCTTGAATATCTCCAGTGAGGGAGACTCCATATCCTCTCTGGACAATCTGTTCCAGTGCTCAGTCACCCACACAGTAAAGTTCTTCCTCAAAGAAGTCAGAAATTATTTAGGTGTTTGTTGAAAGATACACAGCACTAGCACACCTATCAAGGTACTTGAGATCATCTCAAGTACTGAAGACACAGGCAAAATTTAATTAATTTAGGAGCAATACTACTAGATCAACGACAGATAATACTTTTAAAGTAGATGTGAAATACCATAACTTGCACGCTTGAAATTATTACCTTGCTCTAGACAATGGTTAGGTGCGAGCTTTCTGGAAGGAAAAATGTTTTTTCTGAATAACATGACTGTCATAAACCTTAACATCTTTACCATCATTGGTTGACTTATTGTTCTCTGCACTCTCGTCATGGCAATGGAGAATTTACCATGAACTAATTTACCTTGAAAAGGACTTGTTTCCATAGCAGTTGAATTCATAGTTTATGGCACCATAATCATATACTTTCTTTTAAGTGAGAGCTTTGTGTTCCTTCTAGCTCCCTGATTAAAAAAAATATTATAAAAAAAAGTTGACCAACAAGTCTTAGCAATTTCTGGAATATTTACAGTATAATTACCCATAGCTGAATGTCTCATGTATCACAAAAATTCCTATAACCTACATCCATGCCCTTGCATGCATGTAGAGATGCTCACACTTTTTTTCAAAACAGATAAAAAATTAAAACTATGCAGAGATTATCTATAATGACACCGATCACTGTAAGTACCTTGTTAACTTTGGTCAAAGTGAAGCAAGTTGGCAACTGCCTCCAATGCAAGACAATATAACAAACTTATTAATGGTAACATTCTCAATAATATAGCTATTTATTACAACACAAATAATAATACCTTTCATTAAAATTTACAGGCTCTGCCCAAAATAAGTAGGAAATTTTGTCTTGATTGTATCAAATATTTGGTCATCAGTATAAAGCTTAGGGAATCAGTCACTCATTTCTCTCCTGTTATAGAAATACTACCATGATATGCCAATTCAGTGTAAAAATATTTAAAGGGGCCTAACTTACCTAGAAAAAATTAGATGAAGTGCATGTGTTTGTACTGCTAAAAATGGAAAAATAGTTTGCCTCTCTCTTTTGAAAAACCACAAAGCACACAAGATTAACATAAGCTTCCTTCTAAAACAAAATAAATTCCCATATAACTCAACAGATAATATTTGCTTTCTGTTTCCAAAATCTGATTCACTGAGATGGTTTCTAAACACAGTAAATAATTTAAGAAACTGCAAAGTCTGCATGTGGAAAGGTTCACATGAACCTTGAAAGTTCTTTTGTTGCATTATTTAGTATAGTTATAAATGTCAGGTTACTGTTCATAGAGGTACATCTGCTTAGACTGGCATTTTTAGAATAAAGTTTGCAAAAGTTCATATGAGTATTCTACCCAGTGCTACTGGCAATTTCTCTTTTTTTTTTTTTTTTCAATTTTTCAATATAGCAGGTGCCTTTGCAAGAGATGCAGAGTTAAAAAGAGAACAAAGATGAAGCATGTTCAAAAATGTTCCAGAACTGTATAACAGTTATTGTCATTGTCTGTCTGAGTTACACACAGAAACTCTGACCAAGTAACAGGATTCTCCCCTGATGTACAGCTAAAATTAAAAAAAAAAATTATAAACAACAAAACCAAACAAACAACTACCCACACCATGAAAAATCCAAACCCAAACAAACCACTCTCTAAGGACATTCCCCTCAAAATATAAATTAAGCAAAAAAACCCTGTATTTGCCAGGATGTATCCAAAGGGCAAGGGCTTATTTTAATAAACAACACTGAACATATGGAGTATAGTAAGTCAGAACAATCAATCATGGCATTAGTTTCAAAGTAGCTGTCTTGTGTTTTCATGCTGAAATCATTTTCCAGAGGTGGAAGTGATTACTGCATGGCTGACTTACACCTACAATTTCTGATCATATAAGCAAAGCTTTTTCATCAAAAGTGCCATCTCAATGACCATTACTTTGAACTTTAGGTTAAAAAGGGAAAGACAAACAGGAGCTGAACAGTTAAAAAACCCTACTTGTTCTCTAGAGGTGTTCTACACATTGATCAAGACATTTGAGCTTTTATGACATGTACTTTTGTTCAAGGGCAATTACTCAGAATATAGTGAAAGATGCTTTTATATAGCAACTGATCAGAACAAATATGTTAATAAAAAAATTCACTTCTAGGATATCATATAAGACAAGCTCACACCTAGAAGAAACTCATTGAGGTAAAAGACAGCAAAAATAAGCTCCTATATCATCTTATTGACTGCTTTCCCATATTCTTCAGCATCCGGGATACAAAAGTATCTACCGATATGATACAGCATGAAGCGCTAAGAGACAGGGTACCTGCATCGTGTAATGTTTCATATAGATCTTTGCTAAATTTACACTCACTTGACCCAATGTCTCAGTTTAATGCAACTGAAGTGTTTTGTTACGGAGGGTGAGTTATGAGGAAGACCAAACTCCCCCCTCTAAGCAATTGTAAATCTGAAATTAAGAGGCTCCAATTGAGGAATTATGGAGAAAGAAAAAATAACAGCCCTTTATTAAAGGATATATGTGTGTATTGGCAGAACAACAAAAGAACACAAAAACAACCAAACAATAATCTTGCACCCAAAAGTTCCCTTCAAAAAGGAAATAGTTTGATACTTCCCGTCCTTTGGCGCAATTCTAAGCACGATCGAGAGGGGGCGCTGTTGGATCACTGGAGGAGCCGAGCCTCAAGTTGCTGCGTGTTGGCTGGCAGGGGGCGCTGTTGCACTCTGGCGGTCACTGGGTGGAGCCTCGCTGCGTGGGAGGAGCCAAAAATGGAAATCCCCCCTGCCAACTGAGAAAGGGGGAAAAGGAGAAAAAGGGGTTCTTCCCACAAACTCGTGCTGTCTGCAGCTGGCTGTGGCCAGGATTTCCCCCCTTCCATCGATATGCACAAACCACTGCCAAACAAGGGAGCTTGTCTTGCCTTTATTTTATTTTTAAAGAGATAAGGGTTTGTAGCAAGGCTTCCTAAAAAATCCTTTCAGTTCTATTTTTAATGCAAACAGTAAAGTAAGAAGCATATATTAAAAAATACAAAGAGTAGCTGATTATCAATTCCAGTTAAATTATTACTGAGCATCAATTATCAGAATTATACTAATCAATTTTACTTAATCAGTGATTTTCTACAAGGGCAGCTTTTTGAGCACATACAGTATGTCGGGCTTTCCTGAATGTTAAATCCTCACTTTTTTTGCTTGCATGCTTTCAGTAGTGTTGGAAACATGTTGACAAAAGTAACATTTAAACTTCTAGTATATGCATGAGCTAAAAACAGAATGGCTTCCTCTTGATAATTAATTATTGCTTTAGATTTCTTAAGTAGGACAAATATTTATTAATCTACATACTAAGTTCTCTTTGAGGGTATTCATTTTATTACTTGGCAGCACAATACCAAAACACAATTCAGCACTTGACAGTTTCTGTTAAGCTTGGTTTTGATAATTGGATATAGAAGTCGCTTGTGGCCATTTGGATGGTACTATTCTGGTTTCATGTAGCTTTTGAAAGCAATCAGACTTAAACACATCACTCATTCTGCTGAACCAGCTTGACAATTTTGATAGCCCATTACAGTACTTTACATTTAATTTCTGAAAGATTTCAGTAGACATCTCAGAATCTGACTACCTTGGAATACTGAGCTCCAGGGCACTCTGAATTTGATTTCAGGTCATCATTACTTAATGCCAATAGCCCATCATGAGTCCTTTCGTATTGAATGGGAACTTTTGTAGTAGTACATTCTCATACTCATATTCATATTTGTTTGCATTTTATTACAGAGAAAGTGAAAGAGAAATGCATCTTGCAAAATCTCTATGTTCTTTTCTCCTTTGAAATGGTAATAGTAATGCAATGAGGAGGACCAGGACTGAGCAAATAAGGGGAATATTATTTGTGAATATTCTACAATGTAACAAGTTTTGACTTGGTATTTTTTGTGCTCTTCTCTTTAATATCTTAAAAAATCATAGGACCACTAGTGCCAATAGTCAAACAGTAACACTGCATTTCAATCAATCTGACACCAAAAGGAAGACACACATTTTTAACTTTCCAGAGAACAATTCAGAAATTAAATTAATAGTGTAACGTGACTAAAACTATAGCAGAATCCCTTCCATTTCCTAACTAGATGTTCTAGCTTTACAAACGTATCACGAGCAGCAATCTAAAAGAATACAAACATGCAAGGAAATGCGAAGAGTTTTCTATATATCAAAGATAAAATATTCTTTTTGGAAATATACTTAATGTGAAAACAAAATAAAGTTTTAATAAAACCAAAAGTAATCTCCTGTGACCATCTGCTCAAACCGTCCTCTGCATAGGGTGAAAAACCTTACATGCTGTACACACTCCATTCTGAAACCTTATCTTGTTTCTTTCAATCATAAGTTCCAGTGAAATTATTACATAACGTAGAGTAATGATAATTTTTTAAAAAATATATATTTTACATCAACTAACTATCTTGCTTCTAGTTTTAAATTCAATTACTTTGATTTATACTCTTTACTGGAAATAGAAGATAATACACAAGTAAAAATGTAAATATGTAAGGGAACTATTCTTCTCTTTAGAATTTTCATTGCAAAAAGGCCTGAATTGAACTTTTTACTCCTGGTTAGTGTCTTCATACAAGACTGATGCCAAACACAAAGAAAGGACATATCTAATAAATTTAGTCTATGCAATTGGCTCTCCACTAAGGTACTTAGAAAGAAATATGTCCACAAACTACTAAATTGTTGCTAGAACAATCCACAAACAAAATCCTCACAAATTAGCAGGAACTACTATCAATCCTACCAGCAAATATGGTCAGGAAATTCCAGGGGTGCCTTTTCTGTTGTTTTTTGGTTTGTTTAAGGGTTTAGTTTTGGAAAGGTCATGTAGGGTGTTTTGCTTTAAAATCTTTGTCCTTCCCCAATCTCCTTATCCATATTTAGATTAAATTTAAGCAGGCACTAACTTAAGCCGCATACCCATGAGGTGAAAGTGGCACTTAAATGATCCTTTCCTAAGCATAAGAACAGTATAAACGTAATTTAAGGAGAATCACAGAAGCGTTCTAAAAAGACACATGCCACACTGTCCCGTCCCGTCTTTTTCCCATTTAACTCAGAATAAGTGAATGCTACAGAAGTTTTTGTCAGAGGGAACTTCGACTTTTTCCTACATCTTTTACTCTACTAGGACAAAGACAGGTTGATTAATACATCATAAAACTTCTGCAAAGTCACATTTGGAGCCACTCACTTAACACAAATAAATACATAGCCTAGGGTTGATGACAGCAACAAATTATGTCCTTCAAAAGTTAATGGTGTTACTAGCAGCACAGGATTCAACACGGTTCTACAGGTAATGGTACCAGTAGCAAATCCTACTTCTCATCACCAGCAAATTGTGGAAACATCATTGTGATTTTTTTTTTTCTCCTTTTTGTATATAATGGTCCTTGATGCTCAACAAGCATTAGGGAATAAAGCTTTACCATAATCATAAGACAAGACTCTTACTTTTTTAATTTATGTACAGCAATAAATAAAGATCAGAGAAGACAACTGAATTAGTTTCATCATTTGCAACTTGTGACAGAGCCAAGAGCAGAACTTTCTGAGCCTTGTTGTTCAATTATAAGGACAATCATTAATTTCCTTGTAACATTTACATGTATTTCTCAGCTGTATCAGGTTAAGATACCATTATTCAGTAAACTCTAAGTAGATACTACGGCATTATGATTACAGAAGTCATGTTTTGCTACAAGATCTGAAAACAATGGGGCAAACCAGAGAAACTAGCAGCAAACAGGCTCAGCCTACCATGAAAAATGTCTTGAGGGTATGTACTGGAATGTTAAAATTAAATGGAAAAGCTAATAAAATGACAGTCCTAAATAATTAAACAATATCCATACCAAAAAGAGAGGGTCTGTCCTTGGCAGATTTCTGCTGCAAATCACACGAATGATTCTAATTCTCCTCGGGAAAAAAATAAAAAAATTAGTTGAATTTTACAGCAGTTTATCATTAGCAAAAGGAACTGGAACTCACAGAATCATAGAAGCTGGAGTTAGCAGTCACCTCATGTAGTCCAACCTCCTTTCTCAAGCAGAGTCACCCAGAGCAGGTTATTTGGGGACACATCCAGTTGAGTTATGAATATCTCCAAGGATGGAGACTTCACAAACTCTCCAGGAATATTTTTGCAGTCCCGGCTCAGTGAGAGGGAGAAAAAGGGGAGGGGGTTTGCATCTAAATGGCATTTCCTGTTCTTCACTTTGTGACTGTTGCCTGTTGCATGTCACAAGATACATTGAGACAAGTTTGGCTAAGGCTTCTTTACTCCACCTTCTAATATTTATATACATGGATAAGATCCCTTCAAGCCTTCTCTTCCCCTGGCTAAGCAAACCCTGCTCCCTGCCCTTCCCCAGTAAATCTGATTCAACAATCTCTTCAACACGTTCATTGCCCTTCACAGGACTCACACCGGTATCTCCTGCTCTCAAGATGCATTTCACTGACACTTTCTGGAAACAAAGGACCACCTTCCTCGACCTGTTGGCAACATTATTTCTAATTCAGCCCAGGAGGCTAGGAAGCCTTCTCTCTTTGGTACACGGACACATTGCTGGCTCATGTTCACCTTGGTGTTACTGGGAACACCAGGGTTTTCTGCAAAGCTGCTTTCCAGCCAGTCACCAGTGCAGGAGACTATTCCTCCTCAGCTACAAGACTCCACATTTTACTTAGTTTTACCTGATGATGTTTCTGCCAGGCTATTTCTCTGGTCTGCTGAGATCTCCACATTGAATTCCACACCATCTATGTTTTGGTAGATTTTCTTCATATTGCCCCTAGTCATTTCATCAACATTTGATAATGCAGTGGGGACCCCTGGTGGCCTAGCGGTTAAGACACTGCGCTCTCAGCGCTGAGGTCGCAGGTTCAAATCCCGATCCTGCTTCAGGGTCCCCCGGGCAGATGGAGCTCGTCAGCCCCTAAGGCCATCCATCTA
>JAWWLV010000144.1:6774350-6786801 GCA_035041135.1 Platyrinchus mystaceus | reverse complement strand
CAGGACGTAGGTTTGTTTCGAGTGACCTTCTCTTAGATGGATGGCCTTAGGGGCTGACGAGCTCCATCTGCCCGGGCAGTGTGAGATATCTGCTTTGAAAAATATCATGCCTCTAAGAGTTTGGTTTGGAAACCTCCTCAGAAAAATTTGCTTTAAATCTTTGTCCTGGTTCCAGCCGGGACAGGGTTAATTTTTGCAGTACTCAGGAGGGGGCATGGCCAGGATCCAGGGGTTATTCTACATCACATCATTCTCAGGTGGAGGGAGTGGTCAGCTATTGTCATTTTCTGCAGGTGAGCAATAAGCTGTGAATCATATCTTTTGTTGTACTCTCTGTCATTAGTATTGTTGCTGTTACTGTTACTGGTCATTTTTTTATCACATTGCTGTTTCCAGTAAATTGTTCTTATCTCAATCCATGATCTTTATCTTTTGTGTCTCCAATTCTCTTCTCTATCCCACTGTAGCAGGACAGGGAGGGGAGAGCGATCAGGCGTTGTTTGGAGTGTTTCAGTGGGAGCACTAAACTGGGGAATACCATTCCTAAACCACGGCAGTCTGTCCTCAAAATACACAGCCTCTGTTTCAGTGGGAAAGAGGTCACTAAGAAGGACCATTATTACTCATTCTCTCCCATGAGACACTGCCAACATCACTAATGCTGTTCATTTGCTCACAAATTTCATACTCATTATAGAAATTTTGGATTTTTATTCTTTAATATTCAATACACAACAGGAGGCAGGAACTCCAATGGAATAGAAACCCCTCCCTCCCAGACTTACCGTAAATTTTGAAAATGTGAGACTTTCGAGAAAGGTGTAGAAACGAAACAACAGTTTACTAAAAAAACAAAGAACAAAGCAGAAAAAACAATAACCAAACAATAACCAAACAATAACAGAGAAAATGTCACCCAAAAATCACTCTTTGACTTCCGTGCCGCCAAGCAGCAATGCAGTCTTGACGCAGTCACATGGTCACAATGGAATTGGGGCACAACTGCCACTGCGCCGGATGAGTGACACATGGAGAAGTTTAAAAAGGCAGCTCTCCCCCCCGAGTTCTCCCAATGTGGCTGCAGCAGTGGCAGCAGGGAGCCTCACAGGGCAGACAGCAGGAATGGTGGGGAGCTGCAGCAGTAAAAGGTCCATATGGGTGGCAGGCCTCACCAGCTCGGGACACTGTGGCGTAGGCAGTTGTGCAGGAGGCATGGGGAGCTGGCAGGTCAGGACAGCAAGTGGCAGTTGGGGACTGACCATGAAAACACTGGGGCTCCAGAGAAAGACAGTGCTGCTTCAGCTGGCACTGTGCAGCTGTGAGGCAGCGGACGTTGAAAAAATGGTGGGAGCAGTCAGGTACCTTCTGGGTTCTGTGGCAGGGCGAGAGATACGGTGGCAGCTGTGGTCCCAAGACAAAGAGGGCATTTACCTAGCAGGGAGCGAGCAAGGTGGCAAAGAAGCTCAAGGGTCCACAAGCAGAGAGTGGGGGTAGGGGGAGCATGGGATAGGTCTGCAAGCCAGAGAGACCAACCATGAAACTGCTGGCTCTTTTATTCTTCCCTTTTCTCATGGGGTCTCTGCCTCAGAGATTTCACCTCCAATTCTCACGGTCCCATCACCCATGCCTCCCCCCCTGCCCACCAGCTCTGGGGTGGCAAGCACCCTGGCACATGGCCCACCACAACACAGGCCCCCCAGCCCTATCCCTGGGCAGCTGCCCAGGCTTGTACGGGAAAATTCAACAAGAGAATCTAACCCACAACACAAGTTTCTTATTGTCTTTTTTTTTTTCAGAATTGGCTTTAAGTCACTCAGAAAAACAGAACTTAGGTAAATTACTGTTCCTGGATTCTATATGCAGTGAAACCTGTAGGAGAAGTTAAGTTAAACCCACTTCAGGCATCTGATTCCTACTGAGTCAAGGAGAGTTAAAAGCCTGTAGGATATAATGCATAGGAACCTAAGCACATTTAAAGTACATGTTTTTTAGAACTCAATAAACAGAAATTTGCCATTTTAGAAGATTAAACAAACTTCATTAGAACAAATTATTTCTGAGAGCCTTGATGCAACAGAAAATGCCTGATTTTTTTTTTATGGCATTGCGGACTTACTTTTGGGTGTTTCAGAAAGAAGAAAGCAAGACTGTGATGCATCTTATTTAATATCTTACATTATGCACTTTGTCTGAAGACTTTGTCTCAAGACATGGCCTAAAAGTGTAAAACACACCTCTTAGACTAATATCCAAAAAAACAGTCTTAAAATCTTAAAAACTCACCTACACAATTTAACAAAAATTCAAAGTCACAATATTATCTACACACTGAAAATTGTTTCAGTAATATTTAAGATTACTGAAAATGACAATTTGAAAGGTGTAAGCATTGTGGAAAATACATGAAGATGAAAATTTTTGCAACACGGTAGCATTTTCAAAAGAAAGTTGTATTTAAGAGACTCAAGTCTGAAATATTGAAATCACATGAGATACCGTGTTTTCATATTATTTCATGACATCAGACCTAATCACTTCCTTTGATTTGATGAATCTTATAGAATTACTGTCAAGCCATATTTAGCTGAGATATCTGTTTATATGAAGCTGATTTGTACTTTTGCTGCTAAGTAAAAAGATAAATCCATCTGCTGTCTTTCATCTCACCTTTTTATGAAAGCCTGCAAGATG
Organism: Platyrinchus mystaceus; assembly: GCA_035041135.1. Lineage (NCBI taxonomy): Eukaryota > Metazoa > Chordata > Aves > Passeriformes > Tyrannidae > Platyrinchus > Platyrinchus mystaceus. The sequence goes on along the minus strand of JAWWLV010000144.1, from coordinate 6,784,110 downwards.
AAGCCTGTGGAATATTTTTTTTAATCTTTCTTTGGCTCTTCCATTTTCAGATATCAAACAAGGGTTTTTCAGCACAGCTTACTAAAGCCTCTCTACGCTGAGGTTATAAAACATCATTAATTGTTAGCCCCAAAACCTACATATGCAAGGTGGTCGCATATTCAAATGCTCATCAGCTTCCTGCTTCAAACAAAAGTTTTAGTGTGAGAAATGTCGTAACTGTATTGAGTTACTTCAACTTCATTCCAAAGACCCTAATACTTAGAGCCAATGAAGAAAGGCACTTCCTTACATCTCAATATTTTGAGTATGTTTGAGGGCCTGGCTTCCTCTGTTGACATACTATTTAAATTCTAGACCAGCAAAGTCTTCAAATTAGGGTTAAACACATTCCATAGTTAGTGGCAGCTGTGTTGTTTTCGTAGGGCACAAAGTCACCCATAGAAAAATGAAACCGGGTTCTAATAAGGTATCTAAAGCCATCCTCATCTGCAGCAGTGCATGACTTCTTAAGAAACAGCTTCAAAATAAGGACCAAAATAAAACTAAACTGGAAGTGTTCACCTGATTAGATGACAAGATCCTTGCCAAGCACAGAAGCAGGCACACGGAAGCTGCTCAAAAGCAAACAGAGTAGTTAATCAGTTCCTCTAACTGCATGATTGTCCATCTTACAAAAGACTTGCTAACATTCATGTATCACAAAACAACATCATTGCTCATGCATGCTTCATCTTCCCACATCAATCATCTAGTTCCACCTAACTAGACATTCCACCTTCGTTGTTCACAAATAAGATACTAGCAACAACAGATTTTTTTGTGATATCTGGGTTCACATCACAGTTATTTATAATAACATCTAACAATAGGCCGCAGTTTGCAGTTTACATTTTATTCAGAGAAGTACCCCTGAATTGATAAGAGTTGATGTGGCAAATCCTTCACCTAATATCCTTAGTGTATTTCTTTTCCTGTTTATCACTCAAAATATTCAGCAGGAGCACAGGGCCACCTGCAGAGAGGGAAACTAGGCCAGTTCCCATCTCCCTACTATAAAATTCAAGCAGCAGCACTTTTTAAATGAAGGGGTGGGGCTACAGAGAGAATTTTTTGTGATGAACTTAAAATACTACAGAAACATTTTTTAGAGAGAATCCAAGGATTGTGCACTTGCAAGCTGATCTTAAGTTGTTCTTACTTTCAAAGCTTCCAGCTTTGGCTGCAGGACGTACACCACTTGGGAGTGGAATGGGAGTTAAGACATGTGCTTCAAGTATTTCACAACACAGCAGCCAGACTACAGACATGGTGGGATGCTAAGCTATTGCTTCAGTGTTCTTGGTAAACTGACTTGCAGTGTTGAGCTTCATAATTCTTAAGGACTCATATCTCTGACTATTTTCAAGCCTTCTCTCCTATTGTGAACAATTTCCTCTGAGATTTTTGGAATCTGTAAAAACAATAGGACTGTCACCGGATGGGTAGTTCAGATCACTAGTCTAGAGACTGCTGGTCCATCAGTTAAGGAAGTAACTTCCTTGTAAAGCGCTGGGTCAAGCCATGCTCTGCCCAGGCATTTTACTTACATTTAAGACTCCAAGATCATCCATCAAACTTTTGCAAAGCCTTTTAGTTCTTTAATACCTTGAGGTCACATAAAAAGAAAATGTCGTCATATTTTCCCAAGAGACTTCTTTTAATTTAGTAAGAAAATAGGCATTTTGGCAAAAGGTCCACAGGGGTAACATACAACCAAGGCAGAAACATTTCACTAACATACCCAACACGCACACCAGCTTAGTAAAATACAAACCATCAGTCTTAAGTTACCCACAAGAGATTAATGAAAGAGTAAAGAAAGAGGGATTAAGAGAAGATACAGGAATAAAGAGAGAGAAGGAGGAAAGAAAGATATTAATATAAGAAAAATACTTACTGCTCAGAAGAATCCTTCACATTGTGATGGCCAGAGAAGAGAAAGAGATGCTCTGTGCCCCTGTACTTATGTGCTCTGGCCACCATGGCCACCCCTCCCAGGCTGGACATCTGGCTCAGTGACCTCCAGGCCAGAGTGAGGGGTGGTGCAGCCATCAGGGGCTCCAGAGGGTGTGGTGTGGGTGGGCTACCAGGTGACTGATAGCTACTCTGTGCAAGCCCCAGTCTGTCCATGTGAGTTCCGTGCTGCCATGAGGCTGCGGGAGGTGTGAGTTCTGACCTGGCCCCTCCCCCAAAACACACACACACAAGCTGATCGATTTCGACCCAATAAATAATCCAGTGAGATTTGAATCCAGTCTCTCACATTCCTCCATCATGAAAAGATAATTGAAAATCTTTCATACATCAGAAGAAAAGAAAATTGAAATATTTTGTCCCACTCCTTTTGTCAGAACTTTCACAGAGCAAAGTCTTGAAACAAAAAAAAAATTCTATGTAATTCTTCAGGATGATAACACAGATACATTATGACCAGATAGCACTTATAATTAAAAAAAAAAAAAAAAGGTAACTAAAAGAGAATATTGGCTCTTCTCTTGACCTCTACTAAACTGAACAGGGTCTCAGCTGGATACAGTACCCCCAAGATCCTTGCTCCCATTATTCTCCATTCTGTATTTCCAATAATATCTAAAATAATAAATTCTTGACAAGGATCACTGGAAATACAGATTATGATGCTCAGAGAGACCATGGTGAATAGACTGACAGCACATCAGCTGTGAAACTAGTGTAAGAAAAATCTCTTCCTTTTAAATTTATGATGATGGCAAAAAAAAATCCACAGAACTAAGAAAATAAAAATAAGGAAAATTTAATTACAACACATGTTGGGTGCCCAGGTCCCAGATTTACCAAGAGCACGCCTCCTGATTTAAAATCCCCACTTTTTAAACGTTCTTAAGGTCCAACCCTGTTTATGACACGCGGGGGGGTGGGGGGGTGTTTCTCTTCCTTGGATTGGCTCTCTTGTGCCCCCCTCCATCTGCCCGCATGGCCACCCATGTGGCACGGGGCTGAGTCAGCTATATTTCCAGTTAACATGTGCCCCTCTAAACTGACAAATTATTAGAAAAGGCATTTTCTGACTGCATAAAAAATGGTATTTTAAAAAATAAGAATACAGCTGCAAATAGGCAGCCTGCCACCCTCTCACAGAGCAAACCATGCATGTGGAAGGTCTTCATACTGTAAAACAAAACAAAACAGAGCACTATGCATTCCATCTTTTGGAAAAATATTTGGGGTTTTTTTTGCATTTATATGTGCTTTCAAAGTACAGTCAGGGAAAAAGGTGTCTTGATTTGGCCACAGGTAATAACCTAAAGATTACCATTTTTCTTCTCCTGTAAGCAAAGGAAAAGAGATTTTCTGTGAATATATGAAATGTCACATCAGGCAAAACTTGAGATTTTCATTATATATATCTAAATAATCTTTATTCATATTGGTAGTAATTTGTACCTAAAATAATAGGTTATAAAATCATTGTTGTTTCTTTAGGTAATAACCATAATTTCAGAGAACTGAAGTAGTTTCAGAAAGTAGTGTCAGAAAAACTACAACTACAACTTTACTGTGGATTTAGTGGAAGCATAAGCTTTCCAGAACAATTCCTAAGATACTCTTTTATTTTTCATTTGAACAAAAAGAAGCTGAAAATCTGGCCAAATAACATAAATCTTATTGGATGTAAATTTTCATAAAATAATTCCTTCAGCAAAAAGCTACCAGAATACTTTGCATGTATCAGAATACTTTGCACTTATCAGAACAGTAAAATAAAAATTATTCAGTTTTATATAAATTTTATCATTTCATTTATGTGGTCCTCCTACATCTACAGATTTGCTATATAACATACTCATCACACATAACAGGTTTTATAATCTAAATTATATCATAATAGCTTTTTAGAGTTCAAGGTGATGATTTTGTTGAGAGCCATACTTTGTGAAAAAATGTTTGTTTTTCTAAAGTATCCTACTGATGGGACTGTTCCCAAGAAGGGAGAGTTCAAGAATTCTCTGTAACATCTTTGAATGAAATGGATACTTGAAAAAAGTAAAGAGAAACCAGTCCATCAGTCCCCAGTTCCAGATTGGATTCCCCTGACTTACCTCTGAAAGGTAAGTCTTCATTGTCTTTCTGAAGGTAAGAATTCACTGTGTGCTACTCCCTTCCTATTCATTTGAAATAGCAGTTCAGCCCTTTGATTTGTTACTTTGGCATATCTTCAGTTAGGTTTACAATTTTTTAGCTTCTTTGAAAAAAAAACACTTGTGTAACTCAGAGGTTTTCCTGAACATTATTTTTTAAAAATGACCCTGGATTCTTTGAAGCTTTTTGCTGAGTTGTTAAGGACTTGTTGAGGTTAATTAAAAAAAAAAAAAAAGGAGGCTGAAACTGTCAGTTAGTCACTTGGTCAGTCTTCTTAGACTGTTTGGGAAATGCAAATGATTTAGTTTCTGTTGGAGACTATTTGTATATACACCATGTTGTACATATTAGGCTGATGCTCAATACAGCATATTAAAACGCAAGGCTGTATCACTTCTAGATTCAGCAAATTAATTTTAATGCAGGTCACATACAGTATGGACCTTTAAGTGAAACTACATTTTAGATACAGAAAAAAAAATCAGGCCAGCAATTAGAACCCAACTTTCCTTGCATTGACAGCAGCCAAGTCATTTATTAAGTCAATGTAGCAGAGTAACACGGCAACATCACACTTGATTGAAATCTTGGCCAAGTCTGAGAGATATTTTCAACTCATTGTCAATCTCAAGTATGTTTTAATGAGTTTCAACTGGTTGGCGCTCCCCTCTGCAGATGCCTCTGCTACTGAAACCATGAAAATAATCTTTAGGGCAATGACAGCATGGAAAATTCTTTTGAGAAAGTGATGTGTCAGAAGAAATCCTTACTCCTTACTAGTAACACAAGTGCTGTGGTGAGGATAATCCTCACCTTTTCAATTGGTTGAGCTTGTGGTAAAAATCAGCTGGGTTTTGTGAATATCCCAAATTATGGAAGCATTTTATTCTTGAAAATAAAGGTGAAATTTTGGAAGAGAGAATTATGTAAGGTTTTCTGCTCATTATTGTTTCTATATTACTCAGAAAAAAACTATGGACAATCAATTATTTTGCTTACTCTTCTGTGTCCAGGTAGGAGTTGGAAGAACAGACGCATACTGGCATAGAAATAACAAATTTTTTTATATTGGCCAGGCAGAAATTATGCTGGACCTTCCAATTTCAATAGTATGATAGAGTCAAGCTGGATCAAGTGTAAAGCTGCTGATCGTAGCACTAGTTTGATCGAGTTTGACAGTGGTAATGCACTGCAGAGTTGATAAGTGGCGTGACTGAGAATGCAAGGGATGGCTAAGGTGGCAGTACTTTTGATTCTTCACTCTGATAAGGTTTATTAAGTCTTTGCTGGGCAACAGACCAAACTGATGTAAAATGAGTTTTGGTCAAAGCAAGTTTTGGTAGATTGCCATGAGTAAAGTAGACCTACCTAAAAATTAGGGAAGGGATTGATTAAGCCTTTTTATTACAATGTCCTCTTAATTTTCCATCTGCCCATTTGTCTGTTCTTCCCAGATCTTTCTTCTTTTCATGCACAATATTTGCAGTGTTAGAAGTCCAGTATGGAGTAGGATATATTTTGATATCTATGTATTTAGAATTGAATAAAGTTGCAAGAAATGAGTTAGTATGGAGAATGGATAAGTTCTTTTCATGCTCCCTAAAACGTTAGACAAGAGCAGGTTTATCCCTGAGGAGATGATAAATTTTGAACACAAATCATTATTGGTCAGTTGGGTGTGGCACCTCTACTTACACTAAGATTTTACAGCTTGAAAAACTATAATGCAATCTCATATTCTTTACCTGCATATTGAACATTTTAAATAATTTTTTGAAATTCACAGTATTATTGCACTGAATTATTTTTTTTATTTGGCTTAATGAGCACGATAGATGTGTTCAGAACATGCTGCCCTGACAAAGCAAGGGGCTTTGGTCTAGAAATTTGCCCTCTTTTTCTTCGTGATCTAAAGCTAAAAGAAACACCTCAGTTTCTTGGGCAGGAGGAAGGGGTGAGGGTCAAGGGCGGAGCTCAGACTATAGTAACATGGTATGTCTAACTTAAGGGACACTCATACTTCAGACTCTCACTCTGTGAACAAACTAAGAAATCAGGATTACACACAGAGTACAGTGAAATCCAGTTCAGGTAAAGATGACAAAAATCTAATCTTCATAAAACTATAACAAGGTTCTTTGAGGCTTTTTAGTCTCTAGGATTTAATAATATCTATTGACAGCTTAGTCATTAAAGCCCTTGGTGGTGTACCACGCACTTCAACAGTCATCCTAAGAATATGTCTGTTTCTGCCAATTCAGAAATGCAAATTTATTTTAGACAAGGCATGAATAACCCACTCAATGCAACTAGCCATATGTTAGTATTTTTAATAGATCTGTTATATCTACATTCATTTCTCTCCCTGCTCAGAAGAAAGACAATTAAACAGTCAATGTAAATCTCAAGATTACAGTAAGGAAACATATCTTTATTTAAAAAAAAATTCTCTAGAAGCCCCTATAAACCTCATGGTCTAACCTCAAGTCCCTATAAACCTCATCTCATGGTCTCTAAAACACATTATTCATGTTCACTTCTCAAAAATTGCCACTTGGAAATACGGGTTAGGTTGCAATTTCTACCTGTCTTTCCTGTCTTCTCAAATAAACAGAAGCAAACTGAGTATGTGACATAGAACAGAAAGCAGCTCTTGCATCTCCAGTCTCCAGACTAGGAGAGACTATTGATGTTATGCTTCTCTTACAGTAAGCATTAACTCTTCTTGAACTAGTTTCTGTAATTTGCTTATCGGTATAAAGTAGTAGCAACATAATACATACCAAAGCATACAGCTGCAATAAGTATAAATATATAATAAAATAATAAAAGTAAATAAAAGTAAATACTTCTTCCCAGGCAGCTAAAGACAAAGGCAAAAAAATTTTTCTCTGCTCATAGACAACTTCAGGAAAGACAACTCCGTGTTGGCTTAGCCATGTTAAAAGGACAACAGAATTCAGAATTCACGCTATCTTCCTAATCTTCTCACACCATGGCTTGACTTTTATTGACAAAATGTTCGGATCCTAGAAACTACACCATTTTATATGACCTAGCAATGACACCTTTGAAAAAATAAGTGATCCTACCCTTTGAATATTAAAATAATAACCACCATTATGCACAGGTTTTAGAAAAGGAAATGTACAGAGTCCTTGCAAAGAAAAAAACAAAGAAACTGAAGCAGAATAAGTCCAATAAGTAACAATATATATTATATTTAAAAACATATGAGTAATACACATTGCTATATCATCTCAAAAATAAGATTTCCAAATTATGTCTGTACAGGATGAAGCTCTCCTAAATGCACACAGACCTCCTGGTCTAATGAGTATCAAGTTTTAAATAATAAAATCAATCAAATGTCTTACATTTGCTCTAGAATGAATTTTATTCATTAAAAAGAAAACCTCATGAAACAGCATAACTCTAATCCATTCTTTGTAATTTTTTAATCTCGAAAAATAAGAGGTTTTGCTTTAGGAAACAGAGGTCTTTCTGCATGGCCTGTTTGTGCTTCAACATTTCTTACCACTGCTGTGTAACTAGCACCTTTAGTCTCACGCAGAAGTAAATTTAGCATCCCACTGGCATTCCTAGGAATAAAAGGAACAACACAGTAAGAGCTAGTGAGTCACTTTCAAGGCAACCACAAGCCCATTTTCATGTCTTTGAAGTTTGGCAATGTCAAGTCAACCCTCCCTGAAGAAAATACTTCTTAAATTAGAGATGTAAAAAACAGTTTGCAGGCAATTTAAAACCTGCAAACTGGCAATCTTCTCATGAAAATTACAATTATTTCCATTCTCATGCATCAATATTTCTGATTTACCATTTCTGTTACATGAATTGATCCTTAGTTTCCAAGACAGAAAAAAAGGCTGAGCATTTTTGACAGGGATTACTGATTTGCCATTTAGTCATCATATGCAGTCAAGCTTACATTGTTAGAAGTTAGGAGGACCAAATAACGGTCCTCTTTGCCAAATTCCTAACAGACCTCATAGATTCATCAAGAATAGTTGGTCTTTTTTTGTCTTCCCCACTAAAACAATAAAAAATTGGCTTATGGGCTCTTTAAATTTGCCAGCTTTCTTATGCTGAACACCAATCCAAATGTGTTACCATGCAGCAATGACTGGAGACATATATCTAAATCATCTCCCACAAGAGACACTGAATTTTGATTTACATTTATAAGGCTGTGTGCATGTACAGGGCAGATCTTCAGTTGGTTAAATCAATATATCCCCTTTCCCTTCAGGGAAACAGTGATTCAGATCCCAAAACAGCACAGCACTACAGTCCCACTAAAGTCAGTGACTCAATATGTAAAGTTCAACAGCAGTGTTATAAGGACATTGTTAGTATCAACAGAGTGCTAAATCACAAATTTACTGTGATCAAGAATAAGAAACTTGTCTTTTAAGTTACTGAAACAGTGCTCAGAGACACATACCAAGTTTAAAATGAAACAAGGATATGTCACAATTCAAAAGAAGATGACACCTGTCCATGTGTTCTGAAAGAGAAATGTTGTATTTCACAAAAATGCTAGAATTTGGATCTGTTCTGATGAGTACTCCTTCAAATTAGGACTATTCATTAAAACATCTTGTGGCTTTTTTTTTTTTTTGCTTCTTTTCTTTCTTCTCTTTTCTTTTTTTCGAGGCAGAAAATCAGAACTTCTTTTCCATTTTAAAAAAATACTTCCAAAATAGTCCAGAAAGGCAGAATTTTCAACTTTACTGTATCTTTGGTTTCAACTCTCAGAATGTTTAATTTCCCTTTCTCACTGTTAACCCTATTGAACTGGTTTAAATTTGATTGATTTTATTCCTCACTTTTTTAAGGCCTCAGCTTTTTTCTTTTTTTCTTTTTTTTTTTTAAATTTCTTTCTCTTATTTTCCTTCAGGATTCTGTAATTTTTGAGTCTCCAGAAGCCATGGAAAAGTGTAAAATTTTCTAGAAGATATTGAGGGTGTTCTGTGGTTTGCAGTGTGTGCCACATCTGAGTAGGAACAAAGAAACCACACAAGAAACTATTTTGGATGATGTTTACTTTTGGAATTCTATTTTTAAATTCAAAATGGCACATTTCAGTGAAACATTTTGATTTAGATGAAAGCGCAGTTTGCAGAAGAAAGCCACCAGTGACCATTTTTAGTCAAGTCTGCTGTGGAGAAAGAAAAAAAGAATTCTTTATTATTTAAAAGGAATCTTTGTTTAAGATGATAATATCAACTTGCTTCAGAACAAGCACAGTTCTTCATGAGAAATACTTCCGAAAGGAAAAATTTCAGAGCATGCCATGCCCCCTCATTGTCCCATGCTGCTCTGTGGGGGTAGAAAAAGTAAAGGAGTAAAGATGAGCTTGAGAGATGTGGGAGGACAGGCATTGCTTTAATGTTTGCCTTTGTTTCTCACTACTCTTATCTATTAATGGCAATAAATTAGTCTTTCTCAAGTTGTCTCTTTTTCCTGGGGACCCCTGGTGGTCTAGTGGTTAAGATGTGGCGCTCTCATCGCCGTGGTCGCAGGTTCAATTCCCGGTCCTGCTTCAGGGACACTCCCCCGGGCAGATGGAGCTCGT
>JAWWLV010000144.1:6758957-6774250 GCA_035041135.1 Platyrinchus mystaceus | reverse complement strand
TCTCCCCTTCGGATCAGTTCAGGAGGAGAAAACAGCCTCTTTTTCACTTCTAGAGCTACAGGTCTTCCAAACAATTCTGCAGCACTTGAAAGTTTTCTTTTTGTTATCTCTAGGACGACAGCTCCGATTCATCGCAGCTTGAACTGTCTTTCTCTCTCTCTCTCCTTTCTGTGTTGACCTCAGGGCTGGTCCTACCCCCTCCTGGGCTAAGACCAGAGGCTGGGGGTTACCCGGGCCATGTGGAGGTTTTCTATGGACTGAAAAAAGACATTTGCTTTACCATGATCTTCCCACAGTGTCGCAGGGGATAACAATTTTTGAGTCTACCCCTGTTTTCTGTGGGGTTTCTACTCATGAGAAACAGTCTTTGATGGATTTTTCTAGCATGAGTTCATCCCTTGGGCAGCAGTGCTCCATTCTCTACTGTCTTTTAGGGTCACAAATTTAGCTGCATCAGCATGGATTCCTCACTGGGATTATAAGATCCTACCTGGGACGAATTACTCCAGCGTAGGCTTTCTCTCCCTATAGACCACAGGTCTCTGGCAAGACTCTGTTTCATCTTAGGCCTCTCACAAAGTTGCAGCTTCCTTGTGTATCTACTTGCTTCAGTGTAGACTCTTCTATGAGCTGCAGGGGAGTCTCTTCACTCTGTAATTTTCCACAGACAGCAGGGATTTTAGTTTTCAGTCTTTTCTCTGCTGAAAGGAGAGAGCAGGGGTGAGGAAGAAAGAACTCCCCCCTCCCCCCCCTTTGAGCTTCTCTCTCCTCCGGTTGCCAGCTCTGACCTTGAAGGCTCCATTATCTCTCTGTCTGGAATTCTTTTTGCCGCAATCTTGTCTAGGCAGTCTTTCATTAGAGCTTTTTTCTCACCCGGTTACATGTCTCAGCCAGGGGGGCTTCAATGCCACAACCTGCCCCCCGCCCATGGCTGGGGAGGAGGGAGGCCTGGCCTCACTTGGGGCCTGTTGCCTACCCCTACATGGCTCCCCAATTTCTCTACACCTCGTGGTTCTTATCTCTTCTGCATCACAACTTTCTCTTCTGTTTTCTTAAATATGTGATTGGCAGAGGTGTTACTAAAACTTTTGATTGGGGGTTTTGCTCCGGAAATCTACCTGGCAAAACTATTTTCAGCCCCGAGGGGGGTGGCTGCTTGGCAAACCCATGACAATCCTAACAGTGGCTCTAATTCTGCAGTTTTTTGTATACAGGAAAAGACACAGGTCTGTGCAGGTCTGTAAGCAGGTACATTGAAATCAACAAGCTACTTCTGTACACAGAAGACCTGGCTGGAGCCATGAGGCTTCACCTGCCTCAAAACAACTGCAGAATCAGGACCACGGATTCCTCAAAATAACCTGTAGCCAATATAAGGCATACGAACCAAAATAGGAAAATCTCTTCACAGTTAGCCCACAACCACAGCATGGTCATCAAAATACTAGAGAAAAAACTTGTTGCCAATATAGTCAAGGGCTCTCTTAATTTCATGCACTGTGACTTCAACAATTTATTCATTTCTCATTTTATTTCTCTAAAAGTAGCTTCATTTAAAAGCAGGAAAACCACATTTCATGCTCTTCAGTTTCATTAAAGATATACAAATCTCTTACCAAAAGAAGACTACTCTAATTAAACCATTGTAGCAGAAGGAAATATTGAAATGATGAATCTGAAAAGACTCTGGCACACTCTATATTCCCTTGCACATCATTCCTTATGGTAGAAAAAACAGGAAAAAGGAGCTCCTTCTTTAAAAAAATGTTTAGAATCACATGATGAAATATGTAACAACCTAGAGTAATTCAAATGGACTATCTCATAGATTTTCTAAGGTTTGTCAAGAAAGAAGGCCATTGATCACTTCTTCAGCAGCGTGGGAATATTACACCCACAGAAAACCAAACTGTATCTGCTTGACAAATATTTTTAAATGCCTCACTTAAAACACCTTACATAGGAAATGTGATATAAACACAGCATGAATTACGTAAGAGAAATCCAGCATCATTCAATACGTGACTTTTTTAATTATACTTTTGCAAGAGCAAGAAGAATAGCAATGACTGTTCTGACACTAGGAATGGAATGAAGCAGGATTTTACTTCACTTTTAAGCACATGAAAGTAGGGCTATGTTAAAAAGAGGACTCACAGTGAACTCAATTTCATGATTAATTAATTAATTGCTTCCAAAGTCCAATATTTTGGGGTTCTCTTGGTTACAGGACAAACACATACCTCAAGAGTTTGTTTCCACAAGGATAAAGAAGCATTTCTGGGTCTGGCTTGAACCAAAGAAACAGCTTATATTTATTCAAATCCTATTTCATACCGGATAAGGATATTCAGTGCCCCTTTAAAGCATTCACATTCAGTACAGATAACCACAGTCTGTTGGCTGTTGCATCAGATGAGGTTAACAAAATATTTTAGTTAAATTCCCCATTGGACTTTCTTCCCTTCTCATTTTCAGGCTGGTCTGCAAAACAACTTGAAAAGAAAAATGAAAAAAAAAAAAGTCTCTCCTCTCTTTCTTTTAGATCTGTCCAAGGAAAGAAGATTACCATAAACTTTTTATCAGGGAGCCTCCTCCACGAACACACCAGTCACTTTCAGTTCCTGATGTTCTCTACCTCCTTCCTCAAAGCTGTACTGCCTCAGACTCCTGTAACTACAGCTTCCAGAAGAACCACCCTTCAGGGTCTTTCTACATGAAAAGGAAAGACTGGAAATGCATAGTTATTCCCAGTCCTGACAAAGCCTGTGTTGCCAATGTCATTATCATGTTTCCGTGGGGTTTCTAACACTGTAGGACTTCCATCTAGCTCCAAGATGATAGAAAAATGGCATTGAGACAGGTGATTAGATTTCTTTATCCTCATGCCATGTTTTTTTCATTCCAGGAAGAAATACCCTCACAAACCTTTTGAATTACTTTCTTCACTACACAACTGATGAGCAAAAGAGATATTAATTCTGTGTGATTTTTTGATTCCTTTCGACCTTGTCACAGTAGTCCAATGTGTAACAAAAGCCCCAGAAAATAATTTCCAGTAATCCATTGGAATCCATTTCCAATAATCCTATTTATATAGGCAAGAGGCACAAGAGAGCAGATTCCAAGGAAGTCAAGAAACAAAAATGTTGTTTCTTTCACAGCCTGAAAGAAAATGAAAGACATATCTTCTGACCAGAAGAGCAGATGAATTAGTGAGCCTTGTCAATTTCCAAATAACCCCTCTATCAAATTAATAGTAATTAAATATTAATTCTGTCATTTTAAATACACTTTCCTTAAAATCCACTGGTATACTGAAATACTAGAAATATCCGGTAAACACATGTTCATGGCTCTGGTCTAGTATCACCAGGGATCAAAGCAGCAGAGTGCAAATACATTACTGACTGACTTGTTAAAGGCTTTAATCTTTTCTCATAAATCTTTTCTCCAGCTACTTGATTACTTGGATTTCAGAATAAAATGCATGGTTTCTGAAGGTTTCTGATTGATCTGAGTGGCTCACAAGTAGGACCGTGAACAGTCTTAAATGGCAATGGTCACAGGCCATCCTGGAGCTGACAAAAAGCTGACTTTTTTATGCATCTGTTTGGGTAGATTGCCTGAAATGAATCATGACATCAGCTCATAAGGAGAGGTTTCACTTGTTAATATTTGCTAAATCTTTACAGCAAACCCAAATAAAGCTTGCAGTTTATCTATTTCTCACTTGCTTCCTCCATGTATAACAATGGATCGCACATTCTATATGCTGGTGGGAGAGTGGATTCCCTAAAACATCACACACTGGGCAACTGTGGTCTAACATACCCTGCCAGTTTTGCCTGAAGCTGTTTCCATCAAAAACAGAGAAAGGGAGGTATCATTGATTTCAATAGATGCTGGCTTAGATGGAAAGACATACGCAAACAAAGCTTTAGAGACTGGTTTTGATCACCCACGGGTTTTTTTTATTCTTGCTCATCTCTGCATTTCCTGATTTTGCTGAAATAAAGAACAGCTGTTCTCACAAACTTGCCAACTTAAAGCTGTGAAGACAAAACTTGCATCCAAATTTCCTTTTTCTTTAATATAGCATAGTATAGATCCTATCTCATTCAATGGAGAACAAAAGTAGGTCCAAAAAAGGGAGAGAGGGGAATCAGTCTCACAATTCTGCTAGCTGTGGAAAAGCATATCTCCCTGTATGTGTCTACAGGCACACTCTGCTGGAATTTCTTGCTCCCCAACATGTGGCCAATAGAAAAGATACTGTGGTGAAATAGTTCACACCCCAAGGACCGCTCCCCAGAATTGCTCTAGGGTCAGTGCAATAACAAACCTGAGGCCATCTCAGCAGAGCTGGCATTTGTTCCTGGACAAAAATATAAATGTGACTTTTCCACTATATGTGTCCCTTGCACTGTGTTATGATACATTTGCAGATCAGTTGTAGGCACAATACCTGTGGGTATTACACAGTACCTGTGTAGGCACAGTGAACCTGCCCAGGTTTTCTGGGCATTCCACAGTCCAAACAAAGATCCTGAATCCTTGTTTTCTCTTGCAAGATATGACTAGAGAAACATGAAATCAGAGTAAGATGTAAGCTAGGCATGATCCCACACCAACATACAGCTTACATGTGTTATGAAGCCTGCCCAGAAAGTTGGTCAAGGGTTTTGCTACTGAAGACAAGTCACCAAAATAAACATGCTATAGTAGCTCCCTCTCAACTGTCCAACTGCATGAGTCAGTCCAGGGAACACACTGCACCCATACAGCTGCCATGTTTACAAGTGAAACTCTCTCTTTGGACTGGATTGTGCAAGGCAAATGTCCCTGCAGTCTCTGTACTCTCTAGCTAGCTTAAGCATCACCACATGAACAGTCACTGCCATAACAAAAGTTTGCATATATCCTTAAAGTGGGATACAGTCTGTAGCTGTAGGAACAGGAGCTCCACATTTGATCCTTGCTCCCTTTGTAAACTCAGGGAAACAAATTAGGCACTGTACCTTAGTGCCTGCTGCTCGAGAGCAGGGCTGCTGCGCTTTTCAAACCAAAGGATAAAGATTGTTGGCTGTGTATAGGTAAGGGCAGACAATTAGTGCACTGCACACACAAACTCATGGCTAGAGAGAGGTCTGTCTCTCTGACACAGCAGCAAACAAGGGAGCATGACTTCTAGGTCTGATGCTTTCTACTTTCTTTCCCTGCTGTCTCAGTGAAATGAGGCAGGGACAACAGCTATTAGATAAATCCCTACTAAAATGCAAGTCAAGTGCCACACACAACTAGTTTGCTGTATAGTTTCCCATACACATTAAGGGCCCATTCAGAATCCCAAATAATAATTTACCTTGCAAGAGTTTGCTCATTATGTGCTTTGCCTGGCTCTCATACTCTTGTAAAACCTCTCTGAGTAGGTAGGCATGAAATAATCTCCTGCTGCCTGTAGCACTGTCCTTTTCTTCTTTTCATGTGACTGCAAACAGAAACTCTTTAGTCAAAAAAGGAAAGGTTATTAAACTCAGCAGAGTTATTCAAAAAAATGATAGAAATGAACTGTGACTGCAATCTTGAGTGTGAGTCTTGTCTGGAAAACTATTTGACACACAAAAGGCAAGTGGAAAACACAGATTCAAGTCAAGTCTGGCCATTCCCATGTGTCACCATTAAGTGACAAAGAAAGTAATCTGCAACTTCACTTTGTTATGAACAGTCCTTTAATTTGGGGTTATTATTACTCTTCTTAAAGGTTCCTTTAAGCTGTATGCTCTATTGATGTGAATCTCCCTTTATAAACAAAGCACACATCTCAAAAGGATTTAGATGTTGTTTGTGGTTTACACTGGGGAGTTGCCTCACTGGTGTTAGAGTGATTCACATGAGTAACATGAAGGCCAATAAATCTAAGCAGCACTGGAGCCCTGTCTGATTAAATCTTTAAATCCATAGTGGTTCATCTATAAAACAGCAGTACATGAAAAGTTAGCAGCTGGCAAGCCAATGAAGCAACACCACAGACCTCCAAAGGACAATGTTAAAGTTATCTGCTTGTTTTAAACAGGATGAATAATGGCAAAAGTGGCACTTGCTCTCCATACCTTTCATGCCCTTGTTTATTTAATGGTTGGACTGCCCAGCTACAATATTTCTTTTACCATAGAGCTTATTGAGCTCCAAACCTGAAGTATTAAAGCTAGTCTCTATGCTAACATTTGCATGGTGCATAAATTGCCACAACAGCCTTGCTGCTACTGTGATGGAGGTACAATGCCTTGAAACAACACAGTCTCAGACTGGTCAGAATGATTATTAGCACCAGTCACACTTGATTGAAAATAAAACAGACAAGCTCTATTAAGCTATCTTATTGGTAACCATCAAGAAATGAAATTAATTACTATTTCCTTTCTTTTCCCAGTGACCTGTAATCCCTAGATGAACACTGTGTAAACTGGAAAGATTTTTGTGGCCATCCTTTACTAATTGACCTTTAGCTCTCCCCATTTCATTTGCCCTAAGTGTTAATTGACTTTGAAAAAGCAGTATCTTACTCTTTTAGAAAATAACGTCTGATTTGTGTCTGCCAACATCTCACAGCATCAAAGCCCTGTTAAATCATACTGCAGTACAGCTGAAAATGAGTCTCCAGAAGAAATGGAAAGAGTGGGGGAAGGAAGCAGATCCATCATTGAAAGAGCTCCACTGCCATCTAGAGAGAATTTGCAATGGCAAATTTTATGAAAGGGAGGATCAGGTTGCTAGTCAAAATATTTCCATTCTGATGCTGTTTGGGAGGAAGGCAGATTCATTCCACTCGGTTCATTGCATCTCTACATTTGTACATTTCTACATTTTCTAAACCAACTTTTCAATAATCTGCACTACAAATAACATAACTTGGAATATAATCTACCATGAATTCTATGGAAATCATGGGAGTTAGCTTTAAAGGCTCACTTATAGGCTCGCCTACAATGAAGCATGGTATCTGCACAGTTTTGTTTCAAAGAAGCTCTTTAGAAGAGGTAGGTGATGAATCTCTGCAGAAGGGCGCTTCAGTCACAAACAATTTACATTGTGACAGACGTGTTACACTCATAGAAGCTGCCTTTATGATTGCTTGTCAGAAAGAAAGAATATGCTATTTCAGGCTATGATTTTTTTTTTCTCTTGTAAACATACAAAATTGTCTTTTCTGCATGTTTTATATGCAGAGAACAAGAGGCACCCATGGAACACGTTACTAGTATGTTACTAGTACTTTAACCTGAACAATTTAATTTTCTCTGCCTCTGACCAAAGAGCCCCAACTCCATTCAGTGTATGAGATGGGTCAGTTGGTATGAAAACTGGAGAGGTGTTCCTCACCACCAGCACCAAAATCCGGTTACAGTCTCAAAACAGCTGATTCATGAGTACATGGCTAAGTGCATTGGGAAGAAAAGAAATTAATTTGTGTCTTAAGGTACAGTCAGCAAGTAATGCAACTGCATCACTAATGCACCTCAACTACTGCTGGCTCACAAAAACATTCCCAGTGAATTGTGGTCGTCTTGGTCTCCATCACTGTTATTTACTTGCTAATTAAAGAGCAATGTGGGACTTGTAACAGATAGGAATTCACAGGTTCCCGTGTCTACTGACTCTTTGAAAATTGTGAAACCAAAATCTGTTTGAGGACTGCTAGTGTGAATCTACCTGCAACCATTAAAATACAGCCTGGATGCTTTTCATATTACACTGTGTTACGCTCCGAATTAAGCTATGAACTGCCCAGAGTGTTAGCATTTTTTATTTAAGGCTTTTAAAAGCCTTTTGTTTCGTTATAACCTCTAGTTAGCGTCTGGAGAAAGAGCCACACACTCTTCTCTAAGAGAAATTCTTTTTAATTTAGTGAGGAAAAGATATTTTGGCAAAAAGTTTTTACAAAGAGTAAAATACAACCAAGAGAAGGGCATTTCACTAAAAAATTTATCTCAAAGACCCATTCCACAGGAAACACCCCCTAAAACAATCCATATTTCAGTTTTAGTAAAACACAATTCATTGGTTTTAAGTTACCCACAAGAGGAAGAAAAGAGTAAAAGAAAACAGGTTAAAAGAGGTAAAGAAAGAGGGGGGGGGAGAGGGAGAAAGGAGAGGAACACAGGAGAGGAACAAGATTATACTCTAATTAAAAATATGTAAAACATTCTGCATTATGCCATTACAAAAAGCAGTATCTTAATTATTTATAATCTTATCTCCTGACTAAGAATGGGAAATTATACCCCCCAAAAAAAAACTTTTTTCATTTTCACTGAAATCAGAAATATTTGACTCTACACTGCCCTGCACTCCTTGACATTTATCCTAACTGGATGCTAAATCAGATCATTTTGAGCACTCATTTAATACAAGCATGTGTGGCTACTCAAAGGAAAGGCAATGGAAATCCAGCCTACCGAATCTATTATAGAAACCATAAGGTTTACTAAGGTAAGAGCTGGTGTCAGTGAGGTGACCATATGTCATCTCATTTCTACTAACGCTGACGATTCCTGGACGGAGGAACATAGTCATTTTGAATTATGGGTTTTGAGGAGAGACAATCCACCACTTTGATGGAATATCAGGAAACAGAGAATAAAGAAGACTGACTAGATAGATATTTCAGTCCAAATGTGTTGCAAAATGCAGGAGGCATTACTACCATTCCTTACAGCCAAAAGACTTTGCAGAGGAAAAACCCTAACACACATTTAAACCCCTTTTTGTCCTTTCTGCTCACAAACACAATTAAGCTGTGCAATTCAGAGGTAGAACAATAGGCATAAGAATAGTAATTGTGAAAGGACAAATATTTATACAAGGCTAGACTGGGCTTTTTGCTGTTATCCTGCCTCTTACCCTTTCCAGAGACCTTGAAGACAATCCTGAAATAATGACACAGAAGAAGAGCTCACCTTTTAGTGCATTAAAACTGAATCGGGTAAATACCAAAAGCCAGACAGCTTTAGACACAAAACTGCCGTTGAATCAGAAGAACAGACTTTCCTCTTCTTCTTTTATTAAAGGTAAATAAATTCAGCCTATAGTGCTTGCAAGATGTAGACCAGCCCATCATCCACTATATTTTACACCAGAAGTTGTTTTAGACATTTTTGCCCATGGACAGTTCCAATAATGTCAGACACAAGTACATCAGCTAGAAATAGATGGGAAGAGAACATTCATATTGTGGAAATGAAAGGATAACATCCCTTCTGTGTCTATAATTTATTGTGGAGTCAAAGGGTACTGCAGAAATTCTGTTTGATTTGTACTTGCCACTGGATATAGCAGGATAGGCTTCGTGAAGATATGAACCTCAGCTTTTTTTGAAGGGTCACTTAAAAAGTATTATTTTTCAAAGGACGTAAATAAAACTCCTTTAAAGCCACTTACTTACAGTGTGACTGTAGTCAGTTTACTTCACATCTTGATGTTTCCCTCCCTTTGCTTCTAGACTTTGTCTTATTTACAGAAACTCTTTATTTCTAAGGTTAGACTGTCCCTCGCTATTACTTTTTTTTTGTAAAATGACTGTACAGTGAGACCAATCTCCCTTTCTAAAGGTAACTGTCATGTCAGGGTCCAGTCCTTGTTCAAAACAAAATTCCCTGGAACATATTCATTCATGCTAGATGTTTTCATTCATTTTAGCAAAAAGAAAAGCACATACTTAGGTCTGCCTCCTTCTTTCACAAGCTCTTTCTTCATAGATTCATTGACTAAGGAATCTCATCCCAGATGGAGGTGCATGTGTAGGCTTCTCATTAAATACCACATAAAACATGGCATAGCTGGCATTGCTGCTATGTGATATTTTGTGAATTTTTAAGAATGTTTATTTTTATACTGATGGTAAATATTTTGGAGAATAGGGTGGGTCTGTTTTGGAGAAAGCAAAACGAGCAGTTAGGTATTGTTTGTCTAGTTTCTTCAGTGATCAGTGCAAGGAGTTACCACAGTCTGTTACTCATTTGAAGTAAAAGTTAGGGACATTTTTAAAAATGTCAGGGACTTGCCTTCTTGGTATAGAGTATCTTGAGCTTGATCATGACAAAAGATCATCATGCATGCATGTAACCATGACACTTGATATCAAAAATAACAAAATCATATTCAAGGATCGCAAGTATCATCATAACTTTTCACCAGCTAAAAAACTGTCCTGTCATATAGTGATATACAGAAGTGCCTTGTAACACAGAGACAAGAATGAAAAAGAGGCAGCAGATACGAGTGTTCTCCTGTTGTTTACTAGAAACCTGTAGGGATAATCTCTCTGAATTTGTTTGCTTTCTAGAGAGCTTACACAACTTTTTGATCAGCCTGTTGGAGACCTTATTGGAAGCAGTGTTTGAGTTCTAATGAAGAATACCACAAATTATTGTTGTGTGTTCACTTTAGCATTTCAGATATAGGAGATAAGGTGCTTAAGTGCATAAAAACCAGCTAACATAGGAGAACCAGAATGTACTTATTGACTAGAAGCAGATCCAAATGGAAGGAGCCAATGTGTGAAATACTGTAACATTAGTATTGATTTTGTTTACCTTATAAACCTTAAAGGAGGAAAATACAGTAAAGTGATGAAATGTGCTGATCACACAAAATGGGTGAACCAACAGATACACAATAGGGAAGCAATAAAATTCACATGGATTTGGCTAGACTAAAATCAGGGGCAGGTAAGTGAAATTGTGCAGTTCAATTCAGCAAAAAAAGTAAGATAATGAATCTACAGATAAAATAACAAGAAAAGGAGACTCTATCTTCAATGGACAACGAGGTGACTGCTGAAAAGCTTTGCTTTTTAACATTTCAATGCATAAAATGGTATTTAATAAACTCAGGTTTCTCTAAAAAAGCTCCCTTCTTGCCAGCCCTTTTTCTTTTCAGCAGTTGCTGCTTTATGGTAAAAGGCACTAGCCAGAAGAGAGAACTGAATATGTGAATTTCTTCAACTTTTGGCCATTGACTCCTTTTGATATTAAAAAAGGGACAAGAAACAATGTTTACGAACATAAAAATTAAAGGAGATTATTCTAATGCCAGGCTAGATTAGGTATTATGAAAGTGACATTCATAATACGTATATCACTGTGATTAAAAAAATGAAACAGAGTTGGGAAAGTAGGATGTGAAGAAGACAACAAGATGTATATTGGCTAATACCAAATACTTATTTAGGAAATCTGAGAAACAGGGTTTACATCTGGAAAGCAGTGAAGAAGATTAACCACATCACTCTTACTGGCTTTACAGAAGCACAAATCCTGAGATATTGTTGTGAATCCTGTAAACATACTGTTAAGAGGAAAAAAGGAAAAATAAAATCCAATCCCTGACATCTGACACAGGATTTACTAAGGAATACAAAATCCCAGAGCTGTCAGGATTATCCCAGCAACTTTTGTACTATTGAGAGCTTGCTCCCAAGCTCTGGTAACACCACTTTGACCCCGAACCTTCTGTGCCATACCAGTAATAGTAAGAAGCTGTTATTGTTAAATATTTTACTTATCAGTAGTACAGCTATAGCTGCAACAAAACTGATTTCTGCTTAATTTTCCATTGTAGGAAGTGTGCTGCCCCGGTTTGCCCTCTTCCATCCAATTCAGAAATATTAAAAGGGAAAAAGACCTCCTAAAATTCACTAAGAGCGGGAGAGCCAACATTTCTATGGCCAACATACCAGTTCTTTGCTTCACACAAACAGCTACAGCGCAGAGTATCCACAGAACGCAACAACTACCTGAACATGTTTCCTCTCTCATACGAGCCCCTCTCACTGGAAAAGGCATCACACAAGATCAGATCCTGAAAGCTCAACAGTGCAATGAAACTGACTTTTAATAAATAATAAATTACTAATAACAAATAAAAGACTCCAGTAATGTTTGAAACAGGGAAATATTTGGGGAAGAAAGAGCTAATGAAGGCTTAGGTCTGCTCTGCAGTTATTTTGGGGAAAGAGTAGCATTTTGTCCTCCAATGACTTCTAGGTAAAATATACACAATTTGCATGCAAAGACAGGCTCTGTTTTTACTTCCAACCGTGAGTGAGAAGTTTATCTGGACCAAAGATACTGTAAAAAGTCTTTGCATTTAATATCTAAATATTAGCAGTAATTCTTGTTGTCTTGTTACAAGCCATCACAGTCAAACTGATCCTACAGCCCATGATGCTTTTTAAGTTCTTCAGTATCAACTGACTGATAGAACCAGTAAAACTTGGTTAAAAATGTTTCTCCTTTGTTTCACACAACCACGAGGAATAAAGGTTGGCATCATGTACACACACCGAGTACTGCAATTTTTTTAATATTATGTGTCTAATAAGACTACTGCTAGAGGCTGAATACTAATTGCCTGAAATTAAAGGAAAATAAAAGGCAATCCTCATAGCTGTTAATTTGACAGCTGGTCATTTCCTCAAATCTGATAAAGAATCCTTGGGCCAAAACAGCTTTTAGAACTGTATAAAGGCACATTTCTGTAGGAAGCAACACAGCAGCAGGGCTTTGAGGATTGAACCTGATCTTTATTTAATAGACTGGCAGCTACAAGAGAAACTCCAGCACATTTGCAAAATGTGCCTGTAGCTAATGAGTGTATATGCAGCTCAGAAGGGTTACAGATCTCTGGACAAAACTCTGACCTAAAGCTACCACTTAATTTAGAATAAAATTATAGGGAGAAAAAATGGTGGAAATAATTCATAAGAATTTTAATTGACATTTCCGTGGCAACAAGCCCATTAGCATTATGGGTGATTACCTGTTTTTTACTAACTCTTCATGTTATAGTTGTGCATTGTGTGAACTATCCAGTCCTGATATGCTAGAACAATCTAATGACTAATTCTGCAGTAGTACTTGCAGTCACACAAGCAATACTATTTTCTTCAGGGGAATTATATCATTAAAGGCAACTTACCAGTGAGAATGTATTGCACAATACCTTTTTTCTGAGACAAATTATGCCCACATTTAGGCACTCTGAAGTTCAACTGGTTTCCCCACCACTAATTACAGGGTTTGATTATTACATAATTCATGGGCAGTTGATCTTAGTACTTTTTCAGATAACACAGGTGTCACAGCAAGAGTGAAGGAACAGTATAGCATATATGTTACATATATACATATAACATATATATATATTATATATATATACATATTCTCACTCACCCCAACTTTTTAGAGCAGTATTTTACTAGTGTTGTTAAGCCTACTCTCTAAGCATGATTCTGTACCTTTTTCTAAGCCTGTGTTTAGCTTTTTTTTTACCTTTTAGAAAACACAGTGGTGGTAGTTTAATGCCATCTAAGGCTACAGAGTCAAAGTAGCTCAGGGAGAGATAAAGCCACATGAGCAGTAAATCCTTTACCTCGATTATTCATCAGGTAAGTCTATTCACTGGTCACTGGTGTTGACCATCTCATTTCAGGAGCAGCACTTCTGTGTAAACAACATTACAGTTCAAAGTATATCATTTATGCATGTTACCAACTTTGAGTCCAATGTAAAGTCCCATCTAGTCAGAATAAGAAGTGATATTAGAAAAAGGTTTAAGATATTACATTTTTTCCCAAATGCAATCATGTGTACTGACAGATTTCAAGCTCCTTCTCGAAACTTCTGCCAATGCTCTAGCACATTCTCTTCTGCTGCTCTGCACAAGTCTGTACTGGGAAAAGCTGGTGAAAATGACAGCCCAGGAGATACCAGCTAATTATTCTGCTCACCCATATCTTCCAGAATTCCCTAAGTTCCCAAATGTTGTCTCTTGTCAGGAAAGTCACACCCCTAAAAATACAAGGTCTATGCCGTTGTACTGGATGATATTCTTACGGTGAGTATTATGTATGCACCAGAAGAAGCAGCATGGGAAGTATTTATGAGAATGCATACATAACAAACAAAAGCAAAAATAAAAGTGCAAGCTTAGGGATAAGAAATGTCTTTCTCTTTGAGGAGGTATGTGGTGGGTAGAATGAGTCAGAAAGGATGTTTTTCAGTAAAATTAATACATTGATACAGTTCTTTGTATCCACAGTGATTAAAGTACCCTGATCAGTTCTACATGTTTATTTATAAACAATGCCCAGTCCTGCCCAGTTACCCAGTAAGTCCACAGATAACTAAATCCATGAGTATCTCCAAATGCTATGGAAACAACTCCCATTCCTGAAGTTGTGCATGTGCTTAACAGTTTGCAAGAGTTGGGCCTGAACAATGAATTACGTTCCTTATGCCTTTGTGATCGAGCATAGCAGCTGTTTTAGCTTCATACATCAACACAACACAGCCACTCAGGCAAGGGAGTGTCTGACCTCATGATACTACAGGGACAATCGAAGGTAGAGTGATTAAAATTACTCAGATGGAATGAGTCGTAAAATATGAAGCTTATAAATTATATAATCCTGTCAATGCCTCGGGGACAGACCACACAGCAACTTCTATACACCTAACTCTCAGTTTCACACAAGCACGGTTTGGAGGTAATGGTTTGAGTCCTGGTATCAGGCAGAAGTGAAAGCAGAAGGGCAGACTTCCTGTGAGAACCTTGGTAATGAGGGGAGAGAAGGAAACAAAACCATTGGAATATTCAATCTAAAAGCATGTCTTTTAGCCACAATATTAACTGCATTAAAATTAAAAGGATAATTTTGTAATCTGACCACTAGTGGATTAGAAGCAAAGTACCAGACCGCCATTTACTGACACTCCTCTCCCACAGAATATAAACATGGCAACAAGATGGTTTTTGGAAGTTCCTGCAAGACTTGACTCTTAGCATATCTGCTGGTAGTACCATGCCAAAATAATTGCACTGGGTTGCACTGCCAAGGCACATACTGCCTACAGAAATGACAATAAATGCATCAAGAAATACCAAGACACTGATGCTTTCTGACAGGTACTGCAAACTTCGCAGGGATCTGCATAAGCTGACACAGACAACCAAAACCAAAGGGAAACTGCAGAAACAGAGCAAATGCATGCTTGCATCTGCAAACCTCGAAGCAGGTTCTACCCCAGCAAGTACACAAATTCAGTAACACAGAAAAAGCATTAATCAGCCTGAAGACTATTTTTATCTCAGGAAAATAGGCATGTTTTGATGTACACTCATGCTGTGTATTTTCAGGACATACATCTCCACATGGGGACCCCTGGTGGTCTAGTGGTTAAGATGCGGCGCTCTCATCGCCGTGGTCGCAGGTTCGATTCCCGGTCCTG
>JAWWLV010000144.1:6733845-6744134 GCA_035041135.1 Platyrinchus mystaceus | reverse complement strand
GTCCAGGAGGGAAGAAGGAAAAGATCCTTTCCACTCTCAGAGCAGCAGTCTTTCTAGGGCAGCAGTTTCTCTCCTTCTATGCAGCAGCTGTAGCTGGATACACGAGAGGGGTCTCCAAGCCCCTCCCGGCCCTTCGACACCAGGCAAGGGTCTTTTCTTTCATGGGCTGCGTTTACCAGGACAGGGTCGCTTCACCACGTCATATCAACGAAGTGCAGAAGCCTTTGTGACTGTCCTTATCTTCAGAGGATTCAAGCCCCTTGCGGAGCTTTTGTACTCTGTCTCAAGCTGGCTGCTAGCTTAGCAGCAGTGGGGGGCAAAGCCCTCCTCCACATTCCATCGGCCGTCCCCATCCAGCTCTGGGACGCCTTGAGCTCCTCAGCTCCTCTCCTTGCAGTGCATGCTGCATTTTAGGACTTCCATTCAGTAGGAGTCCACTCCCCCCAGTTTTAGGAGGGATCTCAATGGAGTTTGAGGTTTTTTTGGTTTTAGTTCTTACCCTAACTCTCCTTGCAGGAGTTTTCTCTGCCTCTCTTGGCTGCAGTGCTGGCTCTGCTGCTTCTTCCTTACCTCTTGGCTCTGTGCCATTCTCCTCGGTAGTGCTGTTTTACTGTTGCTTCCTTTGCTGCTCCCGGTGCAGAAGCTTTCCCCAGCTCTCGGCTACAGAACTCGGCCCAGTCCACACTGTTCCAAGTCCCTGTAGCCCCCCAGCTGGGGGCTGAGGGGGTCTAGCCCCCAAAGGGGCTCCTGCCCCTCACTCCTCGTGGCTTAGAACATGGTTACCTCTACCAACAACAAACTACAACACAACTACAACTACCCTTCTTTTCTGGTCTGGGTGATATGTTTATATTTTGCAGGAGTGCTGATTGGGTTAATCCCAAGGGTCAACATCCCCTGGGGGTTACCATTTTCTCAACTTCAGGGGGAAAACTGTTTTTCCCCCACCACAGGAGCTTGGTCTTCCTCATAACTCATCCTCCTTAGCAAAACACTTCAGTCTCATTAAACTGAGACAGACATCTCCGCAGTCCACCTAAAACAATAAAAATTAAAATCTCCTAAAGATATCAAAATTATTTTTTTCTGATGGCTTAACCCTGTATTTTAAAATATGGGGGGTTTCCGCTGCTCATGCACACTATCTACAACATAGTTAGTGTTAACAGTAGTTGTCCTATCACACTACTATATGTAAAAACTATCAGTAGCATTTATGATTCCTTTATTTGACAAAAAGCCACAGATTAAATAATGGTTGGATAAAATATCAAATCATGCAATAACTCATAATTAGGGGAAAAGTAGCAGACAGGTGCTACTTCAGTCATACCTACCACAAAAGAGGCAATCAAGAACCACACCACCACTGTTGCTGCCACACACAGTGAGAAACTGTTTCTCCTGATCATGACATCTTTTGATGGCCTGAAGCCTTTCATGGAAGCTGGGATTTAGGCACGCAGGTGAAGTGGGAACAGAGAAGTTGCTCCATCACTGCCTACATTGTGTCTGTGAAAAACTGGCTCCATGCTGCAGGTCTTCTCTTTTAACCAAAAAAGCCAGCTGTGTATTTGCAAAAAGTTATACTGTATTTACCAAAAAAATTCCTATTTAGATTGATCTAAAATGAACTTTCCTACATTAGGCTGCTAATCTAATGTAGAACATTCTGGCTGCAGTTTTTATTGATTACACACAATAGTATTTTGACAAACAAGTTTAACATTGAAACCAAGAGCTGCAATTTGACAGCCAGAAGTTTTCCCTCTTTCATTTTAATAATGTTTCCGCCAGAACTCACTGTTCTTGTTATTCAAGAAACAGCAACCATAACTCATGTCTCTGGGGCATTATTCTAAGTATACTTCAGAGTAAAGAGGGCTCTTAGGATGTCTAATGTGATGTCGTTTGCAATCTGCTATTAGAGTATGAATCACCATAGCAGTTAGTTACTATTAAGACTGCTGAAGGCATGAAAACCAAAAGGAATTGAAATACCTATATTTCTAGATTAAGAAAAGGTATTTAAAAAGTAAAGGCAGACTAGTGAAGATACAGTTTTGAACTGTGTTGGATTGATGCACGAAACTGAAAAATTTTAATCAAAAGGGCTTTTTGCCCTAGTTTCTTGATGCTGAAACAGAAATGGAAAGACTATGCAAACTTCCATGTTCTGCTAAAAATCGAGATTTAGAAGGATGAATACACTGAGTGTATTAAATACAATTTAAAAAACAGTAAATACCTCAACCCTCTGTTTACCTGAACTGTCATTTGAAGATAGAAGAGGCTGATGCATTTAGTCAGCCATCATCAGTACTGCAGAGCATGATTAATCTCTTGGTTGTTTATGCATTAGCGTTCACCTTACTTCTCTTGCATGTACTTTGCTGCCACCTCTAAGATACTATGGATTTAAGCCTAGAAGTTTAAAAAAACCTCTCATCAATCAAAAGTTATTTTGCTCTGAGGTGCAATATTTCAAATTGTAAGCATGGGTTCAGTTTAATTTTAGAAAGAAATCACCAAAAATCTGTTTGCAGACAGTATTCAAAAGCAGGGGTGTCAGAATGGCTTATGGGTGCCAAAGCTGCAGGCTGTTTGTTAGAAAAGTAAAATGGTGCTTTAAAATAATAGCCTAATTAGCATCATGCTAAATTACAGAGGAAACCCTATAAAAAAGATATTTATGGCATACATCACATGATTGTTATTGCACCTAGTTCCAGGAAAAAACAAAGTAAACAGACAGTTCTTGAAGTATTTTACAGGGTTGAGATTTTCTTTTTTTAAAACTCAGTTAAGTCATTCAGGGCACACTGCCATAGAAGCAGGCAATAAATGCAGTGGAAAAAAAGGTTCAAAATTCTTTAGAACAAGAAGGCAGTAGTGGTATCTTTCTCCTCTTTTATTAATGACAGAATCAAGTTCAAGTGGATGGGATATCAGGTAACATTAAGAAATTCATTTTTCCAAAAGCTGTAGTGAGGTGTTCAGTACATGTACAGTGCACCACTGTACATAATAGACTATGAAAAATTTGTAATAAAATTAAGACCAATATTAGACTAGAGAAAAAAAATTTTTAAGGCACTACACATTTAGCAATATTTGTTTAATATAAGTGATGTAAAAAAGGATTCAGAACTTGCTAAGGCTAACACGATGTTCTGATGGTAGACATGAGGTCTATCTTTTTTTGGTGGAGGGGGAGTGTCTCCAAAAGCGTAAGATCTTGAAGTAATCTTTTACAACACTGAAGGAAAGCTCATCAAAGAAACAAATTAATTTCTATTTTAAAATAAGGTTCAGTGAAAACTAGGATACACTCTACTAGGGTTTTCATTTTTATTTTCATATTTATTATGAATCTTTGTATTTCAAAACTACAGGATGAAGCCTAGTTCCATTCTCTAACATCTACACTCCAGGTTTTTCACTGTCTGATTAAAGATAACAAGGGACAAATGAACATATCACACAACATGGCAGTAATCGGCTGTACCACTCACTGGAATAGGCATAGCCACACCTCTGTAGAGAAGATCAGCATAGGTACTACATACCATAGAAGCCACAAAACAGGTTTAGTGACATTTAAGCAAGGTCTTTAATTTGTTAGACTTTTGCAGAGTTTATCTTAGTGGCACAAACCATGCTTTGCCTGGCTTTTGCCAAAGCATGCGTAGATGCCAAGCTGTGATGCAAACACAAACATCTTTCTATGCTCAAGTGCTTTGCCAAGCGTCATTCAAAATTATGTACTCAGGATATCTTTTTTGGCTGCATTTTTACAGTCATTACTACAGAGTTAGGTTGCTAAAGAAGTGGTGTGTGTTCACTGGGTTCTTCTAAAATCACTTGGCAATAATCTTGCCAGAAAAAGTGGAAAGTGCAATAATACGACTTCCATTGATTTCCTGCACTGATCATTACAAATGTATCAGAGCCACAAAAATGCATGGAGTAAGTGATCACTGTGTCTTACACTCTGGATTTTAAGCTACAGGCTGCCTGGAGCAGTCACATTTCTTTAAGTCTTTTTAAAAGCCTTTTGGTTTGTTATAACCTTGAGTTCACATCTGGAAAAAAAAACTACACATTTTTCTCTAGGAGAATTTTTTTTTTAATTTGGTGAGAAACATGATATTTTGGCAAAAGAGTTTTACATATAACAGGTAACATATAACTGAAGAAAAGCATTTTACTAAAACACCTAGCACAGAGGCGCATTCCACAAAAATCACCCTCCAAAATACACAATCACAGTGAGTTGGCTCTGACCCATATTAATATATAATTCAGTGAGATTCGAATCCACTGTGTTTACAATAATGCTAGAGTATACTTACCTCTTGGAATTCAAAAGGCTATATCATTTTTCCTCTATTTTAGATAGAATTCACTTGCTCTCCAATGTGACCAGAGTTTGAAGTAGTTATTAATTCCTACACAGTAAATGCAATATCCCTTTATAACTGAAGAAAGTAGTCTGAGAGGAAGAAAAGACAAAACCTTCAGTGGAATTGTTGTATGTAACCTGGTAAAATTTGACCCTCAATCCAGAAAACAGTGCATTATATATCAATATTTCAGAATATTTCACAACTACTGAAGGAATTTGTCTAACAAGATTATAACTTAAAAATTAAGAGACTTCAGGTGGAAGTGTGGAAAAGGAAAAGAAACAACTTTTTATTAATAAAAATCTGAGTAAACAACAAATGGTGCAATCAAAAACTTTCAGAAGAACAAAAAAAAGTCCCAAATCCCCAGGTGGGGGGTGGAGAAGAAACCCGTGGCAACCCAGGGAGGTGTGGGGGAAAAGGCAGGACTGTCCCGGCAATTCAGGGAGCTGCTTGCAGCCACCTGTGTTTGCATCTAGCAATGAAAAAAAACCCACAAGTCGTCCTTTTCCCGGAGTCAGTCTCGAAAGCAAAATACTTCGCTCTGAGATGGGTCGGTCTCTCTCTCTCAGTCGTCCTCCCCGAGGTGTCATGTGGGGAAAAAAAAAAACTTCCTCTCGGGAAAAGAGCGAGGCGGCCAAAAACCCGGCTCCTGCTCTGTCCAGTCCCGGACTAAACCCTCAAAAGCCGGCGAACAAAGGACTTCCCAGCTATCCCTTTCCCCCGAGACCTCCCTCGCTCCCTGCTCCGGCGCTGCCCCGCACGTTTGGCTCCGCTCCGCCGCCACCCTCGTCCTGGAATCCTGGAAGAAACACACGGGAGATGGAGGGGGGCGGTGACGTTGGGAAAAAATCCTAACATCTCTTTTCAAACCCATGACAAAATTATACCAAAATAAAAGAACTGCCCTCAGAGTAAGGACTCAGCTGCCTGGAAAATAATCCATAGTAGCTTGAATTGAAGTGGTCAACTACTCTGGGACCTTGGACTAACATGATAATTTCCTGAGAATCCCTTTGAAAAGACTGACACTTTTTTATGATATCCTGAAGATACTAAAATCTAACATTAATATATTTTGTTCAAAAGGGAAATCTGTGCTAATTCACAGCATATCAGCACCTCATCAACACTTGGACAAGGGTGTTTACTAAAAGAAATTCAAACACCAAGCAGTAACAACGATTTTTGGGATCATTTTCCTCTGGCTTTTTTGTTTGCTTTTTACATGCTCTGTAAATGCTAGGATTTACATTTTAAAAGACTGTAAATCAGAAAAAGGTAGAAATTAAAATGAAATCAGTAAATAAACTGAGACTTCCTGAAAAAAAATATAATTTTCTGTTATTCACATCGACTTCTTTTTCCTATATAGAAGAGAAATAAAAGGCTCATATAGCCTGTCAAGTTTTCAAACAGGTTTCTAACTCCATTACTGTTATAATATTTTATAGTTTTTTCATAGCAGAAAGCTGGATCACTTTTTTCTCACTATTGTAAACTTGCTATGTAAACATAATCCCAATTAGTTATTCATCACAGACAGACTACTACTGTCAGTATTCAGTATGGTTCTTCACCAGAAGCCATCAATATGACCTACGTACTCTATTTTCTACTGATGCATCAGCCCTATGCTGTTTATTTCTTAGCTTCATTGATTTAAACACTTTCTTATGCTTTCACTTGCTCATCCAGAAGGAAGATGACATTAGCAGAGGCCCCACAGCAGAGATACAATGAACAGCTCCAAGTGAGCACACCATGAGATGACTGTCCTGGGCTGGAACACCAAGATACAATTAAATTCTGTAAGTATATCAAGCTGCTTTTGCCATCCTGATTAAAGTGTAACCGGCTTTCTGGAATATATGTCCCTAACAGAGTTTTATACACTCCACTTACCATGTCGTATCATCAATGTCCTCTTTTTCAAGCTAAGCCTTGTCTTTTTTTAAGAAAATATAATAATGCCACCTTTTTTTATAGTTTACACTGTTGTTGTGATGGGACTGCTAATTACACTGCTAATGTAGACAAGAGAAAGACTTCCAGTCCCCAGTGTGGAGAATTAATCCCAATTTCTGACACCTTTATGTGTCTTCCTCATCACATGAGGTTGAGTGGAAACAGTATTGCTTTTTGCTGAAAGGAAGAGTTAATGTTCCCTTAGCCTTGTTTCATAGTGTTCATGAGATTACAGCAACTACAAAAAAAACAAGGAGTTATAATTAATGATTTCACCCCATTACAGCAAAAGGGGTCAGAGTTTTAATTCTCTGAACATAGGCATAAAATTCATGACATCAAAGAATATGGGAAAAAATCCTGATCAAGACAGCCACAAAGGAAAAAATTAAATTAGTGACCACTGTGGGTGTAGCGTGACTCCTATTTCAGGCTAAATCTTATTGAGATGAGAGTCCCAAGACAGTCCCATTTAAACTAATTTAGCATAAAATACAACCCAATACAATGGTGTCAGGGTCTAGTCTCAGCTGTCTCCTGCAATTTATTTTTAATCTGTAATGTTCCCCACCTTCTGTGCAATTTCATGTCAGAAAAATGATACCTATAAAGTCTACTTTAAAATAGTGTTTCCAGTTACAAACAATTAGTTGTAAAGACATAGAAGTAACTTCATGCTTCTATTCAGATGTAAATATTTGTAATTTTTAACAGATTATTATTCAAAGCAAAACAAGCTATTCATTTACCACACTTCCTTCATTTAGAACACTTTGAATATTATTTATAGTCAATATTTTATTTTTTCAAGGAAAGTAAGTTTTCCCTTAATTCAATAATCCCTGTCTTTCAAATGGTCTTATCACTATTGCTACTAAATACCATGGCATCTTTTTTAGAAATTGTAACAACTGCTGAAAAAGGGAAAATATTACAATTATAAAAGAACACTGAAAATAATAATTTGGGCAGTTCATAACTGCTATGCCTTGGGAGGTGCTGAGGGCAGGATTTCTTGGAATAATCATAAGTATTTCCTTACTACCTTTTGTTTCAAGACTTTTATCAGTAATAGGTTAGATCTTCCCATTTGCCACCTCCTCCGCATGCTCACCCTCCCTCCCCAGTATGAGCTACAAAGGCCAGTACAGCAAAGGCTAAAATTTAAAGTGCCACTGCTTATTTCTCCCAACTCAGCTTGCTCCGCAAAAGCAATAGACACAAGAGACAGCAGGAAAGGGGCAACTGAGAAAAAGAGCCACGCAGAAAAGTGCACTGAGGATCCCTTACTCCCTGGCATTCTGGCCCTCAGCAACCATGGAAGTCAATGCTGAATATAGTGGTAAGATCATACAGTTTGAGTAAACAATTGTGTTTAATCTTTACTCTATTATCTACACTGGCAAGTGATTTATTAGTGTACCTTTTATTCCCCAAAACTGGTTTAGGTATTACTCCTCTCTACAAACATACTGAATGTCTGGCTCTGTGCAGTTTTATGTCTGAACAGTAGTGCTACAGATCCTTATTTGTTAATTTTGTATTAGAATAGTCCATTTTATCCCCAATACATTCTTCCTTAGGGATAATTTTACAGCTACTTTAATACAACATTTGAGGGCTGACCTCAAACTCCTGAAATTTGTTTTTCATAGCAGATATTTTAACTGTGTCTTGTCCCTATTTCAATGTTGCACACAATCAAATGAGGCTAGAATACTTCTCCATCAATATTTTGTTTTACTACCATGAAGTTTAGCATATAAAACAGGCCAAAAAATTTCAGGTGCCCACTAGGATACTATCTAGCTGAATATAAGTAAACAAATGTATAGATTCAAGATCATTCCAACCTATTTCCTAGTCATTTTTGAAAGTATTAACATTTTTTCAAAAACTCTAGCAATTATCCTCCTATGGTATTCCAGAAAGGCTAATGATTTGCATAGAAATAATTAGTAATGGGGCAAATGTTTTAAAACCAAGTATTGTTAATGCATTGGACAAGCTGCATTGCCTGGAAAAATTCTGATCTCCCAGATATTGGAAAGGCATTTTTTCCACTTTAACTGCAATTAAATATTAATCTAAATTTATTACAAAATAGAATTCAAGAACTACTTTAATGGGAAGTTTCAATTATTAAAAAGTGAAAAACAATTTCAAAATGCAAAATAATATAAGCTGTTTTCCCTCAGAAGTTGTTTTGTTATCTACAGAAGATCTCTTCATTTGTGCTCCATATTCACATCTAGGTGGTCATGAATGGAATGTGCATGCCCTGAGCCCCAGTAAATCAGCTACTACTAAGTTTAAGTGGAAATATTAAAATTCACAGATGATTGTTTTAATAGTAGAGACAATATCATTAAGCTTCTAATATTAACCTGGAGTGCAAAGATGCCAAAGTCATCTCTGTAGTGTAAAAGAACCTTGTTCTTTCTGTAATAACATGACTACTGGCAGAGTTGCCTCTTCAGAAAACACATTTAGGTAACACTTCTCAGTGCAGCTATTTAAAAAGGTAACCCTAAATATATTTGCTAGATTACTGAAATTTGACTACATTTTATGTATATCTCCTAGTTAATGTTGACAGTTGTCTGCACCCGTTACTATCACTCTTCTTTTCATTCTGAAGATCATTTGTAGGAACTTCACTGAACTTCTTTGATATATAGCATGAGTTCTCTTCTTTTGTCTACTGTGAGCTCAAGCTAATCTGAGTCCGGAAAAAAATCTGGTGTAGATAAATGGTATGGTGTCTAAACAAAAAAGAAAATAAAAAGGTAAAAACAGCCCCCAAAGTCCCAGGTATCATAGTTAGTTCTTAAGTCTCTGCCTTCTAAGTTTTTTCTGTTCCCTTCTTTTCTACTTAAGGCAAAAATAATGGACTTTTGACCAACTCCTTTTTCAGTCGAGCCTCCTATGCACCAGACAATCCAGGTTGCTCCCAGAAATGGGAATGCACAATAAACAGCATCCTGCTTTCAGAGCCAACTCCTTCTTCATCTCTAGTGCACTATCTCTTGTACATATCTTATTCAAAAAAATATAAAAGCTGGAGATGGTGGGGATGGGAGAAGGAGGAAGGAAAAAAAAAGCATTAATTATTATTTAAAGAGAAGAAAATGCTAGATAACACCAAAAATTTAAGTAAACTAAGTAAAAATTCCCTTTTCACTGCATTATAAACCTAAAAACAGGTAACGTCTGAAAAGCTTTTAAAGGCAAATTTTGGTATTTTGGAATATTTCAGCTCTTAAGGGATGTTATTAAAGGAAACTGAAGTTTCATTTTATTTAAGTAAGCTTTCAAATATTCCTGAAAAACACATAAACCTATAAAAAAGTGAAGCTTTCAAATCTCCAGCCCACCAAAAATACCAAAACACCATGCAATTGTGAGAAACAAGTTCTCCATGAACTAAAATTCCCATTTTTTCCTTTGTTTTGGTTTTACTGCACTGCAGGAATGAGTTAGTATTACAAATCTCGAGCCTTAGCTAACTGCACCTGGAGGTCTCTATTTCTCCATATAGAACCCAAATAAAACCTGTGGAACGTTTCAATACAGGTTCTGAACCAGCTTTTGCCTTGGCCTGGATAATTCACATGACGGCATCTTGTGACTTTTGTGAAGACTAAGTTCTAAGTCATAAGCACTAAGTTCTTAATGTCATATTCTCCATTCAGTTAGTTTAACTAAAGACTTTGCTAAGTCTGTTCTCCTCTTTCTGGGTCTGTAAATATGTATATCCACAAACATATAACCTCATAAGGGGACCCTTGGTGGTCTAGCAGTTAAGATGCTGGGCTCTCAGTGCCGAGGTCACAGGTTCAATTCCTGATCCTGCTTCAGGGACACTCCCCCGGGTAGATGGAGCTCGTCAGCCCCTAAGGCCATCCATCT
>JAWWLV010000144.1:6719399-6733745 GCA_035041135.1 Platyrinchus mystaceus | reverse complement strand
GTCATTTTGACCTTGGCTCTTCCTCAACTGCTGATGCTACCATGTTCCTTGCTTTATGTTATTTTGTCTATGTTTGGGTCCTCCCTTGTCAAAGTGTTCTGTTCTTTAGACAATTTATTACCTCCGCTGTTTCCTAACACAAAAGTTTCTCATAGTGCCTGTATTTTGTGGTTTTAACTCCTTAATTCTTGAACACTGCTCTCTCTTGAGTGGCTTCACCTACACAGACAGGCCAGAGCTACCAGGATCTGCAGCGGCTGGTCGGTACCCATGCTTAGCGGGTGTCCCCACGGAGCAACACGGTCTCTATGGAAGGATGAGTATCGCTCAACTCAGCAGTCCTGACACCCCATTTTATCAGCTCTACATTACACTATGTAGGGCCAGTACGCAGTATAAGGTGATGCTCAAGTGGCAGCCAAACACCGCCTATTAATTACCTAATGGCAACAGTCTGCGCGTGCTCTACTGTAGGGCAAGGGGGTGAACCACCCCTGCCCACATAATCTTCCTCTCATCATCATCTTCCTCACCCCTATGTATGACCTCTACCATTGTGTTTCAAGGGTATTTGTATCCATCCTGCAAAATGTAGCCAAGCCAAGGAGGAACTCAGCTATGATAAAAGGGAACATCTAGCTGACTTTGCTAAAAACACAATGGGCCTTACAGTTCACTTGTGCAATGAAGTTACATTGTACAATACCCTGGCTGGTTTCACATCCTAATATGACCACTTTCTCACCCCTCTATGCCCCACTGATCATCTAAATCAAAAGTACCCCCCTTACAACTTGCAAACAAAATAAGTTTACTGATAATAGGCCCAAAGATTTATTTTCTTATGAAATATATTTGCAGGACTTCCTGAGAATGGACAACTTTGCTGGAGGGCAAGAGGGCTCTGCAGGGGGACCTGGACAGACTGCAGAGTTGGGCTGAATCCAGTGGTATGATGTTTAACAAGACCAAGTGCCGGGTCCTGCACTTTGGCCACAACAACCCCCTGCAGCGCTACAGGCTGGGGACAGAGTGGCTGGAGAGCAGCCAGGCAGAAAGGGACCTGGGGGTACTGACTGACAGGAAGCTGAACATGAGCCAGCAGTGTGCCCAGGTGGCCACAAAGGCCGATGGCATCCTGGCCTGGATCAGGAACAGTGTGGCCAACAGGACCGGGGAATGATTTTTCCCCCGTACTTGGCACTGGTGAGGCTGCACCTCAAGTAATGTGTCCAGTTCTGGGCCCCTCAGTTCAGGAAAGATATTGAGGTGCTGGAGCGTGTCCAAAGAAAGGCAACAAGGCTGATGAAGGGACTGGAGCACAAGTCCTATGAGGCACGGCTGATGAAGCTGGGGTTCTTTAAACTGGAGAGGAGGAGGCTCAAGGGAGACCTCATCACTCTACAACTACCTGAAAGGAGGTTGTAGTGAGGTGAGGGTTGGTCTCTTCTCCCAGACAACCAGCAGTAGGACAAGAGGGTACAATCTTAAGCTGTACCAAGGGAGGTTTAGGTTAAACATTAAGAAGAAATTCTTTACAGAGACATTGGAATGGGCTGCCCAGGGAGATGGTGGATTCACCGCCCCTAGAGGTATTACTAGATGTGGCACTTAGTGCCGTGGTCTAGTAGGCAAGTATGGGAGAACCCCAGCTGGCTCTGGGGTCTCTGTGTGAAAGCCAAGAAACCGAAGACGGAACGTCTATGCGTAGCAGGGTGGCATTCACAGACAGGAAAGACTGTGGCACAGAATGGAGTTCCTGACAGCTGTGCTGAATCATTGTTGAAAGACATGCACAGTTGTATCTGCAGCTGCTGAGTCGTTGTAAGACACGCGCAGCTATGTCCAATTATAAATTATGTAACTAATAAACCAATTGTACATCGACATGTGTTGCCTAAAAACTGTACAAAAGTAGCTACGGTGACTGCAATAAAGTTGTTCCTGGTTCCTGTCACTGAAGCTGTATCATATCTCCACCCCAGCTGCGACAGGCAAGGTGGTTGGACTTGATGATCTCAGTGGTCTTTTCCAACCTGTTGATTCTGTGATTCTATGAACTTCAATGTTATTTCAAAATGCTATCAATTGGCTTCGCTATGCAAGTTGAAAATAAAACCTGAGAAAAATCCCATAATAATTGTTGATATTGATGTGATATTTTTGCAAGAAAGAATAATTATTGGATTTAAATGGTCACTCACTATTGTGCCAGAAAAGCAAGATTCTCTCCCACACACCCCCTCTCCTTTTTAAAGCAAGAAAGAAGACATTATGTGGAGGAACACTAAGATGAAAATTAAATCTTTTGCTGAACTAAGACTTAAAGACAACTCAACACTGCTTCCAACTGCTGTTCTGTTGACTTTTGTCACCAATATAGGCACAATTGCTAGATGGCACGAACCTATCGAGGAGCTATGGAGCTGGTCTAGGAGTTTAAGACTATAAGTTATTTTGTCACTTCAGACCAACCAACAATTAATCTAAATTCCACAATTCTGAGTCATTATAAACACATTTAATTCCACCTCTGCTAAGAATAATGGGATTTATTTTCTTCTAATTTTTCTAGGAAAGAAGCAACCCTGCTAAGGGACATATATGATATTTGATATGTATCATATCAAAGTATGATGCCACAGCTCTGCACACATGAAAACTCAGAAGAGAACAAGTAAATTTGAAGTGAGAATTTTGGAAGCCTTTAAAGGCTTTATTTTAGTATCTTCTATGCTACTCAGGTTCAACTCATTTAATAAACTCAACAACTTAAAGCTTAAACAATTACAGAAAGAACATATAGTTTTACTAAAAGTAAAATCCATAGTCAGATGTAACCATGTTAAAAAACAGAGAAATTGTAATGAGCCCTATCCTTAGGAGAGAGCATTGTGCAGTTAATGTAAGTAATGAACCTTTCATGTGAAATTATGTAGTGTCACAACTCATTTACATCCCACTTAAAATGTAATTAAGTTTCCCAGACAGCATGGCTTATGGCTGAAAGAACAGATCTGGCTGCTAAATTAATCCAGAATCCCTCTAGTTAACACTCTGCAAAGAAAACTTAACACATTTTCATTTAAAGTTCCTAATCTTACATTTAAAGTGGTTCTATAGGGAATTTCAGAGAATGTTTTTGAAGACTTCTAGTTACACTCAGTCACACAGATGACTTGAAAATAGGTCTATTGAACCCACAGCAAGTTTTGGCCCAAACCACAGTGCACAAGATAATGCAGTAAACATGTCTAAATATGTTTCCATTTTCGGGTTCTCTTGGAAGCAACCTATGCATTGCAGGAACTCCATTACCAGGAGAGTATTCTCAAATGTAGAGACAGATCAAAGGTCACAGTGAAAAGGTGGTCCTAAAT
The DNA here is from genome assembly GCA_035041135.1 of Platyrinchus mystaceus. NCBI lineage: Eukaryota > Metazoa > Chordata > Aves > Passeriformes > Tyrannidae > Platyrinchus > Platyrinchus mystaceus. The sequence continues at coordinate 6,730,365 of JAWWLV010000144.1, read as the reverse complement.
ACAGCAAAACAGATGATCATCAGCAGGTTCATTACTTGTAATGATATCCACGTCTAATTTTTTGATAGAGTAACATCCAGCAATAATAAGCTCAATAATAAACAGTTGTTTCATTTTTAATTGAAAGAAGCCCTATTATTAAGCATTCTTTTCAGCCACCTATAAAAGTCATTCCCTAAAAAAGAAGATTCTGAAAACATTACAGGATTGTCTACATAAAGAATTTGGGGGCATCCTGGTTCCAGCCAGGACAGGGATAATTTTTGCAGTGGCCAGGAGAGGGCATGGCTAGGGTGCAGGGGATTTCTGTGTGAATCATTTGGCTCTTTCTTATATCCTCTGTCCATAGATAAACAGAGACACCCACAGTCCTGCAGGCAGCCAGAAAATTCTGAGGTACTACTGAATTACTAAGCCCAAAATGAAGGAAAAGCTGCTACAGTAGTTTTTTCTCTAACAGCCTTCTGCTCAACTTCTGAAAACAGGGCTGCTATGTAATATACATTAGCCCTGGAGCTTGGAAATCAGTGTGCTCCCACATGGAAGGAATACAGCTAAATATATATTCTCTGCAAGTTTTTTTACATATAGCTGTTACATTTCCTCTAGAACATTAATTCCTTTTTATTGTATGCACATGATCAACATAGGATGCTCTGTATTCCTATTAGCTGAAAACTCTTATTTCAGATGATATTCTATTCTGAATTTCCTCCAAAACCCATTCAAGTCAAAAGGAAAAAAATATATTTCCAGACTGCCTTGGCCAAGAAGCCCAATCTTGCTTTATTGGAAAAAAGAAACTGTTCCTACTCACAAATTATGTTCCTGACCCAGTTCAATCTCTTCTATAAGTGCTGGATAAAATGCTTATATATTCTCCAGTCATGTTAGATAATGTAGAATTCATTCTTCGTAGGTGGCAAACACTACTGAGTGGTCAGTGACTGGATATTCTGCCTGAGAGGGAAAACCAAACTATATAAATACACACGTGAGCTCTCTTCCCTTCCTCTCCTGCAACTTGCACCATGTGAATCATCAAGTCTTGTCAATAACTATTTTTCTTTCCTCTCTTTTCTTCTCTCTTTTCTCTTTCTTTCTTTACTCCTTTAATATGTTTTCTTCTTTTATTCTTTTCCTTCTCTTGCAGGTAGTAATGAAGTGGTAGGGAAATTAAAGCAAGGCAAGAAAGGGTAGACAAGGCAAGGCAATAGAGGGGTAGGCAAGTTAAAGCAAAGCAAGGGCAAGGTAGAGAAGGCAAAACAAGGTATGGGCAGGCAAGATAAGGCAGGGGAACCCAAGTTTTGGTAGGGGTAGGCAAGGTAGGAGCAGGGAAGGAAAGGCAAAGCAATGCAAGGGAGGGCATACAAGACAAAACAAGGGAAAGGAATGTTAAGCAAGGTAAGGTAGGGGTAGAAAAATCAAGGAAGATGTAGTCAAGGGAAAGCAAAGCAGGGAAGGAGTATGCAGTGCAAGGCAAGGCAGCGGTAGGAAAGGAAAGAAAAGGGAATGGAAGGGCAAGAATGGCAAGGCAAGGGAGGTGGCAGGCAAGGCAAGGTAGTCATAGGGAAGGCAAGGCAAGGAATGGAAATGCCAGGGCAAAGCAAGGCAAATGAAAAGCAGGCAAGGCAAGGTAGATGTAGGCAAGGGAAGGGAAAACAAAGGTGGGCTAAGCAAGGTAAGGCCAAGTGAATCACAGTGCCCTTCCTTGGGAAGTAAAGAGCATAGTCCCAGTGTTGGTGGAGCAGACAATAAGGTACCATGGAGAGATAAACTACAGCAAGACATTTCTGTCCCGGTACCTTTTGTGTAGGAGAAATTCTTAGACAAATGCAATATTGGCAGAGGTATCCAAATTTCAGTGGTGGGCTCCTGAAAGAGGGTGACAATGGTTTTACATGGGAAGGAATGCAACTAGGTTCAGTGTTTCAGGTGCAGATAATAGCCCAGGGGAATTAAAAAGGCTAGGAGCATCTTTCTGTCCTTTCATATTTAGTGTGGAAGCATTTCCTCAATGTTAGAGCCATAGGTTTTCTTCTTTTAAGAAAAAAATCCTGCTTTTAATTTTTTCTCTTTTACCACTATAAAAGAAAGGTGTCGAGCAATGGAAGGGGGAAGGGAGCCACACATAAAAGGATTAGCTGATAGTCCCACATTCCAAACTAATGGCTTCGGAAGACTGTAGGGGCAGGTGAGGTTTTTTTCCTGGGGACTGCACTTTTACTTTTGCCCTGACTCAGGGAGTGTGTGCTTGGAGAGTAGGGCTCCAGGTTCATTTGTTTTTGGCCGAGTCATCTACCTTGTTTTGGCCGCGGTTTGCCTCTGTTCCTTCACGCCCTGTTCTGCCCACTGCCCGGACTTTCTTTGGGTTTCATCTGCTGAGGAACTTTTGAGGGGAACGGCTGCTCTTCCCCCTCCTCCTCCTCCTCCTGTGTGCTGGTGGCAGTTTACACCACTGACGAGGATGGGGAGTTCCAGCCAGAGCCAGTCTTTGACAGCTTGAGTCCATAGGAGTAAAGTGCTGTTATTTTCTTTTCTACAACTTTTCGACTGAAGTCTCTTAATTTTGAAGTTGTAATTACTCAGAAGGAGGAGCCTGGTTTTCCTCATATCCCACCCTCCTTAGCAAACATTTCCGTCTCATTAAACTGAGAAAGGTACCTAGAGCTGAGAAAAAAAGTGCAGATACCAGGGTGTTTGGTGCTCTTCCATAGGTGGACTTGAAGGTGCAGCCAGCAATGGTTTGCTCACCTGACATTTTGGCGAGCTGTATTTTTTCTGGATGTTTTAAGTTTTATAGCTGGACTCTGCTAGAGGGAAATAATTTATTAGTACATAGAATTGGGAAGGAGTTCATGTTGCCGTTTGCCCATGGTGCAAGTAAGTGCTTGTTCATGAAAGGGGAAGGTCAGCAAAACCTTTCTGAAGCAAGAAGATACAATAGTAATTTCCCTGCTGGGGAAAAAAAAGATGAGTGTTTAAAAGACAATCAAAAGGACTGTAATTCTAAAAATGGACGCAAGATAGCAGCAAAGACTGTGAAGTAAGAACAGCTTTTCTCCTGGCACATTTCTGCTCGAACTTCAGGTTGAAACTTTTGTGGTTACAAGCATACTGCAAGAGAGACAGAATGGAATAGTCGGAAGAGCTGAGAAAGAAAGTTCAATGTACCAGACTGCTTTCACACAATGCTTGCTGCACTCCCAACAATATTAATCCTGGCAAGCATCTCAAGGAAGTTAAGCAAAAATACTTGAGAGTCTTCTGTGTCTCTTGCAGTGTACTTCTAAACTGAAAAGTTTGCAGTTCCAGTTAACACAGATAAATGCGCGGTGAGACAGCTTGTTCAGACTACTGCTCTGCACCTTCATTTTAAGCCCTAACTCATATCAAGCACTTTCCGTTTCCCAAGGCCGATGGAGCTGCTTCACAGGCCACACACAGGAGCGAGATGGAGACAGACACTTAGCCCTCTGCAAACCTCAATAGTCTGTAAGAATACTTCCAGATGAGAAGCAAGAAGAAGAGCCCAAAGGTTTAGTGTGAAGTTGACAGGCTGCAAGAAGAAGGGCGAATCCCGTAACTGGTTTTGCCCTGGCCCATTTTACTATGTGGGAGCTGTACTGAAGATTCTGGGTTCTGCCAGCCTGAAAGTGCTTAAGTAAGAGGAGGCAGATCACGGAAAGCTTTCTCTCTTGGCACACTTCCTTGTTTGAGCTGTAAATGGAAACTGTTCCATTTTTAGTCTGGGACACTGAGAGTTTGTAATGGTAGGAACTGGTGAGAAGTGCAATGCAGCCACGAGCTTTTTGTACTTCTTTGGTTGCAGGGAAAAGAGTACCATTAGCTGTGAATTTTCCTTCTAGGAAAATTGGCATGAGCCCATCTGATGCAATCTTTGTGGTAAGCAAGTTGAGATCTGCACAAACGGAAAAGGTGAGAGTCTATCTATGAGAGAAGGAAGAAGCAGAGCCATAATATCCATGTGAATTTGACAGGCTGCAAGGAGAAAGGCTAATAGAGCAACTGCTTTTACCCTGGCCTGGTGTACTGTGCCTGACCTGTAGCGGACACTCAGGGCTCTGCCAGCCTGAAAGTGAGTCAGGGTACATCTAGCTGACCAGAAACTGGTGCTCAGTGTGGGGTGAGTGAAGTTTAAAGGCTGCCAGGGCAAAGGGACTGGCCTCGATTTCTGAGAGCATAGAATTTGCTATTTTAAGGGGTATGTCACCGAAAGCTTTCTCTCTTGGCACACCTCCCTGTTTGAGCTGTAGCTGCAAAGTTTCCCATTTTGATTCATCCTGGGACGCTGAGCAATTGTGATGGTAGGAACTGGTGAGAAGTGCAATGCAGTTATGAGTTTCATGTAGCTCTTTGGGTGCAAGGTTTCCCTCAACTGTGAGCTCTCCTTTTAGGACATTTGGCATGGGCTCTTCTGCTACACTCTTTATGGGAAGGAAGTGAGGTCTGCAAGAGTGGAACTGAAGGTTAGAGTCCATCTATGTGAGAAAGAAGGAGCAGAGCAGTAAGGTCTTTGTGAAGTTCACAGGCTGCAAGGAAAAGGGCTAGTCCAGCAACTGGTTTTCGCTGGCCTGTTTTACTGTGCTGAAGCTGTAGTGCACACTCTGGGCCTTGCCAGCCTGAATATGCCTCAGGGTACATGTAGCTGTGGTGAACATGGAGCGCAGTGTGGAGTGTGTGAAGCTTAAAGGCTGCCAGGGAAAATCACCTGCCACTCCATTTCTGAGAGCATAGAATTTGCTATTGGAAGGGGTATGTCACAGAAGGCTTCTCCCTTAGCACATTTCCCTCTTTGAACTGTAGCAGGAAAGTTTTGCCCTGGCCCAATTTCCTGTGCAAGAGCAGTAGCGGACACCCTAGACAATGCCAGCCTGAAAGTGCTGCAGAGTACATCTAGCTGTGGTGAACGTAGAGGGCAGTGTGCTTTGTGTGCAGCTTAGAGGCTGCCAGGGGAAAGCAACTGCCCTCAATTTTGGAGATCATGGAATTTGCTATCAGAAAGGATATGTCACTGAAAGCTTTCTCTCTCGGCGTGCTTCCCTGTTTGAGCTGTAGCTGCAAAGTGCTCTGTTTTGATTCATTCTGGGACACTGAGTGATTGTGATGGCAGGAACTGGTGAGAAGTGCAATGCATCCATGAGTTTGGTGTAGTTCTTTGGTTGCAGATGAAGAGTAACATCAGCTGTGACTTTGCCTTCTAGTACATTTGACAAGGGCCCATCTGCAACCTTTTCCCTGAGAGGAATCCTTTCTAGTATTCAATTCTGGGAATCAGACTGGCAGTTACTGCTCAGGGCTCCTGGAAGAAAACAGCCCTTTTGCCAAGCAAAGACAGGTCTTGTCCTCGAGGTTTCTGCTGCATGTGGTGGCTACCCTTGGGCACTGCATAAGCAGAAAGTGCTTTCTGTGCTAGCACCTTTGGTCTGGGAGGAATCCTCGCTAATATTCAATTCTGGGGCTCACACTGGCAGTTACTGCTCAGGGCTCCTGGAAGTGAACAACAGCCCATTTTGCAAGGAAAGAAAGCCTTCACCCTTGTGGTTTCTGCTGCACTTGGTGGCTCAACCTGGGCACTTCAAAATCAGCAAGACCTCTCTCTCCTGGGACCTTTTCCCTGAGGGGCATCTTTGCTAGTATTCAATTCTGGGACTCGGAGTGGTAGTTACTGCTCAAGGAAACAACTGCCCTCAACATCATTAAAGTCAATCCAGCTCAATGAGTGACCCAACACATTTGCTTCTTTTCCCAGTCATCTGTATTGTTGCACTACTACAAACCTACAACTCACCTTACGGTCAGCAGTGCTAGTGATGAAAATCAATTTACCGCTTACAAAAAGAGCATCGTTCCTGAGTCAGTCTGGAGTATTTTTCATCTGAATATAGCAGGATGCTTATAGTTACTTGAGGAGCTGTTTAAGGGTAAGGCAATAATTACAACTACATTTTTTCCCAGTATTCTTTCACAGACTGCTCAGGATATAGGAGAAAGGAAAATTTTTACTTTACATTTTAGATCTGACCTGTAAAAGCAGTACTGTGACCAAAGAAACTGAATTAGATGTCATTCGGACACAGCTGTTAGATCAGTTTGAAAAAACAACCATCACAGACTCTTAAATAAAGACCAGGCATATTAGCTGCAGAGGAACATCAGTGTCTACAGAAATCAGATCTATTTGCAGCAGAACAGTTACACTTACCCTCACAGTCCCACAGTCTATTAAAAGGTTTCCCTGGCTCTCCAAGTGGTGCTTGAGGGTCATTACAGAAGGGACCATGAACTTCCATTAGCAGTCCTGCATTGTCTGGCCTCAGACCAGGTCACAGCTCACAGGTAAACCATCCCATGTGTGTTTAATTCTGAATTCCATATACTACATGAATGAGAAAAGACAGTTCTGTCTAAGAAGATCTCAGATTCCATGCTTGCCCAGGAAAAAAAGGAATGCTTTCGTACAAAGCAAAAAAGTTATGTTTTTGACATCAAAACTGAAATAGATTAGCTTTGTAAAGCAACTAAATAAAAGGTTACATGAAGGCTGCTTCTCATAGGTTTTTATACTTGCAGGGTTACAAATCACTGAAGTCTTATTAAGCTTAAGACTTTTCAACTGAGCATCTAAATAAATACCTTCCAAACCCACTAGAAATATTTATCAAGAGAACAGATAAACAAAACAGTCTCCACCTCATGGTCTTAGAGGATTTGCTAAGAAGAGAAAAATAGATTGAGAAAAACCTTTAACAAATGTTCAAGATACAAGAAAATGAAGCAATTAGCTAAAGCTTTTCTTTGCAGTCATTGCAAACCAGCCAAACTAAGGGATTTCATGGAAAACTGCAAGCACATCTTGTTAAACACATTATATGTTTGCAGAGCACCAAGAACAGAGGATACTGCAATCCAACAGCCGATGTCACTTTGAAATAACTGTACAAGCCTTAAGAATAGCCTCAATCTATCTAATAAGGAAAAAAACCAGTGGAACCCAGTTTACAACAATTTTATGGCCTGTTACCCCTGCCCTTCTCCGTATTATGAGGTCCTGTCCATCTCCACAAAAAGGATCCTTGATTTGTTTTCTTCCTCATCTCTCAGAGAGATCTGGCAGTGCATAGCCTGACTGAGAATTACACACATGCTGTCAAGTCCTGTGACTAGAGAGGTGCTGGCTCTGTAGCTAAATTGTAACCACATTCCTTTCAGCTGGAAGCACTAGATTGGGTTACTTCATCTCTACCCAGATACCCATTTTCTTGGGAATCACAGACCTCAGCCGCAGCAACATTACACCTCACCAGTAAGGAGACCAGTACTGTCATTGCCTCATGTTTCACCTTACCAAGGGGATTTGCCTCTTCCATTCCAAACTGTACTTATGATGGCAAGGACAGAAATAAGCAGGAAGGAATAAACAGCTGTTTATTAATTGCTTCCAGGGGAAAATTTGGAAACTGAGTCAGAGACAGCAGCTTTTACAGTATTTAAGACTTCATTACTAGAATCACAGAATCAATTAGGTTGGACAACCGTCCCTGGAGGTGTTTAAGGAAATGGACGTGGCACTTAGTGCCACGGTCTAATTGACATGGTGGTGGTCTGGTCACAGGTTAGACTCGATCTCAGAGGTCTTTTCCAACCTAACTGATTCTGGGACTGCCACCCCTAGTGCAGCTTGAGACTGTGTCCTCTCGTCCTCTCCCTGACTGCCTGAGAGAGGAGGCCGATCCCCACCTAGCTACAGCCTTCAAAAGGCACGAGTTCCCAGAGGGCTCCACATCGCTCCCGCTTTCCGTTCCCGCCTCTGCTACCCCAGCCGCGAACTCATTTCCTGAAGGGGAGTCTAACGCGTGAGCGCCCACCTTTAACCCACAAGCTCCTCGAGAGGAGTTTCAACGAGGGCTTTTCTTACACCTTTCAGACACCCGAGAAGAGCCCCGGCTGCACCACAACGAAGCCGAGCGCCTCTCACCCCCGTCTCCCCGCCCGCCATCGAGCCCCGCCCCATCTGCGCTCCGCGTCACCGCGGCCGCGGCTGAGGGCGGAGCGGAGGCGCGGTTGGGATTCGCTCCGTGCCGTTGTGAGGGCTCCGCCGGCGGGGAATGTGGAGGCGGCCGCGGGGGCACCGGGGCTGATTTCCTCCCGGGGCCGAGGGTGAGGGAGCGGAGGGGCAGTTCCACTCGCCGACCTCGCCCCGAGCGCGTCCCCTGGGTGGAGGGGGGGTTGCCCGTCCCCGGCGCCCGCCGGCTGCCGCCTCCACCCATCCGGAGCGGCTCCCGCCTTCCCTGCTCGCCAGCGGCTGGAATAAGTGGCTTTTCTCCGGGTGTTTGCCGAGGGGAGCTCCGCGGTGGGAACGCGGGCACAGCCAGGTGAGCGCTGGTGGCAGTGAAAGTTTATATTCTGCATCGAGTATAACAGCGTGAATAATAGTTTTAGTTGGCTAAACATTAATAATTAAAAGCTGCTAATTACGGTAGTAGCCAAAACCTCATGGGTTTTTTGTGTCAGTGCCTCATTAATTATGAAACCACGGCGTTTCCTATGCTTGGCTTACACCTCAGAGGTAGAAAAAGCTCTCTTGCCATTTACTTATGAAATTTTCTTTACAGACTAAAATCAGTATTTTTAGGTACATGATACAATTTTGATAGTTTTAATATTTCTTGACGTGACTATCAGACACTATGAAGCAGATGAGATTTTTGAGAGTTATTGCTGAGCAGATATGTGAGCTCGGGAATGGAAGCAGTAAGAATTTTTGCAATGAGGTTTTGCAGCAAACAGCATAGGGTGCAGCTCACTTCAGCATGGCCTGGCCCTGCTTTGGGTCTGTCACACAACTCAGGTTGCTTGTTGTTCTTCCAAGCAGCAACAGCAGGACAAAACTGTCCTAACAGTGAATTATGGTATTTTTGGTGCATTTTCAAAAGTTTTATCTCTGGAAGAACATTTGATTTGTAACGTGGTACACTTTTTTACTTTTACAGACTTCTCTTTTCTAATAGATTGGTCTCATGCTGAGGTAACTTTTTCTGCTGGGTACCATAAGCCTGTCTGAAAGACTGTGCAGAAATAAGGGCATCAGCACATTCCTGATGCTGAGATGCATGGAAATGGACTTAGCACTCAGACAAACTTATGATTGTTCTTTTAGGATTGAGGTGGTTCTCCTTCAGATGCAATTATGCTTTATATCAGAGATCTTCAGGAAAAAAAAAATACTATTTTTACATATTGGGCCAGAACACCAAGGGTTTTGAACGTAAACCTGAAAGTGATTCTGTAGGATATTGTGTACAATTACAGTACACACAGTTTTGGGTTACATATAAAAGTTTAAAACTGCATACAGTTATGTGCAAGTACTAATATGTGAATAATTCCATTACAGAAAAATGCCCTTGGTGGTGATGCCCTATTAGGATCCGGAGAGATGGACCAAAGGGACCAAAGGTAACTGATTTCAAGTGATAAGTTGGAGTGCTACAGTGGATTTGGATGCTCATAGAAGCGTAAATATCCAGGTGAACTGGGTCTTATGTACACATGTTCAAAGGTCTGAGAAATTATGAATGGAGTCTGTAGAACTGTTACTGTAGCAGTTGTGTTGAGATTTGTGTTGAGTGTTGTGTTTATTCAGGAAATTAAATTACTGACTTTGCTTCCACAATCTCTAACAAAGGATGAGAGACGAATGAAGGAATTCTCTAGTCTAAATCATAAGATAATAAACAAATTCTGGTAGGATTGCACTGATGCGGGTAACCCAGGTAACTGCTGTCTGTTGAGGTCAGGTGGATGTTTTTAAAAATGTTTATTTGGCAGTCTTAAACTAACAGTTGCCCATCAGGAAATGGTTTCATAATCACTGTAATTTCATGTTACAGAAATAACCAGCCTTTCTTGTTAGCTTTTAAGGCATTATCACTCTAGACAAATATAGAAGTTTCAGAGAATTACTTTCAATTATGAAAATACTAGGAAGGACAAAGGATAGAAGTAAAATTACAGTATTTTACATTGTCTTATAGGCTACCTTACTGTTTTATGTGAAAGCAGCAATGAAATCTAGTCTTTTAATGTTTGGAATTCTATTTATGAAATATTAATGTCGTATTAATGGTCACTTATAGCATCCCATATTCTAGTTCTGTTATACAGGACTCTTGCTGTTAATGAACATAGTTTAAAAGTAGTAATTAAATTTGTTCATTAGGGGAATGTCAAGCTTGGAACTCAAGAAAAGTGACTGCTCTGGTCTGGTCTCTAGACTAAGAATTCTTTAAAAATAGTTAATTATCAGACTGTTTCAGCATTTACAAAACTTATCCTAAGCATGTTTTTCAACTTTTTAGCGTGTCAATTCTAGTCACAGAGTATGATAAACACTTGGAGGAAATGAAAGAACAGCTGCAGCTTTATCAGGTATGGACGTTCCTAACATTTCAGACTATGTACTGTTAGTGGTATCTACATCCGATATCGTACCGATGGAAGCCTATTCAACCTAAGGCGACTGAAGGCCCACACCGAGACCTTAAATCATCTTGTCCGTGAGCTCCTTTACGCTGATGCCGTCGCCCTTGTCACCCACACAGAAGCAGCTCTGCAGCCTTTAACATCCTGCTTTGCAGAGGCTGCTGAGCTTTTTGGGCTGGAAGTCAGCTTGAAGAAGACAGAAGTTTTTTATCAGCCTGCACCTCAGGAAGTCTTCCATCATCCCCATATCACCACTGGTGAAACAGAGCTCAAATCAGTAGAGCAATTTAATTACCCAGGAAGCATCATCTCCTCGGACAGTAAGATTGACGAAGAAATAGATAACAGGTTAGCAAAGGCATACAGAGCCTTTGGTAAACTCTATAAAAGAGTTTGGCGAAACAAACACCTGAAGAAAAGTACAAAGATCAGTGTTTACAGAGCCATTGTACTGTCTACT
>JAWWLV010000144.1:6690561-6710254 GCA_035041135.1 Platyrinchus mystaceus | reverse complement strand
CATTGGCCTTTTTAGCCACCAGCACGCTTGTAGCAAGCGTGGGTAGAGCCCTTCTCAAATCTTTGTTCGCGAACCCCAGCCATGAAAAAATGAATTACATTGTTTGGAGAAGCTGTCTTTTGAAATGAAACATTCACGCTTTATTTCTCTAGATGCTCTGATATGGTTGCAGGCAAATTTCTAGGTGACATTGAGACAAGGTAGCTGTTTCCCCTCTTTCCTTCCAGGTCTGATCTGATGCAGTCCAACTCATTCCTGCAAGTATACATACACCCAGCCTTCTTCATTCTTGTTAATTCTTCAGGTTCAAATATTTCTTTAAACGTGTATTATCATGGAAACAGAAGTGGAAGGGAACTGCCCTCCATTCTGTCACAGAAAATGAAACTTTTTAATGCTTTGTAACATGACTGAAAAGTGAAGTGATATGTTTAAAACCTGTGGCGTACAGAAAACAATTTTTTACTTGTGATCTACATAGAGAAATTATACACTGGTTTTGGTTTAATGCACTGAATTTGTTTGATGTGTCCATCATAAAGATTTTGCAAATATGGTCTTCAAGCTTGGCCAATTTCAGAAGGCAACAGAAGCAATAAGGTTTTGTTGCACTAGTTAACAAAACAGCCACTTTGATTCAAGTAACTGAAGTTTCTCCTCAGTTTCCTAAACTTTTCTCAAATCCTTATGGTATGAAAGACGAGAGTTATCCACTGTGCCCCTAAAAGAACTTGAGTTAGTTAAAAATAAAACTGTAAGACTGATAAGAATTTCAAAAGGTTAAGTTTAATGCCCAAAATAACATCTGAATGCTGAGGCGTAATAGGGCTTTGCAGCTGCTAAATTTAAGTAGCATCCCTGAAAAAAGAAATTGAGTTTAATTTACTGTATTATGCTGAATTAAGTTGTCCATCTTTTACAGTATCACTCAGAAATAAAAGATGAAAGAATTACCAGAGTTTGTGTAACTTAAATGAGTGCTTACTCTTGTATGTCTTGGTGTCAGGTACAAATGAGCGAGATGAGGCTAAAATTGGAAGAAGTCACCAAGGAAAATGAAAGGTAAATAATTGCACTGCCCTGTTACTACTGCTCTTTCTCTTGATTTCTAAACATTTAAAAGCTTTTTTTTCTAGAACCTTGAAATCTTTGAAATCTTCAACTACTAAGCAGATTCAGGATCTTAATGTTAGAGTCTTAAAAGGCTTAATACAGATTACAGCACCAGGTATAGGAGTTTTAACCATCTTGCTAGAAGAACTAGATATGAAACTATTTCAGAGTGTGTTTTGTGTTTATAGAACATAACTTCATAGATTTAAATTTAACTAAGAAGTAAGTAATATGTACAGATGGAAGGCACAGTATATTTCAGTTAAAAAAACCATCTCTTAAAGAAATACTTTGCTGAACTTAGTGCTTTGAATTTCAGGCTGCATGCAGAGTTGAAAGAGGTTCTTGAGAAGCAACTGGAGGCTTTTCCTTTCATGCATCTGGAAACTGATATTTCTTCAGATGAGGGCGTAGTGAGAAACCTTCAAGAACAACTACGACTGGCAAAGCAAGTGTGTGAGATGAAAGACTTATACCGTTTTATTTCTCTTGTGTGCCTTCACAGATTAGGGAAAACTGTTTTATTTCTTGATTCAGAATTCATTTTTTCAAAGTTCCTGGAAACTGTTTTGAGGCCCTCTTGACATGGAATTTAAAGACCTGAATTCTTTCCTAGATTCGTAGAAGAATTTTTTAATATTAATTTGTACGAGTAATTTTATCTAGTTGACTTGGTCTGTATGTTGAATTCATGACAAGCAACTTAATGATATATTTTGTTCAATTCACGTGTTTTGTAGTAGCTTGTCATTTTAATCCAAACCACTGTAATGTGATATGAGGAGGCCAAGTATATATATATTTGTGGGATATAGAAAATAATATTTAAATCTGAAAATGCAATCAAATTTTGTTCAGCTTATTACAATGATCTATCAATCCTGTTGTGTACGATTAAGTTGAAGCTAATTTGATAGCTGAATTTGGTATTAGAATATTATCTATACTGTAGGCCTACCTTAAAACCTGTGAAAGTTTGAGCTCTTCAAAAAAGAAAGCAGAGAACTTGTGATTCACTTGTAAGTGCAATTTGAAATTCTAAGCATGTTTTTCTGCATCTGAATTTGCTCTGTGTAGTTAAAATGTGAGCAGAGAAAAGTATAGGCAGTGGCGTTTCTTCAAAATAGAAGTTAAAATCTCTCTTTTTAGAGAATGATAGATGGAGATAAATATGCTATAATAGAATATTTTTACAAGGTATTGTTCTGTAACTTAGGAAAAAGAACAGGCAGTTGAGCTCTGGCAGACGTTGTTACAGGAGCATGATCGACTTCAGCAGCAGTACCAGGAATGCCTGACTGAAACGCAGATTCACGCAACTGAAAGGAAAAGGCAAAATGTGATTTGCATTTATATTTTTGTTAATTTTGGTATGTCTTCCTATACTGTAGAGATTCTGGATCTATGTGTAGTCAAACTGAAGGGGGTAGGTTCTGAGAGTACTGTTGTGATTCAGTTATTGAAATTATGAGAGATGCCTCTGCCTGAATTAAGGTACAAATGAGACCAGATGCCCAAGTCAGTAGTATGGGTTTTATTTAATGGTAAATGTGAGACAGAGAGATAGAAAGAAATAGGAAAAAGAGGAGGGGAAGAAAGAAAGTGACAGAAATTGAAATAGAAAATGGATCACCTCTTCTCATCTGCTTCTCACATGAATGTCCCATGTGTACGTGATCTTCCTGGGGGGGTGGAGGGTGGGTTGTGTTACTCCTTTGGTTTGATATGGAGAGATTTAAGAAAGCACCATCACACACCGTAAACCCTTCTCCACTAGCTCCTGGGCCTTGTTTATTTCTCCTCAGACCTGAGATGATTAGACACTAGTCTTATCTCAAATCCCCAGTCACAGTCCGAATTCCGGTCAGGTTACAGTGGTCTCAAACAGGCAGTTGCTTCTTTGTTTGGCAAAAAGTCTTTCTATGATTTTGACAATGTTTGAGACATTACCGACTTTTCAAGTCCATCATGAGTACTGTTAGTTAATTATTTTACATAATAGTCATCTAAAGTTGAGTGGTCACATGTGGTCACTGATTCATCAGCTGAATGCACCATTACGATTGGAAAAGTTCTTTATTCCAAAAACATGGGCAGAAACTTTGGGGAATGCACTGAGTCTGAGCACATATATATGTATATGTATACATGCACAAGATATATATAAATAATTATGTATTTGAATTGCATGGTTGGAAATCTTTAGTAGCGTAAAACATCTGAAAAAGTTGCCAGAGATTTCTGAAGTCTGAAGTGAAAGGCTTTTGTCTGTTCTCCTGTGTTTGAATAGTGGGAAAAGTAGTCTCCATTCTCTGTTGTTATTCAGTAAGGAAGCATTTGTAAACAGATGAAAAATTAAGTTGACCAGTATTTGTCTAATGTTAGCTTGTTTCTCTTCTGCTGTGTCTGGGGAAGGCCTTTCAGGAAATCTCTTTCAGAAAAGCTCTTCTGCTCTGATAAGCTGTGTAAAGATGCCCAATGTGTGAAGAACTAATAGAAACTTTATGCCTGTATGTACCTCGCTACATGTATTTCTACGTCTGTAAAGAGAAGCTACAAATTTTTTAGTATTTCCTTTCTATTTTCAAGTGCACTTGACTTAAGGGCACAGTTATCTCAGAAATATTTTTTTTTACAGATTTTTGCGGGTTTTTTTTCATGTTAAGTTCACCTTAGCAATGTGATCTTTTCTGAGAAACAGGATAAATATCCATATAGCTATTGAGCTCTGTCAAATTTCATAATTATTTCAAGGAATGAGGACTCTCATCTTTGTGTAGTTCCAACTTTCTGCTTTTGTTTCTTCTACTAAGTTACTTCTTGTGTTGTATTGTTAGTTACTGGTAACAATAGTTGACTGTAGAGATCCATTGGTAGCTGTTGGAGGGTTTAGGGCTGTCAGATTCCACTTTTCCTTAGTAACTAAATTTTTGGTGGATTTTAATGCCATTGGAACAAGAGTTAGGTTAATCAGCCTTTTATTCTTAAATGCTATTGGTCGCCCAGAAAAAACACTTTTTTTAGTTAAATAGACTTTTATTTCAGGGTTGCTTTTATAAAATAGCTGTCAGAGGTAAATGGAAATAGTTAAGACCAACTAGAATTAGAACTGAAAAAAAGCAAAGAGACGTCCTTATCATAAGGATTGGATATAGTAGGCAAGTGAGTTGCAGGAATAGGGTTCTGCCATATACTTGACCTTGAGACTTCTAGATGAATGCAGCACAATTAGTAGATATTTCAGCTCAGGGACTTCAGTCCTCTCTATGGTCTGAAGGCACTTGGCATGCTGCAGATGATTTTTCCATGTTACCCTAGTTTTTCTAGGATGACAGAGTTCACATTCAGGGACTCGAGCTTAATTGAGCCATTTTTTTGTATGGACTCAAGACATCCTATATGGCAAAGAGCAAATTAAACATGTCCGTACAGGCATTTTTTTAGTTAACAGGGTACATGTCTGTTACTGTGCTTAGCAAAAATGCTTGTAGTAGCATCATAGTCTGTGTGGCTCTTTAAAGGCACTGCTCATGTGTGCTTTCATGTTTTGAGAGTAAGTGAGTTATGAGTTTTGGAAGGACAGAATTTATAACTGAGTGACAATTAGATACACTGTTCAGTAGTAAATCTATTTTTCTGAATTACGAGGTCAACAGCTAAAAGCAATCTAATTAAAATCTACAAAGGCATACTGAATTTCCTGCTACCTGTAGAGCTTTTTTGAAAATATATTCAATTGACTATGAACCTTTCTAATTATTTACTCTTTATTATTATAATGATTATAAGAAGCTTTGAATTCTTGTTTTAGGATCAACTGACTAGCTTTCAGCAGTTGACTCGGCAACTACACTTAGCCAAGGAGAAAACAGAGTTGGTAAGTGAAACCTTCTCAACAGTGAGCTAGTAATTTTATTTTTTTTTCCCTCAGAGTATAAAACAAAAGCAAAAAGGCCTTCATAAATATCTGGTTGAAAAAGAAATTATGCCACTCAAATTTGCAAACTTCTCCAGGGACCAGACAAAAATCAATTAGTGATGAATTTATTCCTAAACTCCAAACACCACATCAAGGTAGTTGAGAGGTTAGCTTTTACTGTATGTGAGCTCTTTCTTCTAGAATTCAGTGGTAATCTTACACTCAGAATTATGGTATGTGGTTACTGTATTTCACTTACATATTCAAAACCATCTTCTCAAAGGAAAAATTTATGTAAATGATGCTTTCTTTTATATGCTAGCTCTGCCACGTGTTTACCCTTCCTGTTTTGGTACTGTTGACTTCAGTGTCTTTGTCATTGACATTTTTGCACATTTTTCTGAGCTCTAATAATCCTCCAATGCTTTTTTCACAGCCTTAGACTGTGAGACTTCTTAGTTGCTAAGCTTTAGCCTAGGACTTCCAGAATTGACAGTTTCGGTATTGTAGAAAAATTGAGGTGAAAAATGGGGTGAAGCTTTTTACTGAACGGCTTTGTCTTTGAAAGACATGATTCCTGTGGGGGTTTTTTTTAATGTTTGTTCTGAATATTGGCAGTGCAAAAAGACTTCTGACTTACTCTAACAGCCTACTCTCTTTTGTCTTTATCAACCAGACTTTTTTCCCCTCCCTTATGACCGCCTGTTAAAATGTAAGCTTGTTTCCTTGGTGTGAAACATTGTATGTAGGAAAGAAAGATTACTGCAAACTTTGTCATGAGGCCTCTGTTACAGAAAACTTGTATATTGCCTGTTTTTCCTTTCCCTGCGTTTTGGGTTCCGTTGAAAGCAAGTCAAGCCTCTGAATGTTATTTGACAATGTTTTTAAGATACCTAATCATTCTTCTTGCTGATGTCTGAATTGTTTCCAGTTGTGCCATCGTTCTGTAGTGCTGGAAACAGTACACTACTCCAAAAGAGGAAGTTTTATCTAAAGATAGATACCTTAGAGTTACTGGGGGGTTGCTGTCTGGAAACAGTCTCAAATAAATACAATGATGTGCTCTAAAGCAGTTTTGCTGAGGATTTGGAAGTTACCAACTGTTTGATCTGTTACAAGCGAATCAGTAGTAGGTACCTTAAAAAAACACAATCACTGTATGCTTGAAATCATAGAGTTGGAAAGAAATGATGTTGAGAGAAAAGAGTTAAACTAATTGAAAGAGATGAAACAGACAATATTAAAAATAAAGGGAATCAATTTGTTTGCATTATCCCACAACATTTGGCACCATCTGTTACCAAAGACATGTCATGGGATAAAGCAGCATGCCCTTTCTTCAGCTAACAAACTGAAAAATAGAAAGTGAAGAGACAGAGTAATTAATCAGGTTTTTTATTGTGATAAACCAGCTGTGTTTCCTAGATGTGCTCAGGTTGGAGCTGTTCGGTATATTTATGTGTGTTCTGGAAATGAGATTCAGTATTAAGGCAACATTGTTCACTGCTGATGTTAAAGTATTTAGAGTAGGGAAAACTGAAGTAAACTGAAGAAAGATCTCGTGATGTTGATTATCTGATGTAATTTTATCAGACATTTTATTGGTATCATAAAACCAAAGTATTACATGTGGGCAAGAGGGGGCTTTTACTTTGGATATTCCATGATGGTCTTGAAATTAACTTAGCATTCAGAACAGGTATTTTAGAAGTAGGAAGTTTGAAAACAATTCTTAGGAGCAATCAAAAAAGCAATAAGAATATTAGCAATTAATAGGAGACTGGAGGAAAAGGAGAATATTGTGCATTTTGAATGCTGCCTGCCATTATGGTCGTCTTTGATATCTCAATGTAAGATACATGTAAGCTCTAGGAAAGGCTACCGGAGTAACAAAAATATGAAATGATTCTCAAATGGGAAGACAATTGAAGGAGAATGACACTTCCAGCACTATGGTTTGCATACAAAAGAATGAAGGAGGAGCAATTGCTCATTGTTCCTTGTCCCTAAAACACAGGAATTTTTTGTAGCATGTGTGGTCTGCTGTGGTGGTACTAAGTGTCACAAGGGATTCTAGGCTCCTAAACTACATGGAAGTGCAGATGACAGGTCTGAGCTACCACAGTTTTTGTCCCGTGAAGTTGTTCTATTACCAAAATATGGACAAAGAAGGGAAGGAACATCACTCTGCTTTTGCCTTTCTAAAATACTCTACATAAACCTTGGCACTTGAAGACCATCCGCAGTGTTAAAGAGACCTTATCTGTGGGGGTTTTCAGTGCTAGCATAGAAGATAAGTTGCAGCTATAATGATACAATTATGGGAGTATGGCTAACTGTATAATGTTGCAATTGTGAGAATGTTCTGATGGCCTTCTGATCGTACAAGGATGAGAAAGAACAGCAATAAGAAATAAAGTATACAAAGCAGAATCTAAGTATGGGTTCTCAGGATGAACAAAGACGTAAATATGGATAGGTTAAGGAAAGAGAATTTGTAGTGCACAATAGATGCTTGAAAAGCTAATGTAAATAATGTAACAAATAAGTAAAATAGCAAGCACATATACTAACTGGCAAGCATGTACACTAACTGTGTAAAAAGCAACTGATTGATCTGAATAAACGGCTTCTCTGAACATTACATTGGTGTGCTGAGTCGTCGAGGCCTCGCACGAGAGATAACCCCACACTTATTGGCTATTTTTATTATATAATATTCTGTAGAAATGTCCTGGAAAAATTCTGAATACATAACATTTTCAATACTATGAGGAACATGTTACAAATACCTCCTTTTTTTGCAGACCAATCAACAGTTTCTGAGAACTGTGACAGAACAAAATGTGGAACTAGAGCAGCTACGACAAAAACTCAGGTATAAACCAGGAAATTAAAGAAAATATTTAATATCTTTTCTATAGCTTGCTGCTGTATCATGGGCCTTGTTTGTGTTGCAGGCTAATTTCATACTGATAGTTACAATGGTTGCAGCCTCTGAAACTTTTTAGACATCTGCATCATTAGCGTTAGGGTAATGTATTTCCAGTTAGTGTTATTTGGTTCAGCTTTTCCCTGAAATATTCAAGATTTGACCTTTGATTTAAAAGAAACAAAGTGTCAGTATCACAGCACAGTTGACTCTGAAGATAGGTTTTCATAACAGTACAGTTTGCTCAAAATCCAATTACATGGTTGCTCATTACAGTTCTGAAATGTTCAAACAAGCTTCAAGTTTTAATGTTTTTAAGTAAAATTTGCATTCACTTATCAGTAAAGAGCTCTAAACAATAGGTTCTATGGAAGTTAGAGGTAAGAGTACTGTTAATTACGTTCCTGGAGTATATCCAGGAATATGTGGAACAATATCTGTGACACAGTTTCATGACTATTTGTGTTTACAGCCAAAATCTATTCAATGCCAGTATACTATGTCTGTTCTCTCTTTAAATTAGTGATGTTTAAGGTCAACATCCAAATTTAATTTCAGTACAGTGGATTTGTGGACTGAGAATAAAAAAAGAAATGGAGTCATTATCCAATGAATTATTTTCTTTAATAGCATTACCTAAAGCATTAAATAAGCTTTTTAAAATGAAATTTTAAATTTTAAATTTATAAACTTAAAACGTACAATGTACTTTGTTTTAAACATTGCTTATTTTTACATTTCCTTTGTACAATACCTTTAGGACCAGAATCTGGTTACAAATGCTGATTTACTTCAATTACTGAAGATGAGTTTTTATGCGGGACTTACTTGTTAGCACCTCTCATTTTTATTATCCAAGATTTTTCCATGGAAAACCAGTTTTCCAAAGTAGTGTGTTTTGAAGAAGGAAAATGCTGTGATAAGCAATCCAAGATTAATGGGTTATGCAGTGTATCTGCTAAAATAATGTGTTTCCAAACTCAGTCATCACTTGCAATTTGTTTGTGTGTGTCATTTTTAATTCTTCAAGGGAATGAACACTATTGCCATGCCTCTATTTTTTTAAATTTCTTTCCTTGCAGAACATGAAAATACTGTTTGGGTATCTCATTAATCTATACATCTTTGGTCTTGCATTGACATGCTTGCATTGACTCATGTAATTAGTGACGACAAAAACAATTACCGTTCACTGAACCCATTTTAGACATTCTATCAAGATTTAGTTTATTTATGCATTTCTACCACTCAGTGGTTTTAATCAAAAACAAAACAGCAAAAAACCAACCAAAAACAAACCAACAAAAACTTTAAAATCATTCAGGTTATGGTTGAGCAGTTGAGTGTTTTTGTCAGAATTACTGATAATCATGATTTCCTTTGACCTCATCTCTGTTTTATTTTTTAAAGGGAGCCTCTTTTTAAGTTTGATCCTTGGACTTACCTGAAATTCTTTAATGATACGACTTTGATCAAATAATTTAGAATAGAGCATGACAACCAAAATGGCCAAACTCTTTGATTCGCAGTTATGAAAACACACAAGGATTTGCAAGACTGTCTCTAGCAGAGAGTAGAAGGGAGAAGTGTATGTTTCTTGCTTATACTACAGCTTCAGGGAGAAGGTATATTATAAGGTGACTTACTGAAAGCTGGTGGATTATCTTGCTCTGAACTTCTATTCCCACATCCCCAAATATGTATGAGTATTTTTGGTTAGTTGCTGTTTTATAACTAGTGAAATTGTGAGTTAATTTAGCCTTTCATTTAAACATCCACAGGGCAGGATTAGTCATTGTCCTCACTTCAGAATGTTAGGTTTCTGATTTAATATGTTCCAGATGGGCAAGATTGCTCAACACATTTGTCTTGAGTGTTTTTGTAACTGTTTAGTTTGTCTGGCAGTGATCATGACCAACCTTTGAAATTGTTACTTCCCAATAGTATTTTCAGTTTGGATAAAGAGGCTCCCAGATGAACTTTGCATCTCTAATTAAGGGCACTGATTACGCTATCTTCCTCTCAAAGTTAATGACAGCAGCTCTACCTAGCCCTAAAGTAAGTGCTGCAGTGGTTCTCCAAGAAGTCTGGAATATTTTCACTGGTTGCTTTTCTAACATGAAGTTACATAGACATAGTTCACACAGATTATGTAGCATCTAGTGCAGACAATTCTAATCCTTTGGTATGTTTTTAATAGATTTACATGATTTATGGTGATCGAGTAGTAAGTCTGGAATGGAAAAACAGATTAAAAAAACCCAAACCAACTTGTGTATTAGAGAATTAAGGTTTGACTTAGGTTTGTGTGGACTAGATAAAACACACAAACTAAGAAACTTGGCATTACTAGGGCATGTATCTGCATTTCAGAATCTTAAAGCTCTTAAACAGAGATAACTTCCCAAAATTATCTTAAAGATACACTACTGTACAGTAAAGAATAAAAGCTGCATCTTTGAAATCAATTTGTTGCCTGTAAAATGCACACCTCTGCATTTGATCTGAATCTGAATTTGGTCATTAAAATGCATTTTTAATACTCAAGCAGTTCTCATTTTTATGGCCTTTTTATGTTTTTCTTATTTTTTCCTTCTTTTGCTGCCTTTTGAGTTTTTATTTTGTTTTACAACACCTTCTAAATATTTTGGGGGAAGCAATTTAATGTCCTCCTGAATGTACCAGTACTTTTTGTAGGAGAAATATGCACGATTCAGGTGGAGTAAGATCAAAGTTTTGGACCTGCAACGAAGACCTGTGTTTGGGAATAATGTTTTTATTGTAGTTTTTTATCTTCAAAAAAATTGTAACCAAATTAACTTTCCAAATTAATTAGGCTGAAATAAAGTATTCACTGTAAAATTGCTTGGATTATGTATACTTAAGATTTTCATGTAGGTATAATATGCTTGTCTTTTATACTGTTAATTAAAAAATTTTATTTCTATAAGAAATTCTTGTTTGAAGTTGATTGTTAAAATTATCAAGTATTTTCTAGCTTCTTTCATGACTACTAGTGCTCCGGTTTGCATTAGCTAATCTAATATGTTTGCTCTGTTTTAACTTTATCAACAGTCAGTCACTGATCTTTAAATTTAGTCTGATATGCAGCCTGAATAATTGGGTTACACTCGAGGTGAAGGGCAAGTCAGAGGAGTAGGAGGATTGCTGATTCCAATAGGCTTTAGTACTGAGGATGAAGAACCACTAGTCATCATCAACTTGATTCATTAACTAGTTTATTTTTTATCTCTTCTTTCAGCTTGTAAAAACTATTCAAATTACAAAGCACATAATTTAAATTCTTTAGAAGCATTTAATGATTTTTTTTTAATTCCTAGTCCTACTGCTTTAAAAAGTGAAATCTAATTCTGTAAAAGACTTCTCTGTTAGGTATCTGTGGCTAACTAGACTTAAGTTTTTGAATCACCTTAAGTTTTTGATTGCCTAGTCCTTCCAAATATTTAATCAATGCATGCACCTTCCTTTTAAGCTGACTTTGAGAAGTCATTTCCACAGGACTGTGGAATTTGGTATTCCTCTCTCACTGTACCACATAGTAAGAAGGAAAAGGGGGAAACATCTTCTGCCCTGTAAGAACAGTATTATGAAATCTGACTGCCCTTCACAGCTATTTCAACAAAGTTGTAATGGAGCCACTTTTTTTCCTCTATAATAATTGTTTTCTTTATATACAGGCAAGCCAAAATAGATGGGCAGGCAACAAATGCTAAGCTTGAGGAAATGACCAAATTGAGAGAGAAGCTTCACAGCCAATTGGAGAGAAAGGTATTCCAGAGAAAGGAATCATTTCTGTTGCAATTGAATGGCCAGTCAGTTTCTGAATGCCGAGGTTAAATTATTTGCAGGTTGTTATTTACCTTTTTTTATGTGAGTATATCTTTATTTTGTTCAGGGAAGCTCAGTTCTTGTCTGGATAATACATTTATTCTTTCTAGGAAGAAGACATGGTATCTGCTCGGGAAAGAGAAACAGCATCTGACAAACGCTTGCAGCAAATGCAGTCTAATTTAAAACAATTAGAAACCAGGTAAAGATAACTCATTGGGTGTTACTAACAGGATACATGCAAAAATTATGCCTTGATTCTGCAAAAATAGTGTGGTTGTTTTATGACAAACACATTAGAAGGTAACAAAGCATTGCTGCTTGAGAGGGCAGCCCAAGTGTTGCTAAAGTGCTCGCTGTGGATATTTAGAGCTGTGCACTTCATTGAACCAGCAGCACTTGAGAACTTTGAGATTTTTTTGAGGATCACTCTGAGGTTCTCTTGCCCTTTCTCATGCCTACCGGTACCATCATAATTAAACAAAAGGCATTTCTGAGCTGTTGTTTTCTTCTAATAGTATAGCTGCAACTTCATTGCCCACATCCAATTACGCCATTTCCTCCACAGAGGAAAACTTTATTTCTTTTGGGGGTCTTCTATTCTGGTTTAATATAGAACATTTTCAGAGATGTATCTCAGGATGGCAACATTCTTTTAAGGATCTTCTCAGATTAGATATCTGAGTTAACTCCTTTAATTCTCTTTCTTTCTAGGACTTGATTAATATCAAACGCAAAAACAAGGCAGTTTTGGCAGCTCATGAATGGATGCTTCCTGTTAGTTCAGTCTGAATGGATTAGTGTCTTAATTAACCATGTTATTGTTAAATGAGTAAAATTACTACTGTCTTGTAGATTACTTGTTACTGTCCAAGATGCTGAACAGCTGAGAACAGAAAGAGCAGCCCTGGAGGAACAAATCAGAGAGCTTCAGGCCAAGGCTGCTAATCTAGAAAGTGAGAAGTATGATGCTGTTTTAAAAGTTCAAGACTGCATACAGCTCTTGGAAGAAGCTAACTTGGAAAAAAATCAGGTAAGTCCTTGGATGAAGGTATTTCTTAGAAATTAGAATACTTTCATCACTTACAGTTGTGAAGAGCCTGGTTACATATTCTCACAGGCATACATGCATGCATGAGCTTGCTTCTTTTATGTCTGTTGTACTAAAATTAGTAATGCATAGAGATAGCAAACTGGGATATGACATTACTTAGGCTTGTCATTTCAAACAATATGTTGAGTGCCTGGATAAATGTGATCTAAGTGATAATACTGTACCTGAATATGAATTTTCCAAAATTTTTGACAGTTTCTTATCACATACTTACAAACAAATTCTGCTGTCAGAATGAAAAGGAAGGTTCTGTTGTGAATTTATAACTTAAAAATGGCTAGGAAAGAACAGCTAAACTAAAGGGACTTTTTTGTTCTGTGAGGGACATAAGTCACCGAGAGAGAGCAATCTGTGTTCAGAAATCTTAAAAAGTGACTGAGTAATGAGTGGGTAAAGTCTGCAGTCAGGAAAATTTTGAAAATAAGTTTATTAGTCTATTATAAAATGGCAGAAAAAATTCAAACGTACCATATTGGGTGCTGAGTTTAGTCTTACCAGTCAAAAACCAGTTTAGGAGATAGTGTGGATCTCTCTTAAGAACACATTCACACAATCCTCAGTGGTGCTTGATAAAATTAATAGGATGTTCATAATGGGAATTTAAAAAAAAAAAAAGGCCTTTAAACATAGTACCCCTTCATGTGCAGTTTAGATCAGCCCATTTCAGACAAGACATAGGAGAACTAGGAAAGTGCATGAGTCAACAAAGAAATCTAGATATGTGGAAAGGCCTTAAAAGAGATTTTTATATACAATATGTGATTAAACTGTCATAGGATGATGTGTATCCCAAAAGTATAAATATGAAAACAGTAACATGCCCAACAGGGCAATCCACCAAAACTTCCTGAAGAACAGAACCTAATCCAGCAAGTCTTGATAAGCCTGTTGATCAAAAAAAATTAGACCCCCCTGTTTTCACAATTTTTAACTTTCCTAAAGTATCTGCTCTTTGCCCCTTTAGAAAATAGGATACAGGGCTTGGTAAACTCTTGTCTAATATGGACTCTTTTTGTTTTAATGCTAAGCTTCAGAACAAAGTTGAATTATATAATAGGATCAGTAAAAGAGATTGTGACTAATGAAGTGGCATGTTATTGCCTGAAGTGAGTCATCTACAGGCTTGCCTTATTTCATCCATTAGGGACTTTTTTATGTCTTTCTCTCTTTGTGCACATACACATTCTCTGTGTACCACCTAGGATTCTTGATAGGTGACATAAAAAATCCTGTATTCTGTAATCTTTTCAGACCAGTATCTCATGTTATACTGTAACATCAGTAACTTTCTTGCATCCCTCAGAGGAAGTGCTCCTTGCTACACTATTTTCTGTAATTCTCCCAATTTTTTTTAAGCTAAAGAGCTGTTTGGTTCACTGTATCCAACATGAAAGAGTCTGCATACCTGTTCCTTAGTTGCCTATAAATTTTTATTCTTTTGCTCTTAGTTTTCTCGGAGATGTGTAGTGTATGAATAATAAAAAATTACTTAGCTCTATGTAGGAGTGTATGTGCGTGTACAGCTATTCAGTTTTCTAACAGACACCTTTTGCATGCATTGTTGTCAGCATGTTTTTATTACAGATACTGGCACCAGATAGAAATAGAACACTGGAAAGTAGCTTGCCATTTACTCTGAGTTCCTGTGCTTGCTTCTATGTAATTCCATGCTCAGCCAAAATCTTCAAGTCCCAATAAAAAAAGGCACCTGCTGACACTAACTGTATATGTGATTCTGATTTACAAAAATGTGCATTTAGTGCAACATGTTTTCACTGTTCTTGTTTTCTTGTTGACTCTCAGTGTCAACTACTACAAAGTAAAAAGGGGAAAAAGGTGTCTTTTGATCAGTGACTATGTGTGGTTTCTTCTCTCCGTGCTAGGTACTGTGTCACACTAAAATATCAGTCATATTTAAATTTGTTATTTTTTTTCTAGGCACTCTTTGGGGAGAAACAGAAGGAAGAGGAGATCAAAAAAATGAAAGATGAAATGTCTCAACTTGCAGAAGATACTGCTGCAAGAATTCGAAAGGCGGTAAGTTACGATGTTTAGAAAGAATGGGAAGATTTTTTGGTTTTCCTCAGGGTGAAAAGCTCTTGCTGGTGCATGGTGATCATGAGCAGTTTTCTTTCAAATGTTTTGATAATATAAGTGGCAAGGCAGCATGCTGATAGTACATACTCTTCAACTTAGTTGTCTAGACATGTATTCTTCTGAACTAAATGGTATTCTTAAATCTCTCAAGAACCAGAACTGTTGATATCTGTGCAAACAGTGGTGTAGACTTGGCTGCACTGTGAAGATGTAAAGAATGATACCTGTGTGTGAATGATGTGGTGTCTTCATTTGTGCTTTTTTTTCTCAACACCCTCAATTAAAGTAGTATTGATTGATAATAATAATTCTTCTAACAGTTATGTCATAAAATTTTTCAGTTATTGCAGTCCCAGATATTTTCATACATGCACCACGTATAGGCTACATATGTGTATATCAAAAAGCAAGATGGAAAACTAGTTTGTGGGACTAATTTTTTAGTTTTACTTTGTTTTTATTCACAGGTAAACACTGCAAAGAAGCAATGTAATGTGCAGGTTTCTCGGCTAACAGAAGAAATTTCAGCTCTTCAGATGGTAAGGAGTTGACTGCTAAAAACATTTTTATTAGCAAAATATTTGAGACTTCTAGTTATTGCTAATCAAATAAAATACTATATTCCAGTAGGAGAAAGTTCACTAACGTGATTAATGAGTAACTGTGTAGGACAGTATGATATTACTGTAGAGGACGATGCGTCCTGCATGTTTCCAGACATAAGTTCACAAACAGTTTGACAATGAGATCTGTACTCTAGAAAATATTTTCTATGTGATGGAGTTTCTTAAGTATCCCTGTTTCTTTCAGGGGTAAGCATGGAAAGCTGAGTTTCGCCCATCTATAGATGAGTATGTAGAAATGAAGTATATGAAAGCTGATAAAGTACCCTAAGACAAAGTCTGTGCATTGCGATCATTGTATTCTTGAATGAGCCGGGAACTTATAATAAATGATGCAGGTGACCAAAAGAACTCAGTGCTTAATGCACCTATTTATGCATTAAATTTATTTTTAAAAGGTTTCATTTTACGTGTCTTAGTTTGTACATTGAATGATCCCATAGAGAAAATAATGAACAGGTAAATATAGACAAACGCATACCTAGCAGCAGTAAGAACTACATTTACAGTGGGCAGGGTTTGGCTTTGGCACTTCTTGAATTTTTACTTTAAATTATTAGATCTATTAAAAATTACTTTTAAAAATAGGAATGTGGAGAAAAACAGAGTGAAATTGAACGAGCCATTAGAGAAAAGAGAGCAGTGGAAGAAGAACTTGAAAAGGTAAGGCAATTGTATGTATTTTTACGTCACATTTAAGATCTCTTTTCAGAAGGAAAAGTTACACTGATTTTTCCCATTTTCATGTGTTTTCCCCCTAATTTTATTTTTTTAGTAGCTTTTCTTAATTGTAAATTTTCATGTAAAATTAAGGTTGGTTTTTTTAAATACAGAAAGTGTTTTAAAGCTGCAACACTGAACTGAAAAAGGAGGTTCTTTGAAAACTGTAAAAAAATAAAAGAGAGACATTTAACGTAATCTGAAAGAATACTGATCCAGTTAAACTCGATAGACAGAAAACTAAATAAATGTCAGATCAGATCTTTGAAAACTTTTTTTTTCAAGCAGCAGCAGCAGCAGCAGCACAGATACAATGATAGAAATTCAGTTTTGTTTTAAATCACTGGCAAATAGGATGCAATGAGGAGTATATAGCCTCCTTGTCAGTACTACACTGCCAGTCACCAGGGCGTGGTAAAGATGATCTTACATGTACATTTACTCTTTTTCAGATTTTGAGGGAAGACAGAGGGCATGAATCTAACAGTAGAAAACTAGAGCAGCTGTATCAGAAGTACTTACTTGCAGAAGCTGCTAAAGATGATCTTCAGCTAAGTCTACAGACAACACAAAATAAACTGAAACAGCTGGAAATGAAGTAAGTGATGTTATAGATGTTACAGAAATACAAGAGAAAGCCATAGAAATTATTTCTGACAATTTAAATTGTTGAATATGTGATAGGGTTTTGTCACATCTTTTTAATCAGTAGCAAACATAGTATCAAGATACCATAATTCTGAAGCATATCATTCTGAAATCTAATATTAGATTGATTTTATCAATTCCATCATCTTGATAAAATTCTTTGCTGACTCTTGCATAGTTTAGCTGTCAAGCCCATTAAACATGCTGAGCACATTTAAATGATACAAACTTTCAGAAGGAAATGGGGGAACAGCTGTACTGGGTCATACCAAAGATCTGTCCTAGTCTATATCTTTTGTTCTTTACTCCAGTAGTTGTTCAGTTATTGAGTTCCAACAGGACTGTACTTCTCTTTCAGCTCTGAGGAAGAGAAATCTCGTTGCCAGGAAGCTATCTGTAAATTGCAAAGCATTCTGGATTCAGAACGAGAAAAGAGTGCCTTTGTCAGTGAACAAAGACTAAAGCTTCAGCAAGAGAATGAACAATTGCAAAAAGAAATAGAGGGTTTGAGAAAACTGGCAATAGAGGCTCAACAAAAAGCTAAAATAAAGGTATGCTTTATATGTTATTTTAATTGTAACGTAAGACTGATATTTGCTTAATAAGGCAGCAGTTCTAAGAGAAAATCATTAAATGTTTAACTTAAGGTTAGAAGTTTCAATGGTGCTTCCTGGTTGCTGCTTAAAAGTAATTTTATTGTAGCTTTATGTCCTTGGAATCTATTGGGTAACTCAATCTCTGCTAATTAAATTGTATTTCAATATGTATTGAATTCTCCTTCATAAGAAGACCCCAAGTGTTCTTTGTTTTTTATAGGATGAATAGATTAAATAATATTGCAGTTCCAGATCTTTATTTATTTATTGTCTCTAATGTGTTAGAAATATCTCTCTGACTTTCAGCTCAGAGTGTTCTTCTACTTGTGTGTCCACCATGTTGCCTGGGCAGTGTGTATCTAATAAATAATTTAATAGAGTGGTTGTAAAACTTTGGTTCTGTATTTCTGGACAGAGAACATTCTTCTGTAACTGCAAACAAGGTAATTAGCTAAAAGATGGTTGTTCTTTTCGAACATATTCCATTAGGTGCACCTGAACAGACTGCATGTAGGATAATGAATCAGTAGTAACCTTAGCAAATTCATGGTACCTTTGGCTTCTAGAGGGAGGAACAGCTTTGATCCTTGATATGCTTTCTGAATATATATAGCTTCTACTTCCCCCTCTGCAATGTAAAGATACTGAAAAGGGATCTAAGAATCTGCAGCAGTGAAGACAAACTCAGTAGGCAGTTTTCAACTTATGACTGGGGACCATCTCAAATCTGGTTTCCACTTTGCACCACAAGATAAAGGAAGCAGTCAAATTTAACAGGAAATCTTGTCCAACTCCAGAACCCTTTGCTCAAACATAGCTTAAAACCAAAGGATTAGAGTCTTGTAACAGATAGGCAGTGGTTATAAAGCATACATCAAATCTTTGTCTGTCTCATTTTAATCAGACAGGCTTCCATTATAGTCACAGATAACATTTACTGCTTGCTTCTATTTCCCTCTGATGTACAAAGGATTTCAGATGCAGTTAAGAAACTCCTAACACATTTTAGCTAGGCAAAAAAGGAAGAACGTGTTTCTGTGGAGAAAACACAAGGGAGAAGGATAAAGATTATTTGCAAAAAATAAGCATACACAACTCATTATCCTTTATTGTCAATTATACTATTTGCTTAAATTAGCTTTGGGAACATGTATCTCTGAGCATCTAACTACAAGTGTAATTATTGTATGTTATATGCTTTCAACAAATATTTATAAATTTACCTCAAGCATTGTAAAACAAAACAAAAAAAGTAAAGAGTGAGAGATTTGATTGTACCCGATTTGTGGTTTTTTTGTAGATAAGCACAATGGAGCACGAGCATGCTGTGAAAGAACATGGGTATGAAGCTCGACTCAAGGAAATGGAAGACACCAGTCACAAGTCCACTGCTGAACTTCGATGTCTGTTAGTAGCTCAGCAAAAAGCAACCAACCGGTGGAAAGAAGAAACAAAAAATCTTACTGAAACTGCAGAAGCCAGGATCAGAAAGCTGAAGTAAGTGCAGTTTTGTTCCTCTTCTGCAAAGTGTTAGTGTTTTAGTTACTGTGTTCTATAGGGCAGTAGACCTGTCATGAAAAACCAACTGGACTAGATGATGTGCTTCCGAGAAAACAAGAAAGAATGATCTAAACAGAACTTTTGATGCTCTTTGTGAAGTTAGCACTGAAGTAAAAATTTCACATCTTGTTTGATAATATGTGAGTTTTTGTAATGACAAAATAAATGGAATATATTACCTTTAATTTACTCTTTCAAGATACAGCACACTCAATTTAGAGAATTTTAGCTTTGGATTATGAAAATACCTATTCAGCAAAGTCACCATAGCATCATTTGTGGAGTTAGTCTCCAGACTTCTAGAATAAACTGGACAAAAACCTATTGGCATACACATCTAAGGTTCTATTCTGAGCAGTTGCTGTCATAATTGAAGATACAAATGGGTTGTGTGATTGTCCTAAGAAAAAATAAGATATAAACTTTATCCTAGTTCATCAGTAACTGGCTGATACTTGGATTTGCAGCACAGGATATAAGAATATTTTCAGTTTTGCAAGTTTGTCTTATGTTTTATTTCTT
>JAWWLV010000144.1:6669249-6690461 GCA_035041135.1 Platyrinchus mystaceus | reverse complement strand
TGGCTGATACTTGGATTTGCAGCACAGGATATAAGAATATTTTCAGTTTTGCAAGTTTGTCTTATGTTTTATTTCTTTATAAGCTCAGGAAACTCTGTCAGCTCAAGTAGACTATAAATTAGAGATGAGCATGATATTTTTGTAGAATTGCATAGAAGGTTATGTTCTCAAGATCTCTTCCTCTTCAAAACTGGTTGAAAGTTGGAAGAGATTGACAGAGCAGTACACAGTACCTTCTAACCCAGGAAGCTTGATTTTGTTAAGTCCCACTTTTTAAAATGTTTAGAAAAGAATATAACATTGCATATATTATTATCGATTAGTGATTTTTGAGAAGAAAAATTAAGGCTATACCGCTCTGTTAACTTTAGAAATTTGAATTGACCTTTTAATCATTTAAAGTGCAGGGTGCAGTCATAGATGGTTCTTGGCTCAAATTGATTTTAGAAGCTGCTTACTATCATGTTAACAAGGAAGCAAAGCTTTTGCCCTATTAAAATTGGAATCCTAACTTTCATTTCTTTTGGAGTCATCTTGGGAAATTTGTGTTTTATTATTATTATAATGCTTTACATAGTCTCAGCTCAAACCATAATATTTCCAGTATCTCATGCAATTTTTGGAGTCACAGTTTTTTAACCATAGCATTTGTTGGCTGTCAGAATGCCAATGGAGTGAGTGGAATTAGAATCTAAGTTTCTAAACATGAGCAAGGAAAATAATTTCCTGAAGATGTTGCCTACAAAAAATCTACCCTACCCTTACTCCAACCTGGTTTTACATCTTTGTGGAGAAATATGTGGTCATCTTTACCTCTGCAAAGTAGACTCTTACAGGTTTTTTTTACCTTATCTGTTCAGATATAGGCTGGCTTTATTTTCCCTTAAAATATACTGCATTTTGCAAATATTATAAAAAAGCTCTTTAAAAAAAAAAGTCTCTTTCAGAAGAGACTCAACGTCAGTGTTGAGCATGTCTGCAATGCACTGGGAGCTGTGCCTGTCCACTGACAGTTTTAGTGGTGTGGCTTCACTGTATGTAATTAGCTGGCTCTTACTAATACTTTTTTAACATCTTTTGTAAATGCTGCAGTAATTGGTGAAGAAAAGTATTTTGCAATGTTTCATGCTAAGGTAAATTTTAGCTCTTAAACTTGTAGTTTATTTTCTGAAATCAAAATACAAAAACAGTTGAACCATCTGGATTCATAGGTAGATACTGAATGTAGTTCAGCAAGTTCCAATTAAAAG
Organism: Platyrinchus mystaceus; assembly: GCA_035041135.1. Lineage (NCBI taxonomy): Eukaryota > Metazoa > Chordata > Aves > Passeriformes > Tyrannidae > Platyrinchus > Platyrinchus mystaceus. The sequence continues at coordinate 6,689,211 of JAWWLV010000144.1, read as the reverse complement.
GGAAAAATTGCAGACTTCCACCCATTGAAGTTGTTTCTGAAACAGCTGGTTTCCTTTTAAAACCTTTAATGTTAAGTGTTAAAATGTTGTTACTGCAGACCAAAAAATTTAGACCTCATTTATTTGCAGCAAAATGCTGACACAGAAAATACAACAGACATGACAGGAAGTCTGCTTTGTGAATCTGGATGTAAAATAGGTAGTAAATTTTGAAAATGTCCCTGTATATATGACTTCAGTAGATATTTTAGTGCAAGTCTAAAAGCCAAGTTGGTTACTTTTTAAGATGATTTTGCATGTTATGCTTTTCCTACTATATAAGCTAGAAATAGAAGTTTTTATCAGGCATGTGCTCTACCTTGCAAGGAAGCTGGCAGTAGGAACAGGAAGGTTGTCGTTTAGACTGACATGAGGAATTTCATATTAAATCTGTGCAGTGATGCACTGATATTATTATGAGAAGTGGCCATAACAGAACCTGGAAATACTAAAATTAGCCTACTTTTCACATTACATGCATTAGCAAACACCGAGTTGCATAGCGTGGAATGCACTTGGTATGAAAATTAGCTCCCGAGTTACACTCAACACGAAAGTGCTTGCGTGTAATATTAATGAGTACTTATCATACTTTTTTTTTTAATTTTACCACAATAACAATTTGAGTATTTTGAGTGCCAGTGCAGAACAGCAAATCACTTCTTACTGTGTTGAGAACTAAAATCAAGTTGCTGATTATTTAAAAAGCAGAATGATTTTGCAGCAAATGCACTTACCAGGGAAATTTCAGTAAGAACACTAAACAGAACACTAAAAACAGAGTGATACTGGTAATATATTAATTAATCTATTATTATTTAAAGGCTCTGTTTGACAGTCCTCTTGAGGCTAATGCAGGAAATGGTCTCACCAAGTCTCACAGTGGGGTCAAAGAGAATGGGGGATTCGTGTAAATATGTGAGCAAATGCAGAGGTTGTGTTGGTGGCTTATAGCAGAATTTCAGTTTTTAACAAAAACACAGTTTTTAACAAAAATCATTACTCTTGAAGCATACTAATGTGTTTTATAACTGAGTGTTTTTCAGGAACTTCCTAACAAAGTCCTATCCTTGTATACTGGGGAGGTAGTTTACATTTCACCTGGAGTTTGCTGTTAGTGCAGCTCTCATAAGCACTGAGTCAGTGTCTTGTTTGTGTAGGTGTTTCGCAATCCTTTACCTTAAATTCATGAGCTCTTGGTGTTTTTCCAGTTCTGTCCTCCTTGTTTTCATTTTCCATGTGAAAGAAACATTGTGGCTTCTTTACTTAAAGTTCCCAGCAGCTGCTGCTAACTTTTCCACATTGTGCTCCTCATTTGTCATCCTTTTAAGTCTGGTGTTCTATCGGTGAGGTGTAATCCATATGCATGAAGGAGGCATTAAATAAATACTTTTAAGCAATGAAGAAACATCAGTGAATGTTAGGTGATTTTTGATTAAAAAAAAATTAAGAAGGAATAGTAAATTTTGCAACCTGTAACAATAGAGCCAGAGTAATGATTTTGGAAATTAAATGAGAATCTAGTAGATCCATGAAAAACCTGTAGATAAAAATGTTGATAAGTTAATTGATAGTTCCAGGCTTCATTGAAAATTATTCTATGCTTTTCTGGACGTTTGGATCTCATTCAAGTTAAACATGTAACTGTTGCTATTAAAACTCAAGTTGGAATTCAGAACCACTGCTGAAACAGTAGGCAATGCGTTGAACTTGTAGACTAAATTGCACATTTTCTTCATAAAAATATATTATAGTCTTAATTTATGAAGGTAAATAAGGAGGTCAGTGCTGCTTGCGACATGGGTCACCGTTCCAACTAAACACACTGCTCTTGGCAGCACGGCTAACAACTCATGGCTGGTTTAGTCCCTTTATTCCTACAAAATGTCCAGTCTGGCAGTCAGAAAGAAAACTGTTCTGACTTGTGATTGCATCCATTGAAGATACTTTGAGTTCTAACTACATGTACTGAACATAGGAAATATTTCCAATTATAAAGTAGTAGTAAAATAGAGTGAGTCATTACAGTTAAAGGTTTTTAAAAAGGTAACCTTTCACATTCTTTATAGGGGTATAAATGGAAAACAGAAGTAAAGAAATTTTATAAAACTATCAAACTTATTTCAAAATGTAATTTCATTCATAACACGAAAAGACCTTTCAAGTCTTGGTGAATAATTTAACTACTGTATGTTCATTAGTTTAGTAACTGATACTTGAGTTTCTATTTGATTTTTTTTTATTCTTCTCCCTAGTAACGTTCCTTTGTTATTGCTGATACCATTTTCTGTAAATGACAGCAGATAGAAAATGGAATCAGCAATAACAAAGAAACATTTAGGAAATCTGTATATTGGAAGGAAACAAATTTCAGTAATAACAGAACACAGGACAGAATGAGAAGGGATGAGAGAGACAGTTTTGCCTACATTCTGTTGCTAGAACTAGGGTAATTCAATTTGCCAGCATTTCCTCAAAGGAAATAAAGTGGCAAGACTGTATGCAGGTTTTAAAAATAAGGGCAGATTATTCATTCATTCTGTAAAGTCCACCTTGACCAGTCTGTGCTAAAATGAATGCACAAATACAATAGATGGTTAATCCCATATGATTGGCATATCGGTGTTTTCCATAGATTTTTATTTCCTAATCCTGAGAATGAAGATAAAGCATTGGGGTAAATAGAGAGGGAATTTTGCAGATAACCAGATAAACTCTTACCAGACTCTGCACCAGTGGCCAACACCATGAGCTTATTTTTGTTGAACATGATCCTGGTTGAGGAGCTTTAAAAATCTGAACTCTTTAATTAAAAAAGTAATAAAATGTAATAATAATACATAGTATGAACAAATTAGTAAATTAATAATCTTACCCATCTGCCATTTTGTCTAGTAGATACAGCTCTTTGGGGAGAAAAAATCAAAAATACTTGTAGCATAAGCCCATTATATTTGAATAACTATACTGAATGGCTTAATTTTTTTTAATATTCACTTGAATTATTATTGTCAGTACTCAAAAAAAAGGAATCTTTGCCATATTGTTTTTAAATTGAAATACTTAGCTTAAGTCATCTGATTTCAGCTGCTTTGGGTGTCTGTGTTCTAGTTTCTGCCTCTGACACATTTCTGTGTCATAGTTGGAGTCCCTGTAGCCATGTGTGGGGTTTGGAGTTCTCAGTTTTATCTCTTCTGTAATTGAAAAGAATCTGCCTCTGAGCAATGGCCCTTTTTGGTGGCAGTGTATGAAATGTTGGCCACAACTGCCTTCTTTTCCCTGCATCCTGTAGAGTACATGCAATGAATTGCACAGCATCTTGAGATGAAGAAGTTTCCTCCATTTCTAAAACATTTTTCTTGGCTGCACTTGTGTAATGTTTGGCAGCCGTAGCTGCTTATTTTCAGATGTTCATTTAAGAAAAAAATTAGCAGGATGAGAGACAGATGCAGGTACTGGCAGTATACAAAATTCATAATTACTAAGAGTAACTGAAGCATATTATAGTATAATTCAACCAAAAAAAAAAAAAACCAGCTGGCACATGCTATATTTGTCATGAGAGCTTTGCAGAAAGTACTTGCTGCAGCTGGTGGATTTATCACCTGTCTGCCAAAATGCTAAAAGCTCACCTTTTGTTTCCTACTCACTTAGCAAAGACAATGTACAGTGGAGGCTGATTTAATTATTCAGCAGTTGGGGGTTATTGCTCAATTCTAATATTGAGATCTCATAATGTGTATTTGGGGAGGGTTAACACTCAGAATTAATCAGCTGTCTAGCTCAATGGGCATCACATTTCCTTATGCTTACAAGGTTAAACTGTTTTCTTTAAATATGTGTTCAGTGTGATCTCATTATAAATGTAATTCCTTGACCACAGCTGTATATGAGCATGTAAAATTCTGTTTATGGGCTGTGCTGCTCAGCATGCTAATTCCACACCTCAGTGCAAGCATAGGAGACAGACTGTTTTCAGTAATGAATTTCTGGGCACCTAAGAATTGGTCTCCTATATTGAAAATGCCTCATCTTGATGCTTGGTATTGATCATGGAGGACAAACTGCAATAATAGTGTTACATATTAACATATTGTCTTGATCCTGCAATCTTAATTCATCTGTAATTCTTACTTTCATATATATGGAAGTGTTCACATGGTAACACAGGTATAATCTCTATATAATTTTAACTGTTTAACATGATTTAAATATCTGCCTATGTCCTTTTTTTTTATGAATGTTAAAAGTTGTTGAGCTGTTTTTGTGATATCTACCTGGGATTGGTGAATGGAGTTGGTTGGCTGAGAACAGGGGAGTGGGAACTACTCACCGGGTACAGTGGTGACCTGATGTGACAAATATGTTGCAACCTTGTATTGCAAGTGCTGTATATCAAGTTTTCGAACTTCTATGAAATACCAGGTTTAAAAGTTTATGAGAAAATTGTTGTTGAGAACTAAGTGTCATCATTAAAATACCACAGGCTTTTAAAGATTAAGATCTGAGCCTAAAGTATCTTCTACCTTACCTCCATTCCCTCAAAAAGAATAAATGCTTTAGGTTCCATTAGAGTGCCTGCAGTTTCAATAGAGCATCTAAAGGTGAGGTAGTGGAGTAGAGACTGGTCAAAGGTTAGATCAGTTCAGTTTTGCACCTTCTCCTCTGGCTAAAATTACCAAAGTTCCATCTTTAGTCATCCCACTTCTATGCCTTGTGATGACAGGAGGCAAGGACTGTTTCCTTTAAGCACTAGCTCAAAAATGTCTGTCATAACCCAGATGTTTTTTTGTCTTCAATACTATGCAAACTGAGAATCACTAAAATTCATTCAGTATAAAAGTAAAAAGACTGCTTTGAAGTAGGTGGTATTTTCCTTTTCCTCATGAAGTGTCACATTGTTGTCTGTCTTACAAGTATAGAATGATTTATTTTTAGGTACTTCAAAGCACCTTTAAGATGCCCATGTTGAAGTCTGGTAAAGGAGCACTAATTAGAATGTTAATCTCAATATTGAATGCACTGTGCAAATGCATCTTATTTTTATTGCATACTAGATATTGTGCCTCCAAAATAAGATTCAATACACAGAAATAAACCCTGTAAAATGTCAAGTGCTCTTGACTAACTCCTGCTGATTCCAACAAATACATCTCATTCCTCTGCCATTACAGTTTTGAATACACAACATGAAGAAGTGCTGTGTGGTGCTTTTGAAATCAGTGTTTTAAGAGCAACCCTGTAATTAAAATCCACCATAAGCCCCTACAATGCAAGAAAGTACCTATGAGATTATGTTCCGGTAACTGAAGTACTACCGTGTGCTAATCAGCATCTTCTCTGATTCACAGAAGTGAGCTGTGTCAACAAAAACTTCGTAGCCAGGAGCTCATTTCCCAGCTGGAAATAGCAAATGAGAAGGTTACTGAGGTAAGATAATGACTGATCTGACAGCTACTTTCAGTTACAACCTGATGTGTGTACACTTGGATCTTAACAAAAACCTATTTAGGTGAGTTATGTTGCTGGTTAATTAAGGATATTTGACAGGGATAGTCAGTAATAATTTGAAAGCCTCACTGTTTCTGCTGACTGACATGTTCAAACGGCAGGAAGACAAATGAACTTTACTCTCAAATTACCAAAGTTAAAGGAGATCATCTTTAAGGTGACTAATTTAGACAATTCAGGAAGTGTTTCTGAACTTACTTATGCCTGTGGATTCATGCAAGACTCTAAACAGGAGTAGGCATTGACATTATGGATAATGTGGCATAGAGAGAGATATCAAGTTCTCCACATGCTATGTGGATAGTAGAATTTACCTTCTGTGTCCATATATGCATATAGCAAAGGCATTTTCCATTAAAGATTAAGGGCAGGGTTGTTTTGGAATGTGCATTGTTCAATACTTAAGGGCCACTTCAGAAAAGGGCTTTCCTGTCAGCTTCATAAATCTGGGAAAACATCCAGTTCTACCCAGGATAAGTCCTTCTCCCTTGTTTTTTGTAGTGCTGTGTTACTTAGAGGATAAAATCTGTGCTGATGCAAGAACAGATTTGAGTAAATGTTGGTTAAGAAAGGCTTTGTGCAGACCTTTTGAAGAGAACAGAGATCTGTAGCAGGTTTATCAGCCCATTTGTATTATCTAGTATATTCCTTTTCCTTTAGAGTAGAGCTAAAACATTTACATGTTTTACCTTACATGACAAGGTTGCATGAATTAAATTACTTGAACTAAAATGTCAGCTTTTATGCATCTTGCTTCAAGATGGTGAAATGAGTAAAACTTCCCCTGCAGATTAGTCTGAGTGGAAAAGTAATTTCATGTCATATTTGAGCTGGAAATTCTCTATAATGTGTCAGCAGTTTGTCTTCAGGCTTAAAAGGGAAAACATTTCCTCTTCTGACATTCCTTTGTGTTAAGATTTTTTTGCTGAAGTATGTGTGGATTTAGTGAAAAGAACTTGGCATTGGTAATGAGCTATTCCATTTACACAGGATGAGACATTGAAAATGGAGTATCGTGAATACATCGATAGGCTCCAAAGGCGACTGAGCCAGGCAGAACAGAGGGCAGCCACAGCATCTCAACAGGTACACAACTTACAGAAAACGTTATCTAAGCCACACTGAATACAAAAAGCACAGAAGTACTCACTTTGCATCATTCCTGAGGCAGAGATGATCATTTACGTGCATTATTACTAATATAATTTTAACAACAAACTTGTATTTTGAATGTGTTGCCTTCTGACAGGATGCCTGTGTGACAGTATAAGGTTTGTTTATGGAAATTGGTTCAATGTGAATTAAACTTTAAAATGTGTTAATGAAGGTGTGCGATCATTTCCAGCTTCAGAAATGGCAGCAAGCTAGCAAAGACAAAAACACCCCTTTCACTAACTGCAGCACCTGTTTGCACAGAGCAAGTTGTTTATCTGTTGAAGAACACCCCACTGCAGTTACCATCAGCTAGGTGTAACAGCTGCAATAACTCCTGCAATGACAAAAGTACTGAAAATTGTGCAGACAGAATAGGAAATGCTTGTTTTTTTCCAGGCCATGGGAAGAGGGAGAGATGGTGTATGTATGTCACTGTGTAATTTTTCCATACTGTTTAAGCTATACAACTCTAAGCAAATCCCACGGAGCTTTATACACTGGGATCACTTATTTGCCAAGGAGGTTAATTACTCCAGTTGGCCTCCTGTTAAAGATGGTCTGTCTCCCACTTTTTTTTTTTTGCAGTGATTTAGGAAACTGATTTGCAAATTATAACTTGTTAATGTGGGTGACCCCATGTGAGCTGCAGAGAGAAAATATTTGACTGACCTAAATTGTCCAGTTTTAGGACAAATGGCATTTTTTTCTCAACAGGAGAGAATAAATGGGCATAGCTGCCAAGCTGTCATAACATAAGCTGTGTTTCCTGGCTCTAAATGCTCTCTGTCATGACAAGGTCTACTCAGCTGCTGAAGATTTGCTCTGAAAGAGTAATTAATTTATTTATTTATTTATTTAACCTCCTGCTTGTTATATGGATCTGTTCAGCTCTCATACTTCTGGGATGCTGTCTTCCTATGAAAAACCAAACATGGCCATGTCACATTTCAGGGGAGTAAACTTGTGGCCTCTGTGCTCATAGCAAAAGAGGTCTTGCTGTTCCAGCAAAGACTGGTAGTTAGCTGTTCTTCACCAGGCTCCCTCTGAAAGGTAACAAAGAGATTTCATAGATGTTGAGCAGCCTAACTGTTGCCCATATCTTGTTGCCAGAGTTCAGAACTGCCTTGCCCTCTTCAAGCTTGGCAGAGGTTACTGCTGTCAGCTGTCAGGCCCAGCTGCTCTGCAATGACCTCAGAACTGCTGTGCCAAGTTCAAGAAAAGACATACCAGCAGTGTCCTACTAAAGTCTGGAGAAAGAGGTCTCCAGGAGTAGTGCTGCAAGAATGTCCACTCTTCTGAATCTAGGTATTTATTCTCTTCCAGGTCTCAGAAGACTGAATGTTCGTGTGTGTGTTCCCTCAGATTCAAAATGAGATTCTCTGTATTCTCCATCTGTAGGCAGAGGGCTACCTTCTGACTTAATTGTGTGTTCTCATTATATTATCCAGCTTACTTGTAAAATTAAATCAAATATATGTTAGAGATGGACTAGTAGGGAGCCTAGAAATTACACTGTTATTGTGGACAGTTCAATTACTGTAAATTTTAGCTTATTCTGAAATAATAGCAATTCAACAAGAAACATAAAAAATACAGGATAATGGCTGCACAGGTTTAAAACATGTCTATTCTGTAGGTGTTCTTTAAAGTGTACTCCTGATACCTGATCTTTCATCCTCTTGCTCTTTGGGACCTAAAATAAGACAAAAGCAGTAGTCATCTACAGAGCACATTGTAAATTCTGTTGTTTATCCCAAATTCCCATTTATCTGTGCTTGTTCCCTCTCCTTTGTAACACCTTCAATATAACCGTTCTACTGTTACTTTGATCCTACAAATAATTATTAAGAAACTCTTTGCTTGTGTTTCATTACAGCTCAGCCTAATAACTACACAGAATAAAAAAGCTGCTTCCCTGAAGGATCTGGAAAATATTTAAGCATATGTATTGCTCATTCACCACACTAGAGTTAAGAAGATTGCTGGAGAAACTTCATATTGGATCACTAAAGTAAAATACACAACAAGGCTTGTACAACTTAAACATTTTCTGGTTTATTCCTGTAAGAAAGGGAGTGGATGAACATCCTGTCTCTCTATGCACAATAAAGATTGGAAGAAAAATGCAGAATGTTGTTGGTAAAGTCCTTTAATATAGCAGATGAAAAAAATCTGACACAATGCTGTGGCATATTTGGGTTTTTTGGTCTAAAATATATCAGTTCCAACTATGACAAGATTGTGTACAGAGAGTAGGTAACACCTGTACTGAAATTCATCTTGGCTTTGGTCACGTACAGTCAATATGTTTAATTTTTCTTTATAGTACAGTAACTTGGGAACAATTTAAAGATCCTTTATGAGCTGTAGCAAGACTAATTGCATAATGAATGCCAAATAGTTGCTGATTTTGTGGTCAGTGTTTGAGCTGCAAGATGCCTCCACTGCCTTCCAGTTTTCAGAATTTTGAACACTGTGGTATGGTGCCCCTGGCATACAGGTAGTAACTTAAAATGCTGCTATGGCTCTTCAGGCAGCTCATTTCTAAGGACTGTAATATTTCTGCAGTTGTACCTTTTCTTCCCAATTACTATTTTGCAATTACTTTACAATTCCTTGCTTTTCTGTTGATCTGCTGCCTCCCTTGGTTTGTACATGTCTGGGAACTTCCATTCTCTGACTTCAGTTTGCCCAAAGGTGACATCATCCAGCTTTTATGCCTTTTGAAATAGTGGGACTGAATTCTACAGATGCCAGTATGTGGGATTCCTCTTGTCTACGTGTTTTTCTTTAATAGTTGAGAAACTTTATATCTATCATTCTGAAATCAGAGCCAAACTCCATTTTCTCTTTCAGCATATATTATAAATACTTGATAGGTGTTAACTGATTTTGAAGTACTCTCATCTTAGCCTTAAGTGACATAATTTCTTGTCCTTCCTCTTAAATGTCAGGAATATAATTTTGCTTTCTAACTTCTAGTTCAGTTGATGAGTAGTGCTTACCCAAAACTCTGGTTTGGACTAACAAACCTGTATGATCATGGATCATTTACCATATTTCATAATGATCAGTGGATCTTTACCATATTTGTATTTTAAAAGGCAAAGCTGCACTGATCACCTCAAGACTTTGTGCCACATCCTGAAACCCTGGCTGCTCAGGTAGAGCCTGCAAGATGTATGCAACTTCAGGAACAATTCCTTCTTCCTGGAGGGAAGTCACTAGCTCCTACAGTGATACATGTCTTTACTAGTGCTTTCTCCATTTGATATACACCTGTATCCATTGCAATCTAATTTTGCTAAAAAGATGTTGAAGATTCTTCAAAGCAACATGGATACACTGTCCAAAAGCTCCAGAATTCTGTTGTGGTCAGAGTTTCATCAATCAGCCATGTGTATGATACAGAGGGAGGCAAGTACCAAGCACCTTATTTTCATTTCCATAGTGCAGAGCTGAGATGATGACTGACCACCTGGCTCTGGCTGTGAAGGCTGGCTGGAAGCAGCAGGCAAATCTAAGTATTTGTGTATTTGTTCTTTAGGCACAGAAGGGCACCTGTGTGGTTCCTCATTAATTATGGGTACATTCATTTTACTTTGGGGTCTAGCTCTTGTGTGATGGCTGTTTGCAGTGATGACACAAGCACCTAATAGTGAAGTTAAGGGGCAGGAGAGCAATTACAGCACATGACACAGGAAAGGAAAACATCTCCCTCCTGTCTGCCTCTGAGCAGCTAAAAACAGACCAAATGCATTTGCTGAACCATGAGCAGGAATGTGGTCACATGGAGCTCACTGTACTACCACCAACTCCTGTAATTTTCCTTCAGTGTCTAGAGGAGGCTGCTTGCATGTTGTTCCCAAGCTGGACTTTCAGAGAAAAGGCAATTGCTAAGGCAATTAAGATTTGAGACTTGCTAGTTAGGTAAGTTTTGCTCCTTCCCTTGTGACACTTCATGGCATGGAGATTTTCATTTAGCTGTCCTGGTTGTTTTACGTCTGTTTCTAGCTGCACATTTCTTGTCCCTCTTTCATCGGAAAGTTTGTTTCTGCAAACTTCCTTTCTCCACCCCCACCACCAGGTTTTGAGTAGTTTAGATTCCTTAGTGTGATAGTACTGCCTCCCATTGACTAAAAATGTTCTTGACTGTCTATTTAGGAAACATTTCTAGGTGATCAGATTCTTTGCATTCAACAGGTGAGATTTCATTTTGGGTCCTCCCAAGGGCCCCACCCCTTGTGAAACAGGCCAAACAGTAAAAGATCTATCACTGGTGTTTTTCAAGATGCATTGCTACATCTGAGCCTTCACGGCCTTGTCCTTTTCTTGCTCTGCTCCAAGTCCATTCCACATTTCTGCATCTTGAGTTTAGAGGAATGCTCATCTTCTAGAAATGCTGCTATAGCAGCAAATCTTCTCTCAGCAATGCTTGACTCCAGGCAGCTCAGAATGTGAAATGAACATTCAGCCTAATTATCCTGAAAATCCACAGGTACGAAACCTGGTGTGCCTCTTCCAGTGGAACGTGAATGAAGATTATGGACTTTGGAAAGACATCACAGATCAACAAATGTAAACGTTTTCAGGTAAGCAACATCTCTTGGAAGGATCTAAAGGGAAAAAACACAGTGCTCTGTTGATGGGATGGGCACAGCTGTCGGTAAGTAGTAGTCCTAAAAAAAAAAAAAATTAAAAAATCTTGCAACTACAGTGTGCATTGTGATATCTGTACTAATCCAAATTAAGTGCTTGTTTTAACCATGGAAGTTGTTCACATCATTGCAGTGAAATGTTTCTGTCAGAACCCAAACACAAATACTGTGAAGTCTAAAACACTGCTGGCAAGGATATTGCAAAAATGTACAGCATTTATTCACATACAGACGAAAGGCACAATTCTACCAAATATTTTAACAAAAAATACAGCTGTCTTCAACTAGGTCTTTAGAAATACTTCAAAAAAGGGAGAAAATAAATACAGGATCGGGCCATGTCATATAAAATAGTCATCTCTACATATACTTTTTATTTCTATCTGTTGCTCTTCATGCACCTTTTTTTAAATTAATTTCAGCTGAATGGACACCCAAGCTAGGCACATAGTGAAAAATCTTCTGTACAAGTTTTTCAAATGTAATGACCATTTTCTTAGATTTCTGAAATCAGGATTTATACACAACAAGCAGAACCCTTCATTTACATTTGTCTGAGTTTATAACCTAACAAATGGCATTCCAGGCAACTTTACAGACATTCTACTAGCCTACAGTTTGACAGAACACACTGATCATATCAAAGATCTCTTGGTCAGTCTGCACAAGGAAAGGGAACGCTTAAAAACAGAAATCCAGCAAATCCCAATAAAACACAGGGGTGGGTTTGTACTATCACTGCTGTACTTACAACATCTTCAGCTGAGAGCTAAGTATGGAGACAAAACTAACCTATGGAGATGGTCGTACCACAGCTGGCTCACAGCCTTTTCGGTTTTGGTTCAACTCAACTGGAAACATTACAAAGCTTTTTTACCCTAAATGTCAGGGGACAAAACAGGTAAGGCATTAATTCTGCACAACATTAGCATTCATAATAGTGCAAATTAACAAGGTACCTCTGTCCAACTGGTGTGAGGTTAAAGGTTTACTCAGAATCCAATTTAGGTTACTCCATCTATGGCTTGACAACTCTCGTTTGATTATAAGCTGCTTTCTTACAGAAAGTATCAGTGCCTGTCTAGCAAACATTGCTGGATGTTGAGTAGAACTTACCTGCTTTTACCTCTTGTCTGCTGTTTGTACTTTGAACACATCCCAAGAGTGATTATGTAACCTCAGGCACCAGTGCCCTGCCTGACTTTCACCCTTGTAAGTCACGTAATTAGTCTGACAACTTGGGACCAGCAACAGGAATTTAAAAGTACATAAAACTCCCCTTCCTCAAAGGTTAAGACTTCTGAGTTTTAAACAGTAATAGAGATGCATTCTGCTGAAATATTTACTTGATAGTGATAACTTGCATAGAAAGGGTGTTAATAAGCCTTTTTCATTTTCTGATTGAACCCTCTGGAAGACTCAGTTATGGCAGAGGAATTCTGTGTTTGTCAAGTGTTCCCTGCACAGGAGGCAAGGGTCTGACATTCCAAAGTGAGTGGACACTGTAACAATAGGCTCGGACTAGGAAAGGGGAGAAGGAGGTTCTTTACGCCTTTCATTGCTTCTAAAACTTTTTTACCAATACATACCTGTCTTACATCTATGCAGAATTGCAAAATCGACAGGCTCCTACCAGTCCACTGTGCTTTGCACGCTCTACTTGGTACAAACCAGTGTCCTCACAACCTGTTAATATTATTGCTGACAGCTTAATAATTATTGCCATTTGCAATTATTAAAAAAGTACACAATCAGAGTACACAATCAGTTTCCTCTTCCATCAAATCTAGTCCAGAACAGAACGAAATAATTTTTCTTCATTTGACTGTAAAGAGCTAATCATAATTTATTGCCTTTGCATTTTATTCTATTTAAAAATATATATTCATGTCCATTTAAAGCAATCTTTTCAGTGTCATAAGCCTGGCTTTCCCAGTACATACCATTAGTGCATCTGTGGTGGCCTTTGGGAAATCCTACTGACTAGTGCTTTACAAAACTTCTGTCTTGAATTGTCATCACAAACCCAGAGGACGGTGACTGACTAACAGTGAAGGATTATTCCATGGGGTGCTGGAACCCACAAACCGGTCCCTTGCTCAGAACTGAGCCAACTGGGAGCATCCTCTGTGCTTGGTCTGAGTCTTTTCAGCCCTACCCTGTCCCTTCCTCCTTCTCTGGTACAACATCATGGCTATGCCTGGTCATCATTTACATGTAAACTCTGGAGCGTACAGAGGGGTTTGAGCTGCACCTGCGCTCAAATTGAATGCAACAGACACATTCTGCAAAGAGGAGAAAGAGCTGCCACCATCCAAGGACAGTGACCCTTTGTAATGGGATTTAGCAGTGCACTGCAGTATGGTCTAACAATCATCTTCCATTCAATACATGAGTTAAATTAAGAGCTTGTGCTTTTCCAGAAGGTAGGGGAAGGAAGTAAAATTTTCAGTGCCTTTTAGCTAAAAGGCATGAATGCAGCCTGATTCCTCCTACCCACCCTAGCCCCTTCTAAAAGATTTTTGTGAGTTATTTTACTGTTCATCCCAAATCCTACTTTAGTAGTGATGACATTTCTCTCTTACTCAGGAAAGCTGCAAATAAAGGAGACTCAAACTTCATTTCTGTGAGGGAAAATGGAGGTGAGGGAGTTGGGGGATGGAGCAGAGCAAAAAACAAAAAGCTTAGAACAGCTTTAAGTGCATGTAAACATATTAAAACAATTCAGAAAGAATGGGTTATTGTCAGTCTGTTGCCATGTCTAAGAATGCTCCTCTCTCGCACCAATGAATGAACATGGAGTTGGCTTGTAGGCAGTGACTCTACTGACACCGTGTCCCTGTGTCCAAGTCAGGATGCCAGAATGCTTCTCCGAATAATGTCCGTCCTCCTGCTGATAGTGCTGTTTGGACTGTGCCTCTGCTGCCTGCACTTTTTTTCAACCACTTCAGTCTCCGAGTCGCTCATTTCGGCATCAGGGACATATCCATCATTCTCACTGTCAGGCTTTAACTTGTTTTTTGTCCTGTCCTTCGGCGGAACTCTGCCCATGCCCATGTAGGGGTAGCTGGAGTTCTGGCAGCAGGATTCCTCCAGGTTCTCGCCCTGCTGTTGCCTCTCTCCCTTCTTTGGAATTCGGAATCCACCCCAGTTTTTCACTGGGCTCGTGGGCGTCGTAGGCACTTTAACTACTCTCTGATTAGAGTTTACTTTGATGAGACCCCCGTTGCATTTAGGCACTATATCCCTCCGAGTGCCAGGTGCTGACCTACCACTGGAGTGGTTCACAGCCCTTTTGTTTTCTGATTGCCTCTGAGAGAGTTCTGTGGGTCTCAGTGGCTGGTTGTGTTTAGAAGTCTTTTCTTTTAGTTCTGCCTTGCCCACCTCACACTGTGAGCGACTGTCTCTCCTCTTCCTGTGGTCTGGTATAACTATAGCATTTTTCTGCTGTGCTGACACAATCCGTGTTTCTGCTAAGGTCTTGTCAAAATTTAAAAAGCTACCTGAAGCAGCACCGCCTTCCCTTGGGCTGGGCTGCCTCAGCAGGGGTTTGGTGTCATTCCCAGACCTGTCTCTCTTGTGAGATTTTTTCAAGGAGTGGCTTAGAGACGTGCCCATCTGTTTCCTGAAGAACGCAGAATGCCACTTCAGATCCTCGATCTTAGGGGCATTGGGGCCCAAAGATGGACTGTTGAACAACACTGTGTTTTCCACTGAAGAGAATGAGGCAGGCACACCTGAATGCAAACAAATTAAGTTCAAGTCATGCAATTCCATATCTGTGTAAATAGCAGTTTTGAATAGCAGTTCCTCATGCCTGACGTCCATATCAGAAATGGGTATTTAGTTGCCTGTCCTGCACCTTTACACCACAATTCCATAGGTATGTTGTGGTTTCACCACACCCTGCTGGTGTAGCTTATTTTCCTGTAGCCATGCTGCACCTTATTACACTCGTAACAAATACAAGCCCTAGCATTACTCTATCCACCAAGTCAGAGATACTTCTCAGAGAGGGAGGCAAAAAGCAACCAGCAAGTGGATCTCACTGATTCCATCTAAAATATCATTTATTACGATAATACTGAATACTTAAGGGATAATCTAGTCACTGCAGTTAATTTTGAAGGTATTAATCTTTCTGAGAAAAGACCGTCAATGAGATTAGGCAGAAAAAAACCCATGGCTTTAGAAAAACAAGAGTGCTTGTCTTTTCGTGTCTTTAAACTGCCATAGATGCTGCAGAGCAGCACATGCTAAATGCTAATGTGGCAGCACTAACAAACCACAGCTTTGTAGGGTGCCATATGGCCCCTGAATGTGAGTCGTGGTCTCCCTGTCTGTCATAAGGAGTCATTAAAGCATCACACCAGCAAGGAGCAGGAGCAGCAAGCCAGGCAGTGCCCAATGGATATGGACAGACACAGCAGTTCCTGCAACAGTGTGCCCACCATTCCAGCTACACACATTCTCATTCTTTTTCCTGATGAATGGTGAACTCCACCACATTTTAATGAGAACAAACGAGGTCCTGTTTGCCCTTCACAATCAGCCGTCAGCCTGTAAGCAAACCTTGTGCCTGTGCTCCTACATGAGGAAGAGAACACTGAGGCATACCTGAAACTCTTTCTTGTTCCAACTGCTTGGCGTAGCTATTAAATATCTGTTCTTGAACTTTGCAAACAGATCTCTTGATTTTTTCCCTCCGTGTCACCATGTAAGTGAGGTTACGCACCTGGAAGACAGCAAGTCGAGTTTTAAAGGAATTGTGTTTCTATGATGATGTCTATCTGTGCTTTGAATTCATTCAGTTGAAGTACTATACACCATTTAAACAAGTTAGTAATGTACTTAAATTTAACCACCTTCAACACATTTCTTAGAAAAGAGTCTTAAATACCATTTCACTGACAGAATATTCGATCAGATTTGGAGGGCCGCAAATAACTTCTATGCAAGTAACTTCTTATGAACACCTAAATCACACACATGAAACTTAACAAATGTTGGAAATCCTTAAATGTACTCAAATATTAAATACTTCCCAGATGAGGGAATCACTGAATAGTACATATGGATGATTCCAAGGCTCCTCACTCAGTTCAGCCGCATACATCGTGCTGCCCCGTGAACCTTGCAGGCTGATCTCGAGAAATGTAACTGTTTTTGCAAAAGTCCCTTTTTTAAAAAATCCAAATTATCTTGGATGTACAATCAGTGAAAACACAGAGCAGTAAAATACTAAAAATATTACAGAACTCATGTATCTTGTTTTGGTATCACATGTAGAAATGGAAAGGATACATACAGAATAATTTAAGATCCAGAGAACATAGTTACAAACTCTAATCATTTAGCAGATGAAAGAGAGGATGAAAAGAAATCTTGTGCACATGGAGCAGGAACAAAAGATCCTGGGTATCAGCTAAGATCTTATCGAGCTAGAGAAGGGCCATAGGCTGGAATTGAAACTAGAAAATACTCAGAAGAAGAACTGCAGCAATTACAAGAGTAAGTCATCGGGATTCTTTACAAAGGATGCAGTAGATTCATAAGCACCAGCTGTCTTGACTTAAAGATTACACAGTATTCTGGAAGAAAGGCTCTTGTTCACCTACAGGTTACTGAGTACGACTCATGCTATAGGGATGTGAAAAACTAATTTCAGTACTTTTTCTGCCTCCTCTAACAGCTCTTAAATTCTTCTAGTTAACCAGAAAAGGAAGGAATTTGGGTCATTACAGGACCAGATGTACTTAAAACACCAAACTGATCCTACTGAACTGTTCTTTAAATATTCAAAACCCAAATGACTCAAACATCATTTGCCTCCCAAACTTACTACATAGATTGTCCAGGGAAACGTCATCCTACTCTGCTGTGCCAATGAAAACCAGATCTGCTGCAAATCAATAATCTTTTCCTTCTTGTGCACCAGCTGAAAGGAACGTGGAAAGCCCTTAAAGGCAAAGAAGGCTCCAGCTGAGGGCTGCAGTACAATCCACAGCCATGAGTGTTAATCAGTAAAAAAGCACTAAAAAAAAAAGCCAGTAACAAATCACTAAAAAAACCCAAAAATACAACTGTCTACCTGTAGGAGATTGAATACTACAAGCCAAGACCTGCTGGCCCCCGACCCTTGGTGTGCAAAGGGTAACTGCTGTACTCTAGAGAAATCCAGTGTTAATGGTATTTTCTGACAAGGCAGCTCTGAGTTAAGATGCAGCATGAGGTGCCTGCACACACAGGCCACCACCAGAAGAGTACTTTGGCATCTTAGCCAACTCTAGCTGGCACAGGTGATATTGCGTCTTACCCGCTCCAGGTCCTGACGTAGGTGTGTGAAGAGCTGCAGCCTTCGGAACAGAACGTCCTGTTCCCGTTTAGCCAGATTGTCCTCTTCATCCTTCTTTGGGGTAATCAAAGGCTTATTGAAGTTGGCTTTTCTCTTTAGCTTCCAGTACTGGTAAAGGAATTCCACCGGCTCTTCAGGCAGCAGCAGCACTTTAGCCACTTCCAAAGACTCAACAAACGTATAGAACTCATCCTCCAGCTGCTGAAGCTTTTGCTTGCGTAGGCTGACTCTGTGGGCCTCCTCCTGGTTTTGATCCATGCTGTGGAAGGGCTCAATGCAGGCAGGAAGAGAGCTGTCCTGTATCCCCTTCTCCTGATCTGGACTTTTATTTGAAATCTCATCATCAGCTTTCTTGGTGGAGCTGTGTTTGGGACAGTATGACTTGAACTTCACTTCATCGTTCTCTGCCAATATGGTCTTCATTTCCAAGCCACGGTCAAATGCACAGGTGACGTGAAAGGCTGTTCTGCAGTTCTTCACTGAACACTACAGAAATTAGATTAAAGTTAATCAAATAAATATAAAGTTAAGAAGCCACACTGCCTAAAACTATTCAAGCAGCCAGGGCTGCTTTGGAAGAAGAACGCTGTTACCGTGTTCTGCCTCTAAGCTGCACACACTTCCTTGTTCCTTTTTAATTAGGTTTATGACTTAGTGCTTTCAGGTCAGGAAAGGATCAAGTGGCCCAGAGGGACAGGAGTGGTTAACCTCTCACAGCCCCATCATGCTATTCCATAACCAGGAAAGCCACAAAAGGAGCATTCCTACTGACACTGGAGGCACTCGTGTATGGCAGCGCTACCCAAAGGAAAGTGTCCCCCCTTGGACTGTGCCAGTATGAGGGGGAAAAACACCTTGGTGGCTCCAGGCCAGTCTGAGACTTTTAATTAAAAGTTCTTCCTAGCACCTTTTGCTACACAAAAGGCCTCAATCGAGAGGCATTTTTTTTCTGCTGTTATGAGGAGGAGGAGGAGAATAGGAAATTCAATTTTTTGTCATTTTTCTTGCCTCCCAGTGAACCCAGCCATCATGGAGTGATGGGCTCTAGTTCAGCTGATTTGGCACTTCATTTCTATCATATCTAACTTCCTTTTGCAAAATGCTGTCGTGGCTATTGCCAGCCACCAACTGAAAGGTTTAAATATATGCAAGTATACACACACATACATGTTTGTATCTACTCACACCTCTGCCTCCAGTGAAGAGGATTTAAAGTGGACATGATTATTAGTGCTCCTAACTAGGGAACAAAACTATGCTTAACCCAAGCCATCGACCCTGAAAGAGCAAGGATGTTTATACAGCACTTTGTAAAGAAGCCAGATTTCTCTCTGTGTTTTCCTGCTCAGGTTGATTCAGCAGCCAGATGGTACAGCAGGGTTTAAACTGCACAAGTTTCAAATGAACAGTCTTTAATAAAATCAGTATGTAAAAGGAATTAAAAAATACCAAAGCACCTTTTGCCCTTTACTCTTCTACTAACTAAATTGTGGCAGAAACATCCCAAATGGAACACCAAGCAGTACAGAGGAGTACTTCAGCCATAATTAGCTCTTATTGCAGCCCAGGTTTTAATTGGGAGAAGAGGGGAAAACCTGTCTCATCAGAAAGAAATCTGCTGAACCTGGGAGAATATGCAGTCTTGTTTTTTCCCAGCTTATTGCAGCAGCTATCTGCCCAGCCTGACACACACTTCCTTAGCTTGTTGTGCACATCTCAGCACCTGGTCTAGAGAACAGAACAGTTTCAACTATGTAACAGTGGCCAAGAGGAAGGGGACGGCTCTGCAAAGATGTACTATGACTCCAAATTTATATGCTGTGGACAGATTTATTTTCTCTAGTTAACGTTTCGTATTTCAGACATTCCTTACGTGGAAGCAGATTCACAGGTTTCATTGGAACTACTGCTGCATTGCTGGTCTACAGCTCTTTCTGGCAACCTCATCAAATGACTTGGAGCAGGGGGGAAAAGGGAAATGGATATAAACTAATTTCAAAGTAGTGTGGGATTTGAGCAATTTGTGTGCCTTAATCCTGGTCTGACCACCATGAATCCTGTAACGTCAGGCTAGACCCCAAAAAGAAAGGGTTCTACTTCAGCCTCCTTATGAGACTTTACTATTAACTTCTCTGTCTCAGGGAGCTTCCTAAGGATCATTTTGCTGAAGTGCTGGAGGTGCTTTGAGGATGAAGAGCATCACCACAACAACTAAGCTACATCTTACTGTCTTCTTCTACACAA
>JAWWLV010000144.1:6648837-6669149 GCA_035041135.1 Platyrinchus mystaceus | reverse complement strand
AAGTGCTGGAGGTGCTTTGAGGATGAAGAGCATCACCACAACAACTAAGCTACATCTTACTGTCTTCTTCTACACAAAGGGTCACCTGTCCTTACACTCCCTCATCATTTGTTCTCAAATAAGGGAGATCAAAGTTTTGTCTGGTGTCTCAGGAAACCAAATACCCCCTTTCAAAAATCTGAGACTTGGAAATGTGTTTTCTCAATCTTTCTAGATTTTAAAATTGTTCTTAAAAGGATTATTTACCATTTAATTAGCCACAGCCTTGAGGTGCATAATTCGTTATCAATTTTTTTTTCCGAACAACATATAAGTTTTATTTCAGTGTAGTAATAAAAGTATCAGCCTAACAACAAATTAGGAACTCTTATGGGATGATCTGGCTATTATTATTAAAACTTTACTAGAAAGTAAAAGCACACTAACACTCAAAGCCCTTCTGTGTGCACTGAAGTTCATAGTAACAACCAGGAACACATTTCGTTATCTACTAAAAACTTAGAAAAACCCCACAGGATATTTGTATTATTAAATTACCTGTATAGAAGCTCCAACTTTTTCATTACAAAGGCTGCACACCAGTGCCCATCTACTGCTGGGAATGTGCGAAACTTTTGTGATGGGCTCCATTTTTTCTGGGCTTCCAATGCTCACCTATCAGAAAAAAGGTTAAAAAACAGTGACTTATGACACTGTTAACTGGAAAGAGAAACAATTTTATCAAAGAAATTAAATTCACTGTGTGCATATGCAAAGTTGGTGTGTTCCAAATTCCTCAGTTTATAAGGAACTAAAATTCTTTAAAAAAAAAAATCAGTTTCTCACTTCATGAACAAGCCAGTTTCAATGTGAAGCCCATCAATTTAAGATTATCATACAAGATGAATACTGTGATTATGAGAACCTGCAGAAATTTTCACTGTCACATCCATACTTTCCTGATTCACTTTTACAGTTCCATTTACAAAATGAAACCATACCTTGTGTCCTTGTTAAATGAGCTTTGCCAGCAGAAAAGGCCTGATTTTCCAAAGCCTAATTTTGGCTGACATAGGAAATGTAATTACTTTCTTTACTGATGAAACATCATCCCACCAGACTCCATATTTAACCAAAATTCTTTTATACTGCCTTCCTAAGTCCCGCTAAATCTGTACTACACACATTGAAGCAACTCCCAGAATCACCGCAGCCCTGAACTCCCAGAGGATCGGCACATACCTCTGGAATCCACAGAGCACAGCTAACATGCACCCACTTGGTGCCACTCCGGGTTGGCTTCATGGCACCACCCTTCTTGGGACACAGGAGGCACTTGGGCTGAACGCCCAGCGCGCAGGTCCTGCAGAGCCAGCTACCTTCTGGCACCTTCAGGATCCCGTAACATGCCTGCATTCCCACATACAGCAAAGGGGAAAAAAAACAAAGGAAAAAACATTCATTACTGGTACTTCTTAGCTGTTTACACATAGCCTCTCACAACTCTCAAAATTATTTTATTCAGAGGGAAAAGTGCAGAAGAGCGATTGAGATCACACTTTTCAGAAGACTGCATCTTTATGGAGACCTCTATCCAAATTACTATCAGTTTTAGTGCACTTAAGTTCCCTGTTTAATGTGATCAGAAAACCACTACAGGTCTAAAAACATCTGCTTTCCTCTGTGTATCTCTTAGGGTAGCCACTTGTACCTTACAGGTCTTGTAGGCTTGGTTCTTTATCATTACTACAAATGCATTTCAGTAATAAACGTGCAAGAAAATGTGTTTCCTGCTCACCAGACAACAGTTTTCCTAACACAGAATGACAACACAAATTTGTTAAAGCTGGGAAGGCAGGACAGGCTGATAGGAAGGCATCTGCCACAGTAAGAAGCATCCATGGAAACAGATAGGCTAAAACTGTATCTCTTCTTTCAAATAAGAAAACTGCCACAAAAAGGCGTCACATAGTGGTGCTTCCTTAGGTTGGCTCAGTCTGTCACTGGAAAAAAAATCCAACCTGTTATCTTCAATGGTTTGAAAAAGTTTCTGTCACCACCCTACATCCCCCTGCTGTGCTTGGTCTGCCATACCTGGTGCACACAAATATTGCATTTGTCACAGAACACCATTTCATTGCCGTCTTCTCCATCTGGAGACTGACAGACGTCACAGACAACATCTTCATCATATTCAATTCCAAGTCCTTCTTCTGTCTCGATAGCATGATTCATGTTGTCAGAGCAGCGTTGTTCAAACTCCTCCATGACCCTTTCCATCATGTACTCATCCAGCTCAGGCATCCCTGGAAGACAAGATTTGTTTATTAAAGGTGATAACCATCGCCACACACAACTCCACCTTCTTTTTTAGCAGCTGAGTAGATACAGCCAACCCCCACATCTACACATTTCATTCCTAGAAAATCATGCCTATTCCAGCATAAATCAGGGAAACCACGAAAAAAAGTCAAAGTTTTTTAACTCTATTAAAGTAACAAAAGTGAAGTATCCAAATCTTTCAAAATTCTAACAAAACCTTCCATAAACTGATTTTGGCTTCCTGGTTTTGTTCTGATTTTTCCTTCTGGGACAGCACCGTCTACGGCTTTTGCTCCAATTTTGCCACCCAGATGTTGTCTCTTTGGTTAAAGTTTTTTGAACTGGAAGTGATGGGGCAGGGAGAGAAAAACAATACCAAAATCTGCTACGACACTTGGCGCAAACTTGCAGTTTCTAACATCAGTTGCTGGTTCCAACCTTGTTGGTTCCAACAAGTTCCAACCTAACAGGGTGCAACCCCAACCGAGGTCTCCATCAGACCCTACTACACCAGTAAATTAACTTGTTTTAAAAAGTGAAAACCACAGCTGGAATAAATGCAACATCAAATCTGGGATTTGCTCTTTTCCACCAGAATCCATCAGAAAAGTAATCATGACACAGAGCTGATTATGTTAGTCTGCCATTCATTATATTAAATGACTATTATATACCTTGAAAAATATCTATCACAGAAATTGCAAGAAAAGTATCAAAAAAGAGCACAGTGCTTCTGGCTTCTATCTCCCACTTGCTGTGACAAGGAGCTGGCTATAATGCTTCCAAATTGGTACTACACAAACCTTTTCCACAAAATCATGCCACACAAACACCTGTGAAACCAAGCAAGTTCTGCTACTGCAAAGAATCACCTTCCTTTTGCAAGGTTGGTTTAGCACAAGAATTTCCATAGACTTAAATCACTACAGTGAAGTATAGGCTTAGGATATCCTGCTTTTGGTCTAACTACCACAGAACACTTACTGTGACATTTTTGTGGTTTAAGCCCAGCTGGAAATGAAGCACCACACAGCCACTTGCTCAACCTCGCTCTCTTCCCTCCCACCCCAGTGCAATGGGAAGGAGAATCAAGTAAAACTTGCAGGTTGAGATAATAACAGTTCAGTAATTGATAATAAAGTAAAATACAGTAATAATGGCAAATGATAATAATTATAATAAAAAGGGAAAAAACAAGTGATGCACAATACAATTCCTCACCACCTATTGACACCACAGATGCCAGAACTCCCTTCCCGAACCCAAATCAGCCCCCTCTCTGGGTAACTCCCCCCAGTTTATATACTAGGCATGATGTTCTGTGGTGTGAAATATTCCTTTGGTCAGTTTGGGTCACCTGTCTCAGAGTTACTCCCTTTTGCAAACCTCCTTACTGGCAGAGCATGAGACAAGAAAAAAGTCCTTGACTTAGCATAAACATGATCTAGCAACAACCAAAATGTTACTGTGTTATCAACACTATCCTCATTCCAAATCCAAACTGCAGCAGAAATTAACTCTACCCTAGCTTAAACCAGGACAGACATACAGGAGATGGCAACTTCACAATGGGTATTTAACAAACACTCCTTTTGGCTCTCCCTGAATAACTGAGCCACAAATCCCACAAAACAAGGGGGTTTTTTATTAAAAACCTCTCTAGATCCCCCTAATCAGAAGACAAATACTCCACAAAACTACTTCCAGCTTTCCTTACTGACAGGTAAATCCTTGTGGCAGAGATCAGTGCATCCCATACTACCCAAACTGAGCAGCTGAAAGGTAGCAAGAGGGAACATCCAAAGTCCTGCTGATAGAGTGAATTTTGCCCTGCAGGCCAGAACTACTGCACTAGCAAAGCAGATGATGGCAGGTTTTACACCAGCTTGCAACTTAACTCTAGCCTCATAAATGCTATGGCTTTTTAAGTTTTTGGCAGCAACTGAGGTAAGACTGCGGGTGAGACTGAGGTGTACGAGGGGGTTCCTGAGCTCAGGGACACCTAAGCAGCAGCCCCAATCCTCGGCAGGACCCAGACGCCCTCAGCAGACAACCTAGAGAGGAGCAGGCAGTACTGAGAGCACCGAGGGAGATTTAAAGGCAGCAAACACACTCAGTAGCTAGTAAGGAAGAGTGAAGAGATCCTTTCAGATCCAACCTTATTAGCACACCAGTTTAAGCTTCCTCAGTTATGGTGTTGACAGGCCATAAAGCTCGATCCTCTGTAGGTGGAGGAGTCACTGAATCAGCCATTTTTGGAGGCCTCCAGCAAGAGGACGCCTCCAGCAGATGCGGTTCTCCAGGACACAGGCTGCCAGGAATGCCTGGCAGAGGAGTGCCTCTCTTTGTGAGACTGGGACCAACAAACAGTTTGCAGAAGGTGTACTGTGGTTCAAGAGCTGTGTTGTCAGGTGAAGGAGATACAGGAGGAACTGAACAGGCTACGCAGCATTCAAGCAAACGAGAAATAGATTGGTTATTTTCAGAGATGTTACAGTCTCAAGACTCTTGGGTGTTGTGATGGACTGAATGTTATTAATGTCTTAAACATTGTCAAATAACAGAAAGAACTACAAGGAAGCAACTGCCTGTCCAGGACCACCGAAGCCTGACTGGAATTTGAACTGTGAAGGGGGACTTGAGATAAGACCATTATCTAATCATCGCAGCTCTGAGGAGAAGTAAACAAGGCACAGGGGCTGGCAGAGGTAAAGGGTTTTGGGGGTATGATGGTGAAATCTCTCCACATCAAACCAAAGGAGCATCCCCCTCCTCAGCCTCTGGGAAGGCCATGTACACCCAGGACATTCACGTGAGAGGCAGCTGAGAAGGGATCATAAACCATCAAAGACCCCCAAAGTGTCCCCCCAGCTCTTTCCTGAGGCCTTCTACCACCAAAGAACTACACGTGATTCCAGCGAAGCAACAAATCCAGAGCCTGTTGCAAGAGACTGCAAAGCTTCCCCCCACCCCCAGGGGAGGTGCCTGGGCATCTCCCAAACATACATTAATCACTGAACTCTGTGTTCTGGAGGCCCCTCACCACCAAGAAGACCAGAAGGATTGGACTGGTGGGATGCTGCAAGGTTCCATGGAGTGGTGATTCAGACAGAGGCATTTCTAATAAGTTTAATAACCGGATCATAACAGGAGTCTTGATCCTCTGTTGTAGTGGAGAAGCAGGTAGACTCAGAACCCTGCAGGGTAATTAGTCAACAGACTACTAGTCAAGGGTCTGTTAAAGATGAAGGCTGGAAGCTGGTCATTGCAGGAACAGGAAGTAAGTTCCTCTTCTTTCTCAGAATTCGATAAGTAGGACTGGAATCTTCTACAACACATATAAGGCCCTGGAACTAGAAGGCCAGACAACTGATGAGGTGGGCAAAAGTCCTTCTGGGGTAGTGGGCCTCCTAAAGCAACACCACCTGTACCCTGCATCAAGACCTCCTCTGTTAAGAGGGAAAGAAGGGTAGTTGTAGGAGACTCCCTTCTAAGGTGAATGGAGGGCCCAATATGCAGACTGAAGCCGACTCAGAGGGACGTCTGCTGTCGCCCAGGGGCTCGGGTAAGGGTAAGCATGTACTGGAAAACTCTCCAGTCTCTGATTACTATGCATTGTTCAAGATGCCAGTGACAAAATAACAAAGAAAAGTTTCAGAGTGATCAAAAGAGACTTCAGGGCACTGGGACAATTGGTAGAGGAATAAGGAGCACAGGTAGTCATTTCCTCAATTCTTCTGGTAACAAGGAGAAATATTGATAGGAACAGGCAGATCCATCAGGTCAATGAGTGGCTCAGAGGTTGTTGTAATGGGACAAACTTTGGCCTTTTGACCACGGGATCTATTCAACACCTGCCTACTGACACCTGGACAGGATGCACCTATCTCAGAAGGGAAAAAGAGTTATAGCACAGGAGCTAGCAGGGCTTGTTGACAGAGCTTTAAACTAGCTTGGAATGGAGAAAGGGACAAAACCAGGCTTGCCAGTGATGAGCAATGGGATGGTGTGCTGAAACTTGAGGAAAGGAGCACTAAAGGGATCCCTCAAACTGCCTCAGCAGGTGTTGGCTACAATGTACCACACCTGAAATGTTTCTATACCAATGCATGCAGCATGAGGAACAAGAGGAGCTCAAAGCTTTAGCCCAGTCCCAGAGATTTAACATCACTGGCATGACTGAAACCTGGTGGGATGAATCCTGTGACTGGAGTTACAGGCTCTTTAGGAGGAACAGGCAGGGCAGAAGAAGCAGGGTCTTGGCAATGTATGTAACATAAGGGTTAGAATGTACAAGGGTTAGAATGCATGGAGCCCACAGTTGGCAATGGCACAGCTGAGAGCCTCTGGGTAAGAATCAAGGGGCAAACATAATGCAGATGTCATCGTGGGAGTCTGGTACAGACCTCCTAGTCAGGACAATGACAAATTATTCTCTGAGGAACTAAGGGACACTTCCAAGTCAACTGCTCTTGTCCTTATGGGGGACTTCAACTTGCCAGAAGTTAACTGGGAGCATCACACTGCTGGTACAACCCAGGACAGAAGATTCCAAAAAAACCTGGATGACAATTTTATGGAACAGGTCCTAAGGGAGCCAACTCAGAAGGACACCCCTTGATCTGCTGCTTGTCAACACAGCAGGCCTTGAGAGCAAAGTGGAGATTGGTGGCCATCTTGGCCACAGCAACCATGGGCAATTGAGTTTAAAATTGGTGTTGACAGAAGGAAAACTGCCACCAAAACTTCAGCTCTGGACATGAGGAGAGCAGACTTCAGGCTGCTCAGGTAATCAGGAAGTAAGGTCCCCTGGGAAAATGATTTTACATGTGCTGGGGTCCATCAGTACTGGTCACATTTAAACACCACCTCCTAAGGGCACTGGAACAGCAATTCCCAAATGTCGGAAGTCAAGCGGGCGAGGCAGAAGGCTGGCTTGACTGGGCAGGAGTCTTCTCTTGGACCCAAGAAGGCAAAAAAGGAAGGTGTATGCCCAGTGGAAAGCAAGGTCAAGTGATGTGAAGAATAAAGAGATTCTGCTTACCACTGTAGGGAGAAAATTCGTGTGGCCAAAGCTCAACTGTCCAATGTGTTGCATGCAGCATTTACTTCTGAAGGTTATGCTAGTGTAGCAGAATGGCTACCACAGGGCTTCTTGCAGAGGTACACATCTGCTCGAAGAACAGCCCCTCTTGTGCTGCTCATACCCCAGTGTAACACTGTGGGAGCTCTCCTCTGCTTTTGGCAAAAGATAGACAGACTGGATAGATGGATATCAAACAAGCTTTGAGGAAAGCTAAGGGAATCTTGCTGCAGCTGTTTTCCTGAAGACAGCTGGAAAGGTAAGCTAAACACTGGAATCGTAACTGAAATCCTCTAAGCCCAACACTAAACCTGAGCAGGAGGACTGACGTGAGATCTGGAAAAAAGACCTGGTTAAGAGACCAGGTCCAGACAGGGTCATCTGTTTCTTTCATTTGTGGGTTTAAAAAGGAGAAATAGCTGTAAATGGTCACTTTGTGGTTGACCGTTTTTTCAGCCATGCCATGTATGTGCTACAGCCTGGTAAAACATGTCTGACTAAACTGTAACCCAAAGCAGGGAACTGCCACAATGCCAAAACAAACACTAGCCGTGTTCACTAACATGTCTCAACCACTTCCATCTGGGACAGTATCCTTTCCCTTATCCAAACAATGTGGTGAAAGTTCTGTGCTGACTTACATCCTCTTCAGTTCCACTGAAATCCTCTCATGAAACATACACCTTACCGAAGAAATGTTGCTGTTCTTGCCCCTCTCCCTTGTCCTAATCCCACACACAAACCATTCTGTGGAGAATGGAACAGCTGCTCCCCTTGTGACAGCTCCTTCTTCTGCTTTGGAACTAGAGCACACAATCACAGTGAGGTTTGGCAGTTTCCTCCAATAAATCACTCAGGAATTCCTCACTGTCTCATTCCCTGTGCCATTCAGCTGGTATAGGTTCTCTAAAACTCCCAAGACTCATCGTCTTGCCTTCTTCACACCAAACACCACTAGCTAAAAAGATGATACAGATTTGTGCTTAAGATAATAACAAATAAGCAGGACTACCTGGAAAAACTACCAGAACGGTCTATCTGATGTTCTCTTTGAGAACTTGGATGGAGAAATGGGAACTTTGTCAAGAATTCTTTTGTGAAAGGGAAAGCAGCAGAATTAAAAAAAAACAACATGGGGCCAGATTAAGACCAGGTCTAAGCAGATACAATGCAGCAGTTATGAAGGCATCTATCTTAGGGCTTAATCACATCAGGTTGGATTTCCTGTGGCTACCCCAATTCATACAATTACTATTTCCTCATACCTCTACCATCTCTTCCTACTGCTGCCCTTCCTAAAATTATTCTTAGGATTGCCAGCTTTAAAAAGAAAAGGCAAAAAGAAGGCAACAAAACATTCATTGCTCACCCATTTCTTTGAATTCTTCATTGGCAAGTTGCAACCACGCTACATCCACATCATTGAGATCGTAGCGACAGGTGCTCTCCGCCAAGGTTCGAACGTCAACATAGCCCAGCTCTGGAGGCTCTGAACCCGCGGAAACAATGTACTTCCTGGGACGAGTAAATGTGACAGCTTTTGTCTCGGACACGATCCTGAAAACAGAGAGACAAGAAGACATCAGGTGTGCTGGGTTGCTGAGAGGCTTGTTTCCAGAGAATTCAAACTGCCTCAGTCTGAGTGACTAACAACTATCAGAGCAGCTATCTAACCATCCCAGCAATCATCTAGCACCACTGAGATCAGAAAACAGTACCACGCACTTCCATAACAGATTGATGGTATTATAAGAACTGGAGTTGTCTAGAAATCCAATTCATTACCAGCATTCTAGATAAAATTAAGTATTAGAGGACAGAGCTGTGCTTACTCTTATCTGAAATTCACACTTGTTCAAAGCTAAAGTAGGAACACTGTATTTACACAGTGATGGCTGCCATACACACAGATGTTAAACTCTGGTTTAAGTCTTTTTTTAAATCCATCTGTTTAACTACAATACTGAGAACAAGAAGATTCAAGAAAAAAAGTAGTATTTCCAACTGTCTCAGTCGAAGACATTGCACCTTCTCTTAGTTAACAGCATGAACTGAAATTCAGTTTGGATGGAAACCCCTTCACAACATAATGAAGGCAGCATGACCTGCTGCTCCTGGAGGTACCAGGAGCAACAGGGCATGCTGCCTAACGTCTGCCTCCTGTAGTACCAGTGCTAGGTTGTGCTAGGGCTACAAGGGAGGAGATTGTACCACTCTGTGGCTGCAACTGTATGCTGGAAATAATCTAAGCTCCACAATAAGCAGGACATCTCCCCCATCTGAGGTCCAATGTGTTAACTCCTCCTCCTAGCAGAAGACCCTCATCTGCCACTACTGTATTTGCACAAACAGATCTCAGTAAATCCTCTGCCTATTTCAGTCTTCTGCACAGCATTAAAACTTCTCTCTCTAGCTTATTTCAGACAATGAACAGAAGGAGTAAGCAAGAGCCAAATGATGAATTTGGGGCTTTTGTGGTGCTGTGAAAAAATACAAATGTGAATGAACTTGCCGGCCTAACTGCACTCCGCAAACTGTTTCTTGTCACACTGCATGGTATTAAAATGTCACAGACTACTGCATCTTCACAGAGAAATTACTTTCAACTGGGCACTGCTCTCCAAATCTTCTATATCATAAATTCCTTCCTGAGTACCTCTCCATGAGGAAATCATAACCTCTGGGCAGCACCCTGCACGTGCTGTCTAAATATCATAGTAGTGTCACAGAAGGAACAAGCGCAGCTACTCTGACCTCAAAACAAACCCCTTTCCTGGCATTATTTCTGTGATAGAAAGAAGTAAAAAAAAAAACAACAACAACAACCCTTACTACATACTGAAAACCATTCAACTGAATTATCCATCTGATCATACGCTTACAGCAAACCTCCAAATGGCCTCACTCCTTTCCCCTGCTCTGCGCTTACCAGTCACTACAAGGCCGAACCTTTTATTTGCTGTTATGTATCTCAGTAGCATCAGTTACCCGGACAGTCTTGGCTTCTGTCCTACACCAGGTATGATTTGTCTATTGCTTATTCAGCGTACAGAACACCCCCTTCCCTCCCAAAGTTTGGCACAGAACAGCTCCTGCACTCCAGCACCACCATGGCAGGGCTCTCCGAGGCTTCTGAGCGACAGCAAAGAGAACAATAATCAGGCATCAGAGGGCCATTCTGACCAGTAGGTGCTCAGCAGCAGGAGTACAGCAAATAGTTCAGCAGCTAAAAAAGCACTGGTGCCTGCTGTACTGATACCTAGAACTGTGGGTGCCTCCTTTCCCTATCCTTTAATATCTTAAATTTGGAGCAATATATCTGTCAGCCTTTGGTAGAGCAAAGCTCTCTCCCAAGCAAGTACCTGGATCTGATATAGTCACCAAACCACCTCCCTGACAGATATGCAGTGGGAACCCCCTGGGAGGTTTCCCTCTGTTCAAGTTCACAGGTCTCCCATCCGTCCACAGCCTTGGGAGATGCTTTGAAAGAGAAATCAGTGAGGAGTAGGCAATGTGAGTACATGTAACATGAGTGTGCATCTCTGCAGGGACTGGGTGAGGTCAGTGTGGAACAGGGAAATGGTATGTTCCCATGTTCTAAACTGCAGAGCAGAGGGGAAAATGCTGGGTTCTCCTTGGAGCTCCAGGTCCAATCCTTCAGAATAAGGACAGGGTTTACCTGATGTACAGGCAAGTTCCTCATTGTACAGACCTAGTGAGGCTGTGCAGAGGTCTGCAGGTTGCTGTACAGAACACAAACACTAACAAACATTCCCGTAGCCCATCTAAGCTGACAGATGCAAACCTAACAGAAGCAGTGTAGCACCATGACAAATTTTTTGCTATATATCAGGCTGTTCTGGTCCCACCAGCAGTGGTGGGTCATTTGGTACTGCCTTATGGGCCAACCTGGACTTCCTCAAAGAGACCTAGTATGATTAAATGGCAAAAATCTGTGTTCTTACGTTTTCCAACTCCATCCCAACTAAGCATAAAATAGGATGCAGCACACTCCCACCCGTACAACTGTACTGTTTAATTTGAAACAGGAAACAGTATCTAAATGTAACAAACAAGGTAAGGAAAATAAGGGTTTCTTGGATAACAGCTAGGATATCTCACATTATTTAGTTACATGCACATCTGAATGGTTCTTAAAACAGATGAAATGTTGTACAACAATCCATTTCCTAGGTTAGTAAACGAAATTAAAAAAAAACCCACCAAAACCACGAAAACAAAATAAATGCTGTATTTTCTCTAGCCCTTAAGCTTGGTTTTCCATGTTTTCCATGAAAGCAACCTATGGCTTGGAACTAAGAACAGAGAGCACCACACAAGAGCTCTTCCAGCAATGATGAGTGAGCTGAAGTCTGGGCTTAAAAATAGGAGATATTTTTAAGGTTCTGTTATCACACTCCATGCTAACATAATGCCAAAAATCGGTCCTCTGACATTTCACACAGGCAGAACAGACCTGTCTTTTGACTTCTCTGACCATTCAAAAAGCTGAGGCAGGTTGCTCTTTGTCTCCAAGAACCAAGACCTTCCTTGCTAGGCACTCAGGAAGTCAAGGCAATGTAGGGCATAAGCTGCTAGCATAAATGTGTATGTATTTGTTCACATTCCTCCAAACTATACCTGGCTACTGGTTCTGGGATGGTCCCTGGGCTAACTGGCACCTGAACTCCCTTTTCCCACTCCTGCCTCCAGGGATCTGCCAGCACATAGTATTCATCAGGGTTCAGCTGGAACGAGTCATGTAACTTCATGGCAGTGATCAGGTCCGTTCTGAACACCTGCAAAGAGAGTGACCAAGAGAGAAAAACAGAGACACTGACATTTGATATTTACACTCTACGATTCACAGCTTCAGGGTAACCATGGAGCACAGCGTGTAACAAGGTCACTGTACCAACAGTGCACTAATCCAGCCCACTGCAGGACAGGAGTTTGGCTTCATGGCAGGGAAGGGGGTGGCTGAAGGCACGAATCCTGACAGGATAACTTCCAGCTAACTCCACTACAGGTCCTGGCACTCCCCCTGCGCTGGAGACATAACGCTAAAAGGTGTTACCTACTTTCACCTCCACTTTGGCTGGAATAAAAGCCACAGGAGCTCTGAGTTGTAAAACAGCAGCATAAGGAAGATCCGTTTTTGTTCCAAAGTTTTTTGGGTTTGTTTTTTTTTAATTACTGGAGCTCTGACTAATCCTAAAACATTTTAGAAATTCCCTATGGCAGAAATCGAGGCGTGATTCCACCATGACCAGCTGCAAGAGGAAATTCTAAGGAGATGACTCTTTGTGTAAGTATTTAAAAAAACAATCCAAAAGATGAAAAAAATCCAAGAGACCCAAACTGGAATTCTCGTGGCAGCTCCCCCATTCAGCACAGGTGCTTGTTATTCTATCAGCTACAGACACCTCTGTCATAGCTGTAATTTTACTCTGCCTTGGCAAAGACATCCAGCTCTAAAGTGAGCAAGATGTTTGGCAACTTTTGGGCCAGCAGCTGTGAATAAGCAGCCATGCTGTCTTCAATAAACCACAGAATGAAGTAAAAAGGGATTCACTCCTGCAGCAGGCATGCTGTGGCACTGCTGGGACAGCTTCAGCCTCACTGGCCACGGCCTGTCAGCGCTGCAGAAAGCAAAGGGTGCTGCTATCAGAGGCATCCCAACTACAAGCCTGCACTTGCTGACACCAGCCCCAGCCCTCCCCACCCTACAAAAAAGAAAGGCTGCTATAGGGCTCCAGCACTGCACTCCTCACCTTCACAACCCCTAATCTGTAGCTACGCAATGCCATGTTCAAAGAAAAGGGTCAAAAAGCAACCAGGTGACAGAAAATAAGCTCCATCAGAACAAGAAGACAGGTAACATCTTAAGAAGAGCTTCCTACAGACTTCTCAGTTTGTGGTGGTCAGAGTCAAAATCTACTCAGCCCCATGTTGCAGTTATAGAGGAAAAGATGGTTTATCAGTGCAGTGCTCCTAGATTAGGCTGCTTGGGGGGAAGAGTGACCCACCCTCCCATCCCCAAACCAATGATCACACTGGTTAGCTCAGCTCCAGCCTGCTGTTTCATGTGGCTGAGGAAGAACCAGATGGATACAGAGAGCTAACTAGGCAGGCCTCCTCAAGACAGCCATTTCTGTCACACACTATTCAAACACCTGAAAACCCCAGGATTTTGGGGAAGTATTTTAAGCAAACAGTGTATCTGATGGCTAATTACACTTCTGAAAAAATTTTCAAGTGTGATTTGCCTTACGACACTGCACCATCTTGAAACCTTTCCTCCCTCCCAACACAGACATAACTATCCCACTTTTGTCTCTGTGTATTTCTGTTTCCACTCTGGTTTTGTCATAAAAACAGCACAAAATCATGACACTTTTCTTAACGTTTGTCTTTACATGTTCAGAAAAACTGCCAGCATTAAAAAGTAAATAGTGATATTACCATATGAAGGCTGAATGTAGGTAATGAAACATAATGAAATGTTTTAAACAATCCAATTACAAGTCCTGTGAAGCTTCAATCAAGAAATGAAAAGTAAGCCACAAAGTAAACGGGCTAACAAAACAAGCACAGCTGGCCAGGGGATTCTGCACTTTTGAGTGATTTGGATTAAAGCAACCAAAATAAAATGAAAAGACTAAAAATATAAAATAGGATGCAAACCTTGCTCAATCTCAGAGCCAAAATAACTCCAGCTCTTAGATAAATCTGTCACAAAACTCCCTCAGAAGCAAAGCTAATGCAGCACCCGACAGCCAAGAAATTCCTTCCCAGGCCAACTACCCTGTGACACCATTCTTTCTGCTCTAACTTCTGATGCAGAGTGCCTGGAGCAAAGCTGAGCTTACAGAAGTGCTGGCTCTCAGAAGCACTGAACACTTCAAAGCCAGAGGGTGAAACCCTGGCCACGCTGAAGTCAGTGGGAATTTTGCCACCAATTTCAATGAGCCCAAGATTTCACCCGGGGAGTTTAACAAGTGTCACTTTTCTGCCAGTGTGCTTCTCATCACAATAGTGTGATATGGTGAGCAGGGACAGTGTACAGGGAGGGAGGGAGAGGGCAAAAGGCTGTGGAACAGTGTCAAAGGAAAGTACAAGAGAATTTCATCCAGACTGAAGAAACATGAGAGAACAGCACAAAACTGAAAAGACAATAGAAGCAAGGTAAGAGAGAGAAGAAAACAGAAACACACCAAAAACAACAGCAAGACTCATAATTATCTCAGATTATTTCTTGATAGCCTTTCATGAGGTAGTTCTCAACACCAGGTATAAGGGGCTACTTCTAAGGGAAGCACAAAAGATAACTAAGGGAAAAAAAGGCTATCTCTAGCAAGAATAAATTTATCAGGGATTTCCACATTCACTAAGAAAAAAAAAAGTCTTTATTGGCCTACATTCAAAAAAGAACTTGGAAACCACCAGTACTAAGTGTAGTTCACACTGAACAACGAGTGGGATTCTCCTTGTGAAAACTCATCTCTGAGACTTAGGTATACTGTGATTAGGGAGATTAATAAAGCATGTTTTCCTCAACATCACTCGCTAATGCATAAGAAATACATGTACTGGGCAAGTAAGTTAAATGAGAAATTCCATCTCCCAGAGCTAAGCTTCTAAAAAGTCTGCAGTGTAGTATTTGCCTGGAGACAGGGAGATTCAGCAAGAACATTTCCAAAGAACTGGATCACATTTGTGTGTTACTAACAGCTGATCCATCCTGGAAAGTGTAAAGACTTATATCTCCCTTGATAGCATTTCTTCAAAGCATTAAGTGAGACAGAACTGTCAGGAAGCAGATTCTAGTTTGACAAGCACTTTAAGAAAAATCACATACCAAGACCCAATACCAACTTACGAAATAAATGCACCTAATGTGAATTTCCACTGTTCACAAATCAAGCTACAAATAAACCCCAATGCCTAAAATAGTACAAGAAAGACTCTGCAGTTATGCTGAAAGGGTGTCAGACTACAACAAAATTCACAGATAGAAACTGGTGCTGGCAGTAGCTGTGCCAACAGCTGAACTCTCTAATCTTTGGGGAGGGAGGGGCATGTGGCAGCCAAAATGTAGCAAAAAGAAAACGCAAATGGGAAGAAATGGATCCATTACCAGAACATGTATGTCTACATTGTGTGTATACATACTTTGACATATGCAACAAAATGCAAATCAAATTCCAGAAATACCTCAGAAGGTTTCCGATCTTCATCTCTGGAGCATGAAGTCCTGTGATGTCGAGATCTGGAATGCTGGGACCAGGCAGACAGACCTAGAATACAGAAATAACCATTTACAGGGTTCTAGGACAAACCTCCAGGAAAGTCTTTCAGATGAACCAGACAATAAAAGTTACTCAGTCCTAAGCTTCTGTGATGACTGTCCTGGTTCTGTTTTGTTTCTCATTCCGTAACTGAGGTGTGCATGTACTGGCTGCACTGCACTTACCTGCCTTCCACCCAGCATTTGAAGAAATCCACCTCATAACATCCTTCCCCCTGAGCATCAGTAAACGACTTTCTGAGATTAATAACTGACCAGGACCTCTGCCAATAGCCTGACATGCAGTCTTTGAAGTCAATGTATTGATGTCCTAGATACCTATATCGGTTTACCAGATTTCTGCCAGCACAAGCCTTTTGAAAATGAAGCACTACCACGCACACACAGCAGAGCCCACAGAACAAGCTGTTGTCTCTTCTCCTGAGCAAATCTCACAGTGTGGTTGTACGATTTTTGTCTGCATAATTATTCGGTACACTCCAAACAAATTATACCTTTTGCCTTGAAATCTTTTGACAGAGTCTGTCAGCTTTCAGAAACATTGCAACAGGAGAAAAGCGAAAAGAGAGAGAATCTGCACTCCTATGTCGAAGTAGTGCTTTGACACCTGAATACATTATATCTGTGCAAATCAACTAATTTCAACACAATAAGATTTACAGGTACAGCAGGTATTTTCCACTGCCAACTATACAGCAGTAATGAAAAAAGAGCTAACGAGTCCTTCTGGGTTGGAGAGATGAAGGACTTGTAATAGGTTTATCTGATAGGGAAGCTAAGATCTCTATGTCGAGCTCTGAAGGATGCACATAGATTTTCCAAATCTGGGCATTAATTGTAGAAAAAAATTGAACCAAACTGATGCAAAGGCCTTCCCACACTGCCTGTGCACATATACAGCAGGAGTAAAAAAGAGTAAGGCTACAGCCTCTAAGGCCAGCACACAGCCAGCAAAAACCTCTCAGGGATCAGAAAGCACTGTTCAAAAAGGACAGGATGGGATAAGTTCTCTACTAAAACCAAAAAAGTAATTTTACAAGTGAAGTAACTGTCCGAGACTTTCATTGGAAAGATATGACTGAATAATAAGTCATCAGAAGAATTATGTTTTAGTTACCCATTTACCTTCTCTTTTCAGTTAGTAATACACTAAGGAATCTGCTCCAGTAAAAACTCTCAAGAACACAGCAATGAATAACAGACATTACACAGAATGTGCATAATGGTCAAAATTTAAGCAAGGTTCACAGCAAACAGCTAAAAATCTTATCTTTTGACGTAAGAATATAGAAAAGATTAAGCAAATGTTAGTGTTTTAATGTAAAAGATGGTGAAGTTATTAGCACTCTTCCTAAGCCCCTCTATTTTACAATTACCATTTGCTATTTCTATGAAGGGAAAAAAAGGAGGAAAAAAAAGGAAAAAAGTGACTGACTGCCATTTACTGATCTGTGAGGAAAGCCAGACTTCCAAGATCATTTAACTAGCACTCTATTTAAATGTTCTCTTGAAAAGTAAAGAAAAAACACAAGCAGGAGTATGAGCTCCTTGTGAGGATCCCATCCACCCATACCCAAACTCAACTAAAAGTGAGAGGGGAATAAGTGAAATCCCTCAAAAAGATATACAGCTAAAATGCATGACACCCAGCGTTTTTTCCTGCAATGTAAATATTAACATTTTAATATTCAGACAAACATGATTTCTTCAATGAACAGCCTCACCAGAAGACACAGATCGCATACATATCCACATAGACTCAGTTCTCATGGGTTCTGATATTTTCCATTGGCAAGACATTAATATCTGCCACTGAGGTGTTCAGTGAGTTAAATCACTGCACCAGCAAGTCAGGCACTTGGAAATTTCCAATTCATTTATGGATCTCAGTGGTTTTGTACACTACTGGACCTGGGAAAGGGATCCTGCATACAAGGTAACAAATTAAGAACAAGCTGTACTGGCAAGGAGAAGAGCTGGTGAGTCTGGAAGCTTTAATGCAATTGTTCCCAAGTAAGACAAGTATCTGGCAAAATTAGATAGAGTGGCAGTATGATATACTTCTGGGTCTTTACCAGTATCCTTTAATTCAGCTCTGATTACAACTTATCTTAAACTGAATTTAAAAAGCATATGGACTTTCTTTTTTTTTTTTTATATGGGTATTAACAGATGGTCTCTCTTGTACCACAAAGAAGATACAAAGATGAGGAGTAAAACAACCCTTGCTGTATCTGCCATCTCCAGTTCTTTACTGTGTCATCTTACATGTCAGAACAAGTGTCTTACTTCTATGTCCATGTACACAACAGTTCGGGCACTGGATTAATTAACTATTCCATGTAACATGAAAGGTCAACTCTTATCACCAAAACTACAGGATCTTCATTTTAAGTGACTTTTTAAAAGTGTTTTAAGAAAGCAAGCACACTACATAAAATTTCCATGGGTAAGGGACAAGTCAAATGCAGTCAGCCTTCCCCATGATTTATTATAATGAGTATTTTTTCCATGCCAACTTACTTCCTACACTGAATAAGGGAACAAATTGTTTCTTACATAGTTCCTTAATAGCCGCTTCCTTGCACATAAAATTGGTGAATGCACAGTGAAAACACACACTGTTTTCAGCAAGTTACTGAGGAGACTTGTATTTTTCTGAGCAATGTAAACCAACTGTACATAATATTAGGAGAAAACAGTTGGAAGCATTTCTCACAGAACTGAGATTTTACTACGCACTGCAGCCAACAGATGACCTTTGGCAAGGGCTTCCCTTCAATAGGGAAAACATTTACTCTGAATAAACAAAGCCCAAGTGTAAGCCTTGAATTCATAGATTCAAACCACCACCACTACTTCGACACAAAAGTATAAGAAACCAAAGGAGCCAGCCAAATGATAGTAAAATAGCCATCCCATAACAGTATTGAATTTAACTACTTTTGAAATCTCAAAAAAGAGTTTCAATTCTGCTTCCATCAAAGCTAATGGCAAAATATCACTGCCTTCAGCAATGCCAAGCCCAGGTCACTGAATTTAAAGCTGCTCTCGTTAACAAGCAATCCACCCATTCCGAGAACACCAGTGGAGGAGGAAAATGAGGGATGTTATTTGTCTTTTAAGCATCCTTTCCCTATTTTCGTACCTTATCCAGGCAAAAGACCTCACTGAAAGCAAAAATTCACAAGCAATTAAAACTACTTCAGTGATTAATGATCTGACTTTTACAAGTAAATGCGTGAATTAAGAACCATTCCTGGATTATACAGAAGGAACAATCTACTGCAGTCAAAACAAACACAGGATTTAAAACATCTCTTCTGTACTATGAAAGCACATGAACTTAATTGAGTTAATTTAGGAAGATTCCAGAGACTTTTCAACAAAACTATCCTCTTGCATTAAGTATCCAAAATTATAATATTCATCAATAGTTTTCTGAATACTAGCCTTCGTTCCAAACTATATTAGGACCACCAAGACTAGAAAAACAAGTAAAGATCAAGACAAGAGTTAAACTCAGTTTTAGTAAAATAAAATTTAAATTTAAAAAAAGAAAATCATAAGGGAAGTCTGAATCACTGGGATTTGGAAGATATAAAAGTTCTGTAAGAAAACATTATATACCTCCATGGGAAAAATGAGTTCCACAGCAGACGGAAAAATAACGAGTTGTTAAAAGAGCCCATACTACCAAAAGCCATGTGAGAAACAGTAAATAAATACACAACTCCAAACCACAAAGCTAAATAAACACATCCAAAACATGCATCATCATCATTGTTAGACATCAGAGACAAAAGGTATCTTATTAAGTGTTACGTGATCATTCAAGTTAAGGATGAACACAGAAGCCTAGTTAGCATCATCACTCCAGAAAATACACCAAGCTCATTTGGACTCTTTTACAGTTAGGATCCTTTCAGATGGCCAAGGATTTTGTCACTGAGAACAATGGGAGAGGGATCATCTACTACATGCTTCAGTTTTCCCTTTGCATTTATCTACCTGAAGACAAAAAGCAAAAAGAAATCGCAAACCATTTACAACATGTAATTCACAGCAAGGGACGAGAGCTCTAACACATTACTGGTGCTGCAAAGGCGACTTCTAAGACTCAGGTAGGAATTTTTTCTTTTCCCCAAGGCTACTTTACATTTTACACTGCAAATACAGTGTTTTTATAATATCACCACATTCTGATAATAAAAGAAAGCAATCAAGGAGTGGGCATTCTTTTTCCATATTTATGAAGAACACACGCTTTCCAAAAGGGAAAACATAAGCAATTTTAACTGTATCAATTTATTAAACAATCTGTCAGTAATATGTTTTGATTCCAAAAAAGCCCATGAAAACAGAAAATTGTTCGGGACCAATAAAAAAATTCAAGCCCCCAAGTAATTCTACCCCACAACTAATACACTGCTCAGCATGGGGCACTCTCTGCTGGGTTAAGAACTGGCTGGATGGCCGGGCCCAGAGAGTGGTGGTGAACGGGGCTGCATCCAGTTGGCAGCCGCTCACTAGTGGTGTCCCCCAGGGATCAGTGCTGGGACCAGTCCTGTTTAACATCTTTATTGATGATTTAGATGAGGGGATTGAGTCCACCAT
>JAWWLV010000144.1:6623456-6648737 GCA_035041135.1 Platyrinchus mystaceus | reverse complement strand
CACTTTGTGCCATAGTCTAGTAACTGTGGTGGTAGTGGATCAAGGGTTGGACTTGATGATCTCAGAGGTCCTTTCCAACCCAGTTGATTCTGTGATTCTATAAGCAGAAAAGGTGCAGCTATTGCATATCATGCACAAGGCTGTTGTAAAGACACCTGTAGGCACACAGCTGAGTCCCTGGAGAACTACCTGCTGCCACAGCCTCTGAACACTTCAAAGCCTCAGATCACTGTAAGCACTTCTCCCACTGTAAATACATTCGCACTACCCAGTACAACAGAGCAAAACAGCCCTGACATGGATCTAGGTCTGGCTGTCACTTCTG
Organism: Platyrinchus mystaceus; assembly: GCA_035041135.1. Lineage (NCBI taxonomy): Eukaryota > Metazoa > Chordata > Aves > Passeriformes > Tyrannidae > Platyrinchus > Platyrinchus mystaceus. Next base: position 6,648,412 of record JAWWLV010000144.1, on the reverse strand, counting down.
CTTAACACTTGTTTCCAGATGCCCTTGCTGTTCCGTAGCTTACTCCAAGACCAATGAGGTGCTGCTGCCAACACTCTGTCAGAAAGATCGGAGGAGAAAACAGAGATGCTCAGTCTCCCCATTTAGTGCCTGGCCCACAACTCCTTACAGCAGGGGCTCTTACGGTCACTTAGGCATGTCTCCATGTCCAGACCCAAACTCCAGCACAAAGCAAAAAGAAGCAGACTATTCTATGAGCAGTTTCCATTATGTCAGTGTGGTGGTTTGGACTTGGCCCCCAGCCAAGTGCCCAAGACCAGAATGACAGCTTCCCCCCCCCCCATTTCTATGAACATAGGGGAAGGCAAGGGAAGAAAAAAAACTACCAGAAAACTGAAGTAACAAAACCAAAACAATATATATATATATATATTTTACATTTATATACAGTTACAAAAAACTATATATGTATAAGAAAAAAGAACCCCAACACCCCAAAAAAGGACTGAAGAGATATACACAGCCAATAAGGAACTAGCAAACAAAATCCTGATACTTTCCTTAAGAAAGCAGAGATCTCTCCTCTCCAGGTCGGGAGCAAAACAACAGCCTCTCAAAAGCCCACAGGCCTACCCCCACACAAGGAGTCCAGCCACAGGGAAAGGTTGCTGCTTTTTTCAACTCCGCCAGAAGGGATCTAACTTCTAAACTTCCTCCCTCCTATTTATATTTCTGCTTACGTAAAGAATAGAATAGAATATTGGGATAGGGGTACTTCCTTAGTTTCGACCTGGTTACCAGGAAGAGACCTAAAACCAAACCATTACAGTCAGGTACAAAAAGAGCTGGCTGGGCAGAAGAAGTCTTCAGGCCATATCACAGAGAAAGCAGTATGCAAGCAAACACAACCTATGATCTTCATTTCATATGGTGAAACTTCCTTTCTCACTTTTCTGTTGTTAGAGGATTTGCCCACCTATCTTTCTTATCTTTATAGCGTATTATTATACAGTAATCTCATTCAAGATCCAAACAGAAGCAGTAATGACCTTTTATCTCTTGTCAACAGCCATGCTACTTATAATTTACTGTCATTTGACAACTCTCCAATTACAGCTGCTGAACAATGCATGGATCCATACGATTTCTCCAGTGCTTTACAACAACACAGCACAATTGCTCAGTCTCCGACACACATAATGAACCGTCCTTGCAGCTCCCTGCCACGGCACTTTAATACAAGCTCCCTTCTGTCATTCCTTTCCTCAGTAGCACACGTTTGAGTTTTATCATCTCAAAGAACACACACAAAACCAGGAATAGGCACGTGTCACCACTCTAACAGTCGGGAATTCCCATACCCCATCTTATTTTTCAGCACAAAAATCAAGTGCCACTCTAGCTGCCCAGCTCAATTCCCATGGTAGCCATGTTTTAACATAACAGTACAGTTTTAACTCAAGTTACTACAGGTTATCAGTTGACACCTCCCATGCAAGCATTTTTAGATTGATATCATGATGTTGTCAGGACTTAAAAGTCCAATGGAGCTAGGGGTACTCAGTACTAGTGGTCTTGTAAAGAAAAGTCTGCCTCTCCAAAAACAAATCATAGAATATGCTGAGTTGAAAGGGACCCACAGCAGGACCACAATGTCCAACCCCTGGTCCTGTGCAGGACACCCCAAGAGTCACACCATGTGCCCAAGAGTATGGTCCAAATGCTTCTTGAACTCTGTCTGGCTTGGTGCTGTGACCGCTTCCCTGGGTAACTTGTTCCAGTGCCCAACCTCCCTCTGGGTGAAGAACCTTTTCCTGATACCCAACCTAAAACTCCCCTTACTCAGCTTCATGCTGTTCCCTCGACTCCTGTCACTGCTCACAACAGTGAAGAGATCAGTACCTGCTCCTCCACCTCCCCTCGAGAGGAAATTGAAGACCACAATGAGATCTCCCCTTAATCTCCTCTTCTCCAGGCTGAACAGATCAAGTGACCTTAGCTGCTCCTCACAAGGCTTCTCCTCCGACCCTTTGTCATCCTCACAGCCCTCCTCTGGAGGAGCTGTCTAACAGCTTAATATCTTTCTTACGTTGTGGTGCCCAAAACTGCACACAGGACTCAAGGTGAGGCCGCCTCACTGCAGAGCAGAGTGGGACAATCACCTCCCTCCACTGGCCATCGATGCCCGATGCCCCCCAGGACACGGTTGGCCCTACTGGCTGCCAGGGCACTGCTGACTCATATTCAGCTTGCCGTGGACGAGGACCCCCAGGTCCCCTTCCACAGCACTGCCTTTCCAGCACCTCATTCCCCAGTCTATACACACAAACAGGGTTGCCCCACCCCAGCTGCAGAATCCAGCACTTCCTCTTGTTAAACTTCATACAGTTGGCGATCGTCCTCTGACTTGTCGAGGTCTCTCTGCAGGGCCTCTCTGACCTTGAGGGAGTCCACAGCTCCTCCCAATTTAGTGTCACTGGTGAACGTACTTAGTATTCCTTCAAGTCCTGCGTCCAAGTCATCAGTGAAGACACTGAAGAGAACTGGGCCTAAGATGTCACATCAGTCGCCAGCCCAGTGTTACCACATTCTCTGTAACTCTCTGTGCCCAACCCATGAGCCAATTGCTCACCCACCTCGTAACGTGGTTATCCAGCTGTATGCTGGACTTTTTGTCCAGCAGGATGCTGTGAGAGGCAGTAGCAGAAGCTTTGCTTAAGTCCAAAAAGATTACATCTACTGGCTTTCCTAGATCAAGTAGGTGGATTACCCAGAAATCAGGTTTGACAAGCAGGACTTACCCCTCATGAAGCCATGCTGGCTGCGACCAAGGACTTTGTTGTCCTCCAGGTGTTTTTCAATACCTCCAAGAATAATCTTTTCCATGATTTTACCTGGCACTGAAGAGAGACTTAGAGGCCTGTAGTTTCTGGAGTCCCTCTTCTTGCCCTCCTTGAAAATCGGGACAATGTTTGCCAGCTTCTGGTCAACTGGAACCTCTCTGGATTCCCAAGACCACTCAAAAATCATTGAGAGGTTTGGCTCTTTGAGGATTCTGTGATGGATTGTATCAGGCCCCATAGATTTGTAGGGACCCAGCTGGAGCAGCAGATCCTGAACAATTTCAGGGTCAAGTGGGAGTCGATCATTCTCACCGTCATGGCCCTCCAACTCAGGGCACTGAGACCCCATTGGTCCATCATCCGTGTTGAAGACAGAGGCAAAGAAAGCATTAAACAGCTCTGCCTTGTCTCTGTCCCTATTTGGGAAGTGACCATCCTCATTCTGTAATGGGCCTGTGATATTTCCACACTGCCTATTGCTATTAATATATTTGAAAAAACTCTTCTTATTGTCACCCACATTTTGGCAGCTGTACTCAGGTTGAGCTTTGGCCACATGAATTTTCTCCCTACAGTGGCAAGCAGCATCTCTGTGTTCTTCCCATGTCACTTGACCTTGCTTCCACTGGGCATACACTTTCCCTTTTCACCTTCTATCCAAGAGAAGACTCCTGCTCAGCCAAGCCAGCCTTCTGCCTCACCTGCTTGACTTCAGACGTTTGGGAATTGCTGTTCTCATGCCCCCTTAGGAGGTGATGTTAAAAACTGACCAGCAGTAATGGACCCCAACACGTGCAGAAACATTCTCCCAGAGCAATTTACCTACTAGTTAACTGAGCAGCCTAAAGTCTGCTCACCTCATGTCCAGAGCTGAAGTTTTAATGGCACTTTTCCTCCTGTCAACTTTTTTTCCTGTCAATGATGGTGATGATTATGTGAAGTCCCTTCCTCAGATGTGATACCCTATCGGTCCAGATAAACCTTTCAAATCACTCTTCCACAGTGCTCAAACAACTTCACCAAAATCCATTCTGCCCCAGTGAGATTAACCTTCAGGTAAGATTTGTCATCACTCTAAATGCCTTTTTCAAAAGCACAGTAGAGACTGCTAAACTTGTTGCTTTGCCCAAATTCTTAGCACGTAATTGCATTACATTTTGTTATTTAATCACCATCCCTCACCTACCAGCCAGTTTAACTGAAAAGCAAAAAATGTCCCTCACTTCTTTTTCATAAAACACTGCACAGCATTTCAGCATGTAATCACCACATTTCAGGCCAGCAGTGGCTGCAATTCCACAGTAAATGACACACACACCTAAGATTATGTACTCGGTAACCTTTGTGACGGCACTCTGCGGTCCATCTCAAACACTACAGGAATCCACTGGGATTCAAAGCCCTTTCTAAATCTAAGATCCCCATCATTCAGTCAGAGCAATGGATATTGGCAAAATTCGTTTAACTTTAAAATAACATTTGTTTAGCAATGATAGAATAAGGGTCTGTCTAAATTACAGAGCTCTATTCCATAATCCGCAAGTATTAAATCTTTCATTTCTCAGAACTCTGAACCTCTGTACATCTTACAAGTATTTTTCATCTGCAAGTGTCTTCAGTTCTTCTCTCAGACACTCTTCATGTAGGATTATGATAAACTGATAACCTCTCCAAGAAAAAATGAAGCAGCATTGTGGAAGCAAGCAAAATGTGAAGAAAACTATGCTCTGAATTCCTTGCTCATGGAAAACAGCAAAAGAACTTTCTTTGACATCAAGGAATACCCAGATTTCACCCTATCTCCCTACAGTACAACTGTCCATGAGCTTCAGACATTTTTCAAACACAATCTGTCCACATGTCCAACCATTTGTGCAAAAAAGAACACTTTGAACCTATAAATGCGAACTAATCCACTGCACAACTTGATCTCACCAGGAAACAAAGCATATGGAATATTCAGCACAAATCACCTTTGCAGATTTATAGACCAACAAGGCAAAACACTGATCAGGAAAGCTTACATGGCTTCAGTATTTAATTGAAGTGAGACCTGGAACCATGAAGGTTTAGCAACAGAGGAGCAAGCTGAAATGCAGTGTAACAAAACTTGGTTAAAAAGTATAAAACCCTATCCAGCCATCGGAAAAGAGACGCATAATTGCCTTGAGATGAACCAATTACTAACGTCTTTAATACAGGCTTTGAAGAAGTTACCACATATATCACAAGGCTTTTTTGATGGGCCTGGCTAATATTAATGTCTATTATAGTTGCTGTACTACAGCATCTGCAAAGGGACAGAAACTAAAAAGCTGGAAGGTGACAGAAAAAGGAAAGCTTTCAGGAGCCAACACTCAAACACTTCCCAAGCCCCTCTCAATACCATTCCGCTGTATTAAGCTAAAAGTTCAAGATCCAGAGTGATGCCTGCAGCCATTTTTCATTCAATTATATGTCACGGATAAAATGTTCAAAACTGACCTCTAACTTCAGTAAAATCCCTGAGAAAACACCTAGATATCCAGGGACTAAGTGCAGAACTGCTGGCCACAACTGGCACTGACACCTCTTACCCAGTGCTTCAAATATGCTATTTTGGCCTCATGTTGAAATGAGGATTTGGAATTCTGATTTTAAGGGGACACAGCCTAACAATTTTCAGTAGTTACGTTGAAGGACATAAATACTTTTGGGAGCTTAAAGCCTGTGTTTAGCTTTTGGGAAAGAATCGAGTCCGAGGGCAAAGAAGTGATGAGGAAAGTAAGGGTGCTGACTTTAAACCGCAAAGCTTTAAAATACTGCAAATAACATATAACCACTCACAGTTAAATAACTTACATAGGTCAGTAAATACACGTATATACTCCAGGACTGCAGTCACGTTGTTAAGCTTTCTTCTCTGCTGTATATCACCCCTAAATGAACACCATTCTCCCTTCTTTCATCTCACGAAATGAGAGCACCTTTTTCTTCCTCTGAAGAACTATTATATTTTCATTATAATGTATTTTTAGTGCTTTGTTTTTCTATCACCTTGTGACTACCAAGGAAACTGATTCAGTTCAGTGATCCAATGTAAAACATTTTTTTTAAGATAAATTCTATTATTGGTAGCATCATTATTAGTGTATTACAAATATTCAGGTTCCTGAGTTTAACAGAATAAACATAGACTTTTTCATACCAAAGTATTTTCCTGGTGGCACTACTCTACATGCTGGAGTTTACTCCACAAAAGTGCCATCATTCCTGTTACTCCAACCACATTTATCCAGTGACACTCATGATGAATCTGAGATGCCTGATCAGTCTAGTAAGGCACAGTATAAAAACTCAACTTCAGAACTGAAGAAACACTGCAGCTGGAGGCCAAATACTCACCTTGAGAGATAAGGGAAAGCAGTGCTGAGCCCTAAACTCAAAGACTATTGAGTTTAGAATGATGGGAATGCAAAAGCCCACTGGAGGGTCAAGAGGTGCCACTGACTGAAGGGAAGCAGATATTTGGCAATAGGATTCCAACTAAGTGTTGATTAAAATTTCAACTTTTCAATTAAAAGACATCTGTCTGAAGCTCCCAGAAACTGCCTCTGGAAACTCTGTGGAGGAAAAATAGCTAGTGAATTTAAAGCCTTCAATAGTGAGTGCAGAAACTCATAGATTTTTTTTTTCTTTTTTTAGGGAATAAAACTTGCTTACCCTTCTAACACTACTGCAAGTACAGTGGGTTGGAGATACTACTGACAGAGTAAGAATACAGAAACAAACAGTAAGAGTAATCAGTAATTCTACTGAAGGCAAGAAAAGAGCCTGTGAAGGTGAAACCTGTAAGAGGAGACCCTTGACATTCAAACGGTTGCAAGGAACAACTGGCATCTTCTATAACAGGGAAAGTGGAGAGAAAGGGTCTGAGTGTCAGTTCTTCTTCTCAGGGAAGTGTGAATGACAAAAAGCCCTGGAGGTGCTGACCCCACATTCAAAGTTATCTGGGCTTCTGATTAATAACCCTTGATCTGTTTGACCACGTATAAAGTAATAGAATGAATATGCAGGAACCTGTATCTGAATTTGCCAAATAACTTCAATAAGAGGAAAAAAAGTATAATCAAGAAAAAGTGTAATGAAAGGGAAGTGGTATGTATTTCAAATAATACTAGAAAATATTTTAAATTTCACTGTCTTTGCCATACCATTTATTCAACAAAGTTATTTGTAATAACTAGGCTTTAAAATAGAGAGACCCTAGAAGGACACGGGGTTTGCTCTTCTTTTCCGAACTCATTTTCTTAGATCCTGATCTACGGAACAGATTTTGTGAAGAACATAGTTCACAAAGTCAACAACTCTATTCCTAATAGTTATATATCAAATGACATTACAAACAAGTGCTATAATCAGCAAGACGTCAGTCAATTGTATCTATTTCAGGACTTCGATTCCAGAATTAGCTGCTTCAGATTTTATTTGGTAAAGCCTGTAACACAGGGTACATGAAGGGATCAAAGAATTTTAAAAAAACAGCTAAGGGAGTGGAAATAAAGACTGTTATCAATATGAAACACTTTATAAAGCTTCTAGGGAATAAAAAAAGGGTGAAGCAAAATTCTAATGGAAGACATCATGTTTGCTGCTACTTGCCTATTTTACAAGTAAAAACACACCTTTGTTTTTGGGAAGTACACATCACCTTTGAGAAAATGCACCAACTTCAATTTTTACAGCCCCAAGTAAACTCCTAACTAAGTAAAACAGGTCTATTTTGTTTGGGTTTTTCTTATTCCAAAATTCCCCAACTGCAGGTAGTTCTCCAAAAACAAGCCAAATCCCTCCCCTCTAATAGATGTTACTCAATCCTCATTCGGACTAACTCCTAATCAGCTTGCTAGTTCTTACCTTCTCTAATCATTTACTGCTTCATTTCAGCAATAGTTTGTCTAAGGTCGTTTTAAGAGGAAGATTTGGCTATACCTGAGCAGACTCCCATGCAGCAAAGACACCCCTAGAAATGCATGTGGGTGAAGCAGTCACCTGTACAGAGCCACAGTGCAGCACAGGGCTAAATTCTCAGAGTAAAGCTTTCAAAAGCACCTGGAAAACCACTCTGACAATTTTCTGTTACATTTCAGACTGAAGTTTTACAAAAGACTTCAGATTTGAAGATATGCACCCAGACAGATCATATTAAAACCAGGAAAATCTCTGACAACAGGCTAAGCTGCACTATTGTCAAGTACAATCTTATCTGGGCAAATAAAAGACCTTAGCACATTTCCCAAACTACCATTTTGTCTCCCCCCCCTCCTTCTTTCTGCTTAAATGAAAGATTATCAATCACTGGAATCCAAACACAAGAGAAAGGTATACCACTGTATTGGGTTTCTGTGGCCAGATTTTGGTAGTGGGGGGGCTACAAGGGTGGCTTCTGTGAGAAGCTGCTGGAAACTCCCCCCATGTCCAGTAGAGCCAATGCCAGCCGGCTCCAGGATGGGCTTCCTGCTGCTGGCCAAGGCTCAGCCAATCCAGAATGACAGTAACGCCTCTGTGATAACATATTTAAGAAGGAGAAAAAAAGTTGTTGTGCAGATGAAATCTGCAGCCAGAGAAAAGTGGAGTGAGAACATGTGAACAGCTCTGCGGACACCAAGGTCAGTGGAGAAGGAGGGGCAGGAGGTGCTCCAGGCACAGAAGCTGAGGTTCCCCTGCATCCCGTGGTGAAGGCCATGGTGAGGCAGCTGTGCCCCTGCAGCCCATGGAGGTCCATGGGAGTGCAGAGATCCACCTGCAGCCCATGGAGGAGAGCCACACCAGAGCAGGTGGGTCTCTGAAGGAGGCTGTGACCCTGTGGGAGGTCCATGCTGGAGCAGGCTCCCGGCAGGAACCTGCTGGCCCGTGGAGAGGAGCCCATGCTGGAGCAGGCAGTGCCTAAAGGACTGCACCCCGTGGAAAAATGACCCACTTTGCAGCAGTTTGTGCAGAACTGTTGCCTGTGGGATGGACTCATGCCAGAGAGGTTCATGAAGGACACCACAGGAAGCAGCGGGAGAAACAACCACACAGAGCTCAGTCTTATTTATATCAGTACAGAAACAGGTAAAAAACATAAATACATTCTGTATCCAAATTACTGATTTACTGAATTCAAATTTTTGAAAGTTGTTCCTCGAAGATAATCTTCAATTGAAGTAAGGAACAACTTTTATGCTCTATCAATTTCTGCTTAAGCTTGAAGCACTATACCTTTCCACTGTATAAGAGAGTGTGAGAACACTGAAGCAAATTTAAAATCCTTATGCAAAATTCTATGGACAATGTCAGCAGATGTCTCCATGCTTGTTCTGTCCTTGTAATGATAAATTATGCTGCTTGCAAAGACTTTAAAGATGACCACTGACTTTTCCTCTTATCAGCTAAAACTATATCGTTAATTCAATGGGAGAATTCTGAATCTACTGTCCATCTGTGCTCAGAATAAGTGAGTTCAAAACTAGATCCTTACAATACACATTTCTACCAGTCCAACAAATATGTGAAATGCCTCTGGCACAATAAAACACTGCATTAAAACATGTTTTCAAACTCATAACCTCCTGCACTGTACAACAAAGGAGCACTTACTGCCATCATCATCAGAGTCCTCGCTGCTGCTGGGAAGCCGATGTCGTTTCATGATCTCCTTGGAAAACAGCAGGGAGCCTATGAAGCAATAAGACAGCACTTAACCCAAGGTAATAACACACAGTCATCAAGTTGTGTTTCTGATGGAATGTGAGGATTTACAGCACACAAAGGAAAACAAACAACTTTAAGCAGTAGCTAAAATATAAACAGTGAATCTCTCAAGAATGCTTAATTAGGCAGTCATCATACGAGCAGGTGAACAACACTGGAGAGTATCAGTGACAACCCCACCAACACTTTCACCCCACAACAGAAGCTTACTTTGTCCTGAGAGGTCTTACAATCACTGAATATCTACAGTCAACGTGCTAAACTTCCTCTGCCCATTCTGACATTAGATTTGCAACACAATAACATTTTCACTGCTTGAGTTAATATTTACTTTGGCTAATATGTTTTTAGAACCACTTCACACCTGTTTAAACTGCCAGATTTACAAAATCTGAGATTAAAGTCATCCACTTATACATAAAAAATGAAACATCAACAGTAGCAAGCCCAGTTTTCCCAGATTAACTAAACATGCATCATCTATGCCCTGGAAAGCACCACCCTCTAAGAGAAGAGAGTTACTTCCTCCTGCAGACACATTTCTAGCGCCATTCCTAACACTAATTGTTCTTTGTGAATAAGATCACCAACTGATTACTCAGAAGTTCCTCCAAACCACCAGATTTCTACCCATATTGAGGTCAACTGCACATGAGCCAGTGACATACAGGGGAAAAATTCCCTATCTTTTTAACCGCTATTCTCAGGGTGCTGGTACTTTCACATGTATTCTCTCTGGAAGAAAACCAAATCCAGAAAAATCAAGGAAGCTGTAAACAGCTAGTCAGTATCTACATGTAAAAAGCTATTGAAAAGTGTAAGTTGAAGAGTAGAAAAAATGTGACAAGACAAGCGCAGAAAGGCATATCCACCATAAGTTAAACTGACAAGGACTCTACACGCACATCAAAACCCCTAAGTCTTTGCTTACCATGTATCAATCCAGATATCAACAAGGTCTGGGCATTCTGCTACGCCTCTGGGATACAGACTTGGAAATCAGATGCCAAAATATTTTTTTGCTTCTAGGTAGGTGTAGAAAATCTAACCTTCTTATTTTCACATGCATTCAGATTTCCTCAAAACCTCTCAACAAAACTCTTTTCATTGACCCTTCAGTACAAGAATTAACTTCTTCAACTTTGTTCACTGAGAACATGGCTCATTGTAGGAAACTCAGTAATACTTTTTTAAGACTATTTCACAGACTTTTATAAGACTAATCCCCAAAATAAGGAAACCCAAAAGGCTAACACTATTTCCAAAAGAGCACAAAAATATCTGCTCTTATTAATATAAAAAGAAATTAGCATTTTTGAGGGAACTCATTTTAGCAAATCACAAGCAGCTGAACCTGAGATTCTATTTTACACTTCCAGTGAATTTGATTTAGTTCTAAGAGCCCAAGCATTGCAGGATTGCCTCCTTTTCCATATTATACCTGCAAACAAAGTTAGGGGGAAGTCTTCCACCCGCAGAGTGGCTTTTCAGAGTGGGATTTAATACCTCTGTCTTTGAAATATGTAACAGTTTTGAGCCGCAAACTTTGTTCACTAAAGAGAAACTGAATGGTTCACCTTACCAAGACCTTTTGTCACTATTTCATAGAGTAAAAGTTGACATACAATGTCTGATGCCAGGGAATAAAGAATCATAAATGACAGCCTTACAGTGGTAGAAGAATTCTCTCAAAAGGACTGCTTTGAAGCAGGCCAAAACTTTGTGTCACCTCCATGTGGAGGTGAGCAACAAGCATCTAAGTCTAAACAATTTATTAGATACAGGTAGGAACACAGACCTTTCTGCCCACTTCCCAATATTTGATGGCAGATGCAGTGCAATGGATTAGACTCAGCAACATGTCACAGTACAGTAAATTCACTATTTTTAGCAGTATGCATTACTCTGCTACTCCATTCTTAACTCTGAAAGAGATAGAACTATCAAAAAACCCCAAAGACCCCACTGGACAGCAACGCCAAGACCCTTCATTTTTTTCTCCACACCGAAGTCCCAGGAGTTGTACAAATAAGACTGAAAAACATCCAAGCCCTTTTTCCTAGCTTCCTCAGAGCAGAAATCCAGATACTACCCCATAAAATTGGCCTGGCAGAACACACACACGTACATTCATATGCCACACACCACATAGTTAGGAACTATGCACACACCATGCAGTTAGAAACACCACATAGTTTTTCACTCAGTTTGACCTCAAGTAGAGTGATGATCAAAGAGAAAGATGTAAAGTGTGTCAGTCTTTGTTATGCAAATAGCTAAACAGAACGAGATTGTAAAAAATAATTACACATGAAAAAGTCTACACCCTCAGGTCAAAGGTTTTACATAGCACAATTCTTACTAAAGTATTTTCAAGGGTTGTATAAACCTCCGGGTAAAAAGAGTGCATAATTCAAACTCTGACAGACAATTAACTGTAACCGTGTTAACGGGTGCCACAACAACAAACTGCACTGAACAGCTGCAGAGACAGAATGGGAAAAAAGCAGAATTATGACAGATGTACACCCTGAAGACAAACTGAAAACTGGCTTTTCCTGGAAGTAACCCAGTAACTTCAATGAAATGAAGACCTAATTATCTCTAGTAGACAAGAAATCACTTCAAAACACTTACTGTACAGACAGAAGTAAAGTGTGACACAGCTTAACAAAATGGATAGTAGGTTAAGAAATTTGGTCTCTATTACTGCGCTCTTTTTAAATATGACACCACCCCAGTCTTCACTGGCACCTGACATCACAAAAAGAAAGCTTTTTTACTTCTATCCCAGACCTGAAACACAACAAAAGGAACTGCATAGGAAGTAAGTTACACTACTAAAATCCACTTAAAACTTTAAAATTCCTCTTTACCATCCATGAAACTTTGATAGTAACACTTTATAGTCACAAAGATAACATGAGAAGTTCTTAAATTAAGTACTACAGTATTATGGAGCACAAAAAACATATTGTCCAAGGACAAGAGTGTTCTCCACAAGGAATATTTCTACTGACTTCAGCACACATATTCATAATTTCACAAGGAAAGGGAGAAGCACAATCTGGACATATCAGCCCAACACTTCTGAGGAATCCTCATGCTCATTTATGCACCTCTGCAAGCCAGGTCACAACGCTACCTTTACTACCCAGGCAGTGGCAGCAAATTATTCCCAAACTGTGGTGGTAAAACTGACCACCCAAAATCTTGAGCAAAGACCAACTGGGCTCCGTGAATTAATGCAACCCAACCTATACCCACTGCAGCTCATCTCTTCCGTCTAGAAAAAGGGGGCAACTTGGTCAGCTCCAGCTCAAAACAGGAATGTGAAGCAGCAGTACCAACAACATGGAGAAAATATCTGAGGAAAGACTGAAGTTTTTTTTTTACTATAGTCTGTGAATCAGAACGAAACCAGAGAAGCTGGAAGGAGAATCTACAGCTGTGAGGGGAAAGGAGAGTTTATTGTTATGATTTTATTTTAAGCATATGTATCAAACATAGCTCAAAAGGAGGGAGCAAGTGGTATCTGAAGCCAGAGGGAAAATCCTGACACTAAAACGTACAATCCTTGCTGTTTCAAAAATATCCCACTGGGTGCAAGAAACCTCTAGAAAGATAATCATAAAAAGCATATTTTGGCATAACTTTTATGAAGGCTTTAGATTTGCAAGTGTGGGCAGCTTTTGACTTAGTTAAAAGACAGGACCTGCTTAAAAAGGAAATTATTCCAAGTGACAGCTAAATCTTCCTCCAAAAATGGGACTAGTATAAAAGCAGCTTCAGCCTGTTACATTAAGATGCCCACTAAAACGTGTTGCTAAATACTACCGTAATTTCTAATACTCCCTTACAGCTACCCAAGGAGCGACAATCTATTTTTAACGCCTGCGTACGGCCACTCAGACCAGGTCACACACGGCCGCTTTTTCACTGGGCGACTGACAGGTCTCAGGACCCCCTGGCTCTCACCTGTGGGTGAATCTAATAAACTTTCTCAGAATAAAGCAGTCAGCTGAAGAGCAGGAAGGACACGGAGGGAGAAGTTGGCCAGCAGCAGGCACTGCTCACAGGTGCGCGGAGCCGCGCCAGCGGCTGCGACCTCGCGACCGCCTCTCCAGGGGGTGGGAGACGAGGTTTCGGGACTCAGTTCAAAAGCGCCGCCTCATACTCACCCCGCTCGCCGGCCCTGGGCCGGCCGTGTGCCCCTCAGGGCGGTTCTCCTCCTCCTCCTCCTCCCGCAGCTATCCCATCTCAGCTGCCACCCCGGCGAGCGGGGATTGTCCGCGCCGCGCCCGCCGAGGGTTCGCGGCAGCGCCGCCGGGGCACGGCCGGCGTCCGGGAGAGGAGACGGAGCCGCCTCCTGACCCGGGTGCCGCCAGGCTACACCTCCCCCACGGGGGTGGCACCCTCCCGGCCAGCGGCCCGGCCTCGGTTTCCATATGAAACGGCCCGGCTCGCCTCCTCCTTCTCCCTCCGGGTTCCCGTTCCCGCTCCTCCCCGCCTTCGACAGCACCAATCCGCTCGGCCCCGGCTGCAAATCAAACTTGGTGTCCCCGGCTCCGCTGCCTCCCCCCCCTCCCAAACCCTGTCACTGACGACAACGGCCAAGGCATCTTCCCCGCCCGCCCCCGTCGCCACGCTGCGGTGGAGGGGGGGGACGCGACGGCGGATCGAGCGGTAGCTCGAAGGAGACTTGAGCTCATTTTCTGTGTCTGTCTCTCCTCCCACTCCCAGACAGTTCTGGAAACTGCGTTATCACCTCTTGTGACAGGAAACGAACCAGCAAGCGGTGCAAACAAACAAACACCCTTTGCCTCCACCCTCCCCAAAATCATCAGCATCCCACCGCCTATCGGGAGCGAACGGGCGGGCGCGAACTGCAAGGAAGAAGCAAAACGTAACAAAACAGAATAACAACCCCCCCAAACAAACAAAAATTTCCCGAAATCCTATTTTAAGCAGGCGACTACCCGAGCTCAGGGACGGGCAGGATGGCAGCAGCATCAGGGTGGCTTTGTCTAACTGGAGCAAGTGGAATGATGGCTGGACCCGCACTCACCTCCCCGGGGAGGCCGGGCCGGGCCGTTACGCCGAGATGCCGTAGCCCGGACCCGTCCCGCTTGCCAAGCACCGGGAAAGAGCCAAATGCCGGAGCTGCCCTGACCGCCGCCCGGGCAACTTTGGCCGTTCGCCGCCGCTCCCCGCGCTCCTTCTCCTGTGAATATTACGTTCGCGCCCCAACACCGCCGGCAGTGTTACCGCTCCCGCGCCTACAAGCTCCAGCCCGGCCACGCAGATTAGCCCCAGCGTTCTGTCCCGGACACGGCCCGAGCGGCGGGAGAGGGCCAGACCCCTCCGCGCCCTGCCGAAGTTAGCACCTAGCCCCCCGCCCCGTTCCCGATTCACCTCCCGGACCCGGGTCGGGGGTCGGGCGCTGCCGGGCCACCGTGCACCTGCCGGCTGCTGCCCCGATGCCGCCCCGCACCCCGGCGGGCCCGGGTAGCGCCGGACGCCTTTCCCCGCCTTTTCCCACTCTCAAACACGTGCACTTGGGGCCTCGGCAAGTTGTTCTCCAACCGGAGACACCACGCGCCCGCCGAGGGAGGATCGGGGCACCTCTGACAGCCCGGCGGTCTGCGCCTCCACCAGAGGCCCATCCTGCCCATCTAGGAGGCGGCTAAACCGGTTGCGGCTGTCTCGCTCCGAGAGGCAACTTCTGTCTAATTTCACCGATGAGCAGTTTTTATGCTTTCCAAGCATTTTTTTTTCTCCTATAAGCCAAAGCCAAGTGCGCCGGGGGGGGGCAGGGGGGGGAGGAAGGGATCAGTGTAACTTACAAAGCTGCTTCTGCATACAAACACCTCCTCCCCCATGTACACGCTTCCCCGCCCGCGGCGAAAGGCGACGGGTCTCGTGGACATGTGGGTGACACAGTGACAGACAGTGGCAATGGCTTCCCCCGCCTCCTTCCTACACATCAGTATCCGAGCAGGACCTGCGCTCTGCCATTGCCATCTGGCTACCAAGTTTCTCCAACGCTTCCTACTTTCCGCGGCGGGCGATGCCCGGCGCTGCCCCCCCCGCCGCACAGCCTGCAGCGATGCCCGGGGCGCCGGGGCAGGCGGCGACGAGCGGCAGGGCATGGCACAGCAATGCACGGCACAGCATGGCAGGCACGGCACGCCGGCAGATCACTTGGCCGCTGCACCTGGGGAGCTGCGCGGTCCTCACTTTGCCCGCAGTGGAACAAAAAGGCGGCCGCCGCTGCCCGGCACCGGCCCGCCGCGCCGAGCGGCAGCGCAGCCTCGCCTCCCGCCTTTGCCAGCCCCGACCCCGCACAAGTTGCTTGTGGGATAGCTGAGCCGCAACTCGACCGCCTCCCCTCGCCCCGTACCCAGCCGCACGGCTCTTGGCGCCATGTTAATGACGTACTATCTTATTTCCACTAGGCAGCGACCTTCGGCACGAAACTGCTCTCCCGCCGCCTCCGGAGCGACACAAAAAAAAAAAAAAAAAAAAAAAAACATCAAATATGGCTGTGCTGGCGGCTCCCCCGGCTGGCGCTCGGCGGAGGGCTCGGTTACCTGCTGGCGGCGGCGCGGCGGCGAGGGCGGGCGGCGCGGCCGGGCTCCCCCTGCGCGGAGGGCTCGGGGCCGCCGCATGAGTTTGGCGCGGCGTCGGGGAGCGGGCGCGGAGAGCGGCTCCCTCGGCCACACACACACACACACCACACGCACCACACACACCACACACAAACACACGCAGAGAGTCCCTCTGACTGACGTTTGTACTTGTTATGGAGGAAGGACTCCGAGAATCAAACTCGTTTCTGGGTCACTGCTGCCACAGGGGGGAGCTGCTTTAATCCCCTGCCAAAACTGGAAGGCGAGGGAAGGAGGGGGGGATAATAATGCAGCGCCGGGGTGGGGAGGCGGCGGCGGCCCCGGGGGAGCCGCTGTTAACTCTTGGCGGGCCCGAGCGCACGGCTTCAGCCGCTCGGCGCTCCCCGAGCCCGGGGATACGCGGCCGCCCGGCTCCGGCCGCCTCCGCGCTTGTGTTCGAGCGGGCTGGGAAATGCAGCTGGGATGCAGCGTTGCGCGACTGGCAGCTGGGAAACGATACGTGTCTGCACCCGGATCCCGCCCGCGGCACCGCTGTTGTTACGCTGCAACCATTAACTCTTCTCTCCAAGGCGTTTATGCCGATTTCAAAAGCGGGAATTCTAGTGCTGCACCGGTTCCCTATGCAGAACGCATCAGTCTCTGTTTGTCAGGCAGAGAAACTGGGGCATATAAGAGTTAAACGCTGGGGCCACATACGTAGCGCATAATTGCCGGGGCAAGAATAAAACTGCACGCTCTCTATTCTCAGCCCCCAGCGTTATCCCTCTGGCTCCTCAACTTTGATACTTCTCAAAGACTAGAAAGAGCCAACACATACTGTGCTTCAGTTCACATCTTTCTAGCAGGAAAGCAAATTTTCTTAAATTGGCACCAAATTACATAGTAAATTGCCCATTATCAGAAAAGCATGCTTGAATGCAGATTTCTTTATTTTTTCACATAAATCACTTTACCTCATGCCATGCACCTGTGCTCCCTGAGTGAAGAACTCTCCCATTTGAGCAGAATTCCTGAGCCAATCTAGTGTGAGGTAATAAACACCACAGAGAAGATTCAACGTAAGTTCAGACACAGAATTAAGGCAATCTGCGCAAAGTAATTCCCATAGTATGCAAATACAAATTAATGCAGCCTCCACAGCAATATTAGTCTGCCAAAGAATCATACCTTAGTTCAGCAGAGGAATTGGGTCATTACTCATCCATGCAAACCAAGTCATTTATCCTGCTATCTCACCCACCCACCTACCTACCCACCCAATAATGAAACACTGCTGCACATCCTAAAAAGTTGTACTTTACTACAAAAACATCCTCCCCCTGGAGATATTTTTTTCACTGTGAAAATCAGACAGTTGGGGTTTGATTCACAGAACAGTCTGAAGCACCTTCAGATATTAGAGCCTAAGGCTTTGATTCCCTTGTTTTCCACTACATGAAAATAGCAGAATGCATACTTTCTCTACACTCTCTTGCACTTGCCTTGGCATCCAGACCTGTAAAGATACCTGTTGGCATAGCTTTCCATGCATCAGCAGCCTAATTAGAAGCAGTTCCACTGATGCCATTCATATTTGTAGGATCAGGGCCTTAGCTTTTTGCCTTTCTTAGTATAGCCATCAGCTGTGATCATCCATGCGACACACCACATCACATTACCTGATAATAATCCACTTATTGCCAGAGTTACATTCATACACCCATGACCTTACCCCTGAGCTTCCAGGGGCATTAATTTTCAATACTGACTGGAGCCTTAGTTGTTCTGTATTATCTAAACAGCATGTGCCTGCTGCTGTGGTACAGTGTAAACCCTAGAACAGGACAGGTCAGAGTTTTTCCCCCTAGTGGTCTGCAGACCCCTCAGGACCTCATGAACTACTTCTCATAAATTCATAAAAAGTGATTAAGATTAGCAAAGCTACTGTCAGTAGTTATTTATTATACACAGGTACGCACCTCTACTGGATTAAAATTATTATTTTCTTTTAAATAGTTTTAAATAATATTATTCATTGTAAAAGACTGAAAAATCGTAAGAAATGCTACTTGTCCTGCTTTTCTGAATTCTTTCCAAGAAGTTCAGAACAAGCTTCTGAGAAAAGCTTAAATGTGAATGTGCTCTAATTTCTCAGGAGGAATAATAGAAACTTTTCTGTCTCAAGCTCTTCAGAGCTGAGGCAATATTTTTGTTTTTCTGTAATTAGCTTTTCTTTGTATATACAGCCAAGTTTAAGCTACACCTTGTATTTGAGGAAATATTTCTCTTGGAAGCCATGCGAAGCCATACATTTAAGAACATAATATGAATGTTTTCAGAATGGCAGACTGTATTTTAGAAACTAAAGAATATCTAAATAATTGTAAAAAACTCCCCAAATGGGAGTCTTCCGTGCTGTACAAAGCAGCTAGCCCAGTCTTTACTGGAAGGTAACACAACTGCAACAAAGATGCTATCTTGTCTCGGAGTACAGTATGTCACAGAGACTCTTCTGCAATAATCCACTATGTTTTAAAAGGAAATATTAAAAAATTGAAGCGCTAGCAGCTGGAAGAATAATTTTGGAAGTTCACTAACTTCCAAAACAAAACAAAAAGGAAAGGTTACATTCCGCACTACTTCGACACTACATGTATGAAGTTGTATACCAATATAGCTATGGTCAAACAGGAGAGAACATAATAGAGCATACCAGTGTAAGCTACTGGCACCATTAATATGAAACAGTGCTACAAAAATATGGATTTACCTATAATCTACACAAAGCAATGAGTTGTTCGCTGCAGAATAAGCTTTAGCAGCTCAAGACACTGTTACGGCTTCAGCCTGAAAATGCCAACAGCAAGCACCAGGACAGACTGTGTGAGTGATCCTCACCTGCTTCTCTACAACCTCTGTGCTCAGGTTAACCTGCCAGAGCAGGCAGGCTGCCAACAGGGAAATAGAGTTGGATGGTAAAAGCAAGCCACTCAAGGCAAAAAAAGAAATTTTAATTCTTCATTAAACATCTGACCGTAGCCTGACTTTAAAGATTAGAAGGCAAACCAGTGGGACAGAATCTCACAGTAGTCTTCTGCTATCTGCACTGGCTAGAAGTTTTGGCATCAGCCTTCATCTCTAATAGGTATTTACCCTCTCAGCAAAGCAGGCACTTTTGTTAGAATAAATAATGTCATTAGGCTCTGTGCCTTACTCACTTATCTTTATATCAGTATTAGCACTCGTTCCAGGAACACTCAGAGAATATGTATCAGGCTTAGAGTTAGGCTTTGTGCTAACACACAGCACTTCTTGTGCCTTCTCGAAGATGCTTCATCAGATATAGTCACTCATATATTAATTTTTTTTTAATTAGTTTTTTAGTGTCTCTCTTGAATGTTATTTTTTAGCAGATGCGCAAAGCCAAGGAAAGAATATGTGGCTTTTTAGCACTTTTTTCCAGCTTTTGGTGGAAATCTGTTGCTGCAGTAGTGTCTGATAAAATATTTTTACTTCTTTCTTTCTTTTTCCCTTTTTTTTTAAAATTTGATAATAATCCTTTTACAGTTGGAATCTTTTCCACTAATTCTTGCAGTCTCTGCACATGAAGATGTACCTTACAAAGTTGAGTTTCTCCCCACTGTTAAATTTAGCCCAAGTATCACTTAAAACCGTTCTTTTGCTCTTTTGGCTCCAGCTTTTTCTCATTTTTTATTTTGAAGATCATAAAATTGCAGAGAAGAACGGTACAAATCCAAACCAGCACTGTCAACACTAGCTTGTACTTAATCTTCAAGAGAGCTTTCACATTTCCTCTGAGAGATGTTTTGTAGAGCAGAGCGATAAGACAGATGCACAGTTGGGCCAAATCCTGTTGAGGTCCATTTTGTCTCTAGCTGGTCTACTCACACAAGCAAGAGAAAAAAAAAAAGATTTTGACTAATGCATATGTAAATCTATACCACTTACAAGTTATGTAAGTGCATTATTTTTAACTCCTGCAGAAATAAAACTTGCTCACACAGCTTATGTATGGACCATAGAGGAACACAGTTGTCACAATTTTGTCTAACCCAAATACATCATTTACGCAACATGGCACCTGACCACTTCACAGAATTATGCACAAAAACCCCCACTAATTGGTGCTCTGGCTTTTTTGTCCTTCTTATCTACAACCACCCAAATCTGGTGTGCCTGGATTAGGGAGGTCAAAAAGACTAAACTCAGGTAGTATGTTATTTCCTTTGACTCTGAAGCTGAGGTTTACAGCTACTAGAACTGCTTATTCACAGGCCATACACCAAAGATGTGATTTCTTCTGGGCTCACAGACCTTATTCTTCTGGTTTATAGTTCCTTTGGTTTATTGAAATGTAGTTGTGAGAGATTACTAACTGGGTGTATGAGCCGGTACCCCAGTAAGTAGAAACTGTGCCATTAAGGGATGATGATGGAGAGGGATGAAAATGAAACCTTAGAGCTGAGCTTTGTATTTGACAGGCTATCAAACAGGGCTTGAGACAGAGACTAGTGTAGTCTTTTTAATGATAAAACTTGAGAAGTAGAGATTATAATATTAATTTTATCTGTGGGTAGGCAGGGGCATTGCAAAGGTTATATCTTTCACAAGTCACATGTTAAGTCAGCATTAAAACCAAGAATAGAAACCTAAAGTAATGCCTCTCAGTCCAAGTTTTCTAATGATTAAACTATATCCTCTCCTTTGGCCTCATCTATAGAACGTAACACAGTACAAAGTATACCTCCATGACATTTTGCACATAGAGATCTTAAAATATTTTTGCAAGTCGGATACAATCATTGCACAGATGTGCAACTGTGAGACTGTACATTCACTTGACTGGGAAGCGGGAACAGGTATGCCCAATAGGTAAAATTTATTAGATTCCAAAATCTAAAAGTACAGTTACTGAAATCAAGTGTTTCCAAATTATTGTAATTGAAAAGTGGAAACTGAGAGGAAATCAGTAGAACAAGAACCTCAAGGGAACAACTAGAAGCAGGCACTTGGTTATCTTGCAGGTCTGCAAGTTAAGGTGGATGCAGCTGATGTGTCACCTTTAAGGGAAACAACACAGTTTTGTACATGATGAGTGAAGTAATCAGTAGGCAAAGTAATGGCCTAAGTGCAGGAAGAATGAATTGGAAAAACCTCAGGCAAGTGAGAGTTTAGCAGCCACAGATCAAATCTCAGCTGAAGTATCTACACGTGCCTATCTGGCAGCTCGTCAAGCAACATTACACCCGCTAATCTAAATGAACTTCAATATTAAATTGTGTTTGTGCAGGCAGAAATCACGTAGTGAAAGAAAGGTGCTGTGACAAGACTTGTGGAAGAGTTCAAAAGGATCTGATTACAGATTTTCTGATTGCAGAGTACGGGGCCGATAGCTGGTTGCTAAAAGTGGAGTAGTGGTACCAGTTTATTGGGGAAGTACAACAAAAGTCAATTTCTTTTTTCAGTAACAACCTAGTGCCGAAATGACTTTAAAAAAAAATTTGCAACTTCAACTCTGGATCTTTAGGAGTCAGAAACAGATTAAACTTAAATGAAAAAAAAGATCAGCTGTTGAAATTGCTCTGAGCAGTTTGTGATAACATTTCTAGAAATGATCTAGAAAGATCAGAAACCTTGGAAATAACTTCCCACATGGTCCTTTTGGATTCCATTTGGTGCTTGATGGAATTGCCCCAGAGTTGATTCAATTTGTGGTCTCTCCTGGGACATCTTCCAAATGCAATGACTCACAGTACATTGAATTTACACCTGTTTCCAGACCATGAAACAGAGTTCTGCCACAAGGTCCAAGAAATCCTACAACCTCCACAGCCAAAAGCAAACCTAGGACAATTAGCCATAAGTTACAATGCAGAGGAGATACTCTGTTTGTCCTCAGTAGGTATAACCCCTTTTCCTCAGTTTCCATGCTTCCTTCCTAGGGGATGTGTCAATCATAATTTCGACAAAGGGCAAATTTTCTCCCTAAATAGACAGAGGTCCACTGATGCAGGCGTCCTGAAACCTACGTCAAATATTAGTAATTTCACTCAATAGTACACAGATGTAAGGCACCAAGGGTGTAAAGAAGCCATCACTACTAAATAAAGGAAATATTAGTCAAATAGGTGACTGTTGTTTACTTCAGCTATATTACTTTACCAATTTTATGTTTTATAAATTAAATTATTCACTGTTTAACAAGCAGGAAAAATGATTGAGAAAACTAAATGTCTTCTTCTTGTGGCAGTATTGATTGCTGAGCTTTTCTACAGGTTCCACTGTGTAAATAAGCACAAAAACCAGTTTAGAAAGTTTTAATCAACATAAATGTTATAAAAGCCCTACTTCCATTTCACCACTGTATATATGCAGAGGTTCAACAGTACCAAACAGGACTCAGAGGCTCAGAATATCCAGCACAAAAGAATGTTTACACAATAGAGGAAGCCGAGCCCTTATCTAACCTCCCTCCATCTCACACCCCAAAAAGGCGGGGGGCTACTGGGATTAAAAGGGCAGTTTATCCCATATATTCATGGGCCACATAACGTTGCAGCAAATGGGCTGACTGTCCTCTATCTGTCTGGCATTAACACATACCCAAATCAACACAGTTCACACTGTTAAGCCTCCCTTTGCTCCGAGTTTATCAGAAATACATACCCAGTAAAGAATCCATCAACATAAGAAAAGCTTCAATACCCTTAGCAGGTAGAGAATTATTATCTCTTTTGCAAATAGGACATTGAGACATAATTGTAAAAAGATACAAATAAAAAACGCCCGACAAAGCAAAGAGACTCAAATTCATTATTCAGCCCTAACAAATTACAACAGGGTAGTTCTTCAGTGCTGTTTGAAACATACACAATACAAAATACAGTGTGCATTTGCACACTGGATGTGTCTAACCCCAAATTTCTGCTTCAGTCTCTATGAGAATAGTGAGTTACAGGAGGTGGAACAGTTCTTGCACGTGAAGATGTTCAGAGGCAAAACCCCAAACAGCTGCATGGTGAATTTTCAGGGCACATAAAGCAAATGCTCAGGATGTCAACAGCCCTTGAGACATTTCATACCATTTATGTCAGTAATTCTGAAGTTACTTTTTTTTTTTTTAATGGACAAAGGAGTTTATTGCTTATTTGGAAGTTGCAGCTTATTTGCTCAAAGCTGAGACTGCCATAGTTATATTTAACTAAGCACACAGGGAAGAATGAAGAAAAGTTGGAAATCAGATCATTGCTCTGGCTCCTGTGAACTTTGCTTCACTAAGCAAAAAAAACCCCTGCAGCAAACAAAATAGTCTCTGACCTTCCAGAACAACATTAAAAAAAAAAAAAAAAGTTCTGATCTGCTTATGTGGGCAGATTTTGGCACAGGGTAAACACCCATGTTTGCTCCTCAAATTGCACAAGTCAGAAAAGATTCTCTCTCTTTCATCCAGGACATGCTTTTAAACCATCACACATTTATGTTTCTTTGACAATCTGAGGCAAGTTACTTTCTTCATGTGGAAGAGCAAGTACTGGGGCAAAGTAAATGTGCCAACTGACTGTAATCCAGTGTCTTTAAGGGAGAAACAGGCACATCCTGCAGTGAACACACAAATCCTTATATAAGTGCCAAACCCGCCGTTCCAGTCTACTCAGCTTCTCAAATATTCAGCCAGCCATAGCAGCATCTCTGCCCTCAGCCAAGATAAAGGTGAGCCCACAATGTCTCAGAACTCTTCTGGGAAAGCGCCCAACTACTTAAGGGAGCCAGGCAGAGTCTCCAGCCACAACACAGATGGGGAGAAAATTGTTTACAGAAGATAAGTTCAGGAAAGCCTGATAAAAGCGCCAGACCCAGTGCAGCCAGTGCCGTGCCAGAGTACATCGTGTCATGGCACTCTGGTGTGGTGCTTTGGATCAATAATATGTGCAATAAAGCACATATTGACTGACTGGCTGGACAGGCCCACAGAGGGAGCAGAGGAATTTTTCGTCTCCCAACATGTTGATGTTGGAGCCTAGAGCCAGGATTTGGTTCTACCCTTACAAGTTTATCTTTTCCAAGAGCTGCTCCTGTGGATTCTTTGGGGTCTATCTCTTTTAAGAAAATTAAACATCGTTCACAACTACCTTAATAAAATGTTGTGGCTATGGTGCACTCAGTAGTGCCTGACACATCACTCAGAGATTGTAGTTAGCTTGTTTGCAGGAGTTTGTTCTCAGCAAAGGAAACTAGGGACAGCAAAAAGGTCCCAAACCTCAGGCAAGGTAATGAGAGACCAAGATCACTGATTGTGTGAGCCCTGTCAGTTCATGTGAAGGAAATGAATTACTGAAAATACTGTCTCCAGTGAAGGAGTCCTATTGACTGACTAAGATGACTATCCTTCAGAATGTAATTAACATCACCTGGTTAAATGTTTAAATCCTTTTAAAAGTTGACAAAGATATACTAATATGCTGAGTTCTGTATTTTTCCCATGAAAAAATAACAGTACAGAAAATGAAGCTACAACATACACACAAAATCCTTTGCTACTCCATACACACCTGCATGCTGTGTTTTCACAAGTATCTCAAAGTCTGGAGGTCTCCAAAGCCCAGCAAAGGAACAAAGACACCGATACTTGTCTTACTTCAGAAATTGCTTCCATGTACTTACAGTTTGTAAGCAACCATTGAAACCAAAAGCACGAGTTGAAAGTCTCTTTTCCCTGGGAATGAGTGTTTATGCCACTAACTTTTGTGGAGCTAGGATTTTTCCCAAGCCT
>JAWWLV010000144.1:6579735-6618203 GCA_035041135.1 Platyrinchus mystaceus | reverse complement strand
ATTGAAGAAAACGCATGTTAGGTATGCAAAATCCACACTCAAGGGTCAATGAGTGTGTGCAAAAATAACAGTCACAGATGCAGGGGTCATTTGTTAATAACTGATTATTGATATTTAGACAGAGGACAAATATGTAACAGTCTTGTTATTTCATTATTCCCAGGAATTCTGAGTACTTGAATATTGCTCAAATTAATTGGTTTTTCTTGGAAAAAGAAACATTTAAAACAGGTAAATATCCCTTAAGCATCTCTCCAGGTAGCTCAGTTTCAGCCCCTGGAGATGTACTTCCTTCTTTCATGTTTTGGAGAGTTATTAGTTCTATTTAGATTTCTCTGCACAGTACTGAACCCTCTGCCAGCCCCACAATTTTATTGATGAAGGCCAACAACACAGCCAGCCATCAAACATCATTTCTCAGTCCCACACACCTCCATATCCCCAGCAGGGCAAGACAGACACAGTCCCACAGAGCTGCCTAAGAAGCTACGGTGCCAAATGGAAAGGCAGCTGGATTTACTGGCATTGCTTTGCGTTTTAAATATTTTGTCAACTCCGGCTTTTGCCTGTGTGACTACA
The DNA here is from genome assembly GCA_035041135.1 of Platyrinchus mystaceus. Lineage (NCBI taxonomy): Eukaryota > Metazoa > Chordata > Aves > Passeriformes > Tyrannidae > Platyrinchus > Platyrinchus mystaceus. The sequence continues at coordinate 6,617,624 of JAWWLV010000144.1, read as the reverse complement.
GAAAACCCAATAGCTACAAAAGCTACTGCTTGCTCATGTTATCCCAACACGGACCAGCATGTGTGGTGTGGTGTCACTGACACCTCCCAAAGAGGCAAGTTTTCAAAGTTCACCTCTTGCCTGCTGGAGAAGGCTAGGATGCCTAGACTAGCACTTCTTGCTGATGGTAAATGTCACCATGGTATCGCATTACCACAACTAGTTTAAAAAAGTCTGACATTTAAAATATATCAACTTAGAAATCGTCTCCCAACTACACCACTAATGTAGTACTGAGTAGCAAGGAAAACCCACTGTCCAGCAATTCAGACCACCTTCCTTCAGCACTTCTGGTTTTTCCAAGGGCATTTCCCATGCAAATAGTAACTGCCCAAATACCACTACCTTAAAAACATTAACTGGATCACAACCTTGAGGAGCATGGCTGATGGCCAATTCTGAATCAGGGAATTCAGGACGGATATAATATATCTATATTACATATATATATATATATCACTATAGCAACACCTCCCCCACCAAACCTGAGAATGAAAACTAAGAGTGGTCCTAAGCCTTCAGTAATGCATATCAATATAAATGGGATCCCAACAGCTGTGCAGCTGCTTCATTAAGAAAATAGTCACCACATGGGATGGAGGTTTTCAATAAAAACTGGTGTCGTTTTCACAAATCATACCAGATCCCTTTGTGAGTATTTAGCTACAGAAACAGGGTGATGCACTTTGCAAACAAAATGAGTTAGAGGAAAAACATAAAATGGCTCAAAGGACTGAGGGCCAGTACCTTGGCTTTTAAGTTATTTCTCATTAGGAAATATCTTAGCCTAAAGAGAGTTGTTTAGCAGATCTATGAGATGATTGATGCTGAAATGCCTCATATCTCCATCATATTTGGTTTAGGAGGGTTACACTGGATCAGACCCTGGCCTAAGGCCAAAGCATCCTCATAAAACTTCAAAACTTTCTGAAGGGTAGCTACTCTCCAGGGCTTCATAACCTAAACTAAGGGTCTCTCCAAGCTTGGAGAGGTGAGAAAGGACAAGAAAGCACAGGTTAAGGAAAGCTTGATAAGACCTGGTAAAGCAGAAGCCTTAGCACAGCAGAGGGAAAATTAATAACGGAATCATTTGGCACTCAGCTTGGGTGGGAGGGATAATACCCTCTCAGCAAAAAAACCTTCTCTTTCTCCATTTTATTGAGACATGAACTTCTGTCCTACTCAGCACCCCCTACACACACTTTCTGTAGCTTGTGCCATAGAGGAAGGAGGTAGAAAATCTCATGTTTCCCAAGAATAATGTATAGATGATCACAGCCCAGCAGCAGCAGCCTCTTATCAGCATTTGCTGGAGTCTGCTTGATTCCCTGCAGATTCCCATGTGAGGGAACCCTGAAGAATGCTGTGGGCTGCCCTCTCTGGCATTCCTGCTGATACACAAGTCTGCCTACGTATCCATCCCAAACTGTTAAAACTATGGAACTACATGAACGCAACATCCTGTTTGGAGTAATGGCCTGGCAGCACATAATAGCCAATAATAGCTCTTTCCCCTCTGAAGGGATTTATAACTGACCCAGTCTGCGAGCTCTCTGCTGAAACTAGGAACCAGGACAGCTCCTGTAACAAGGGGGATACCCTGTGCTGCACAGTACTTCTGCAGCGGGAGTCCCAACTACAGTCACATCCTTGCGGGTCGTGTTGAGGAGCTGATGGGCGGCACAGCAACTCCTGCTAGTTGAGACACAGAGGGGAGAGAGGGATTGCTGCAATCCCCCGGCTCCTCAGCCAATAACTGCTTTGTAAGTCAGAAAAATGGTACCTATTCTTGTGTTTGTGGGTCAGGGACAGGCTCCATGCCCTGTGAGCAAGCTAATCCCTGGCAGTTGGTGCGAGGAAGGGGCTGCATTTTAGGCACTCAGCACAGAAGCCTGGGAGAGCCGTGCTTTTGCAGCGAGCATTAAACACAGTTCCCCAACACTGGGGCTCAGCTAGGTACTCGCCCAAGAGCTGGGACTGGAGAGAAAATTCCTGAGATAGCTGCTCCATGGAGGAATTTTTCCACAGCTCGTGGCTCTGAAGGAGGTGTTTTAATGGTATCACACCAGCAGTGCACAGTGTCCCTGTGGCTCTGAGCCTACCAGAAAGGTCAGGCACTGACTCCTCCCCCTCCTAGAGCAACATACAGGAAAAGCAGCACACTTTGTGGGGCTGGGATCCAGGGCACTGGCACAAGGGCTCACTGACTCCAGGGATGGCTGGAAATATGGAAAGAGGTATTTCTTGGCCTGTCCCTTCTAAGGAAACTGGGATCCTGGAGCAAACACCAGAACAGGCACTCTCCTCTGGATTCTCCTACATGGCGCCTCTGTCATAGGGATGTGGGAGTTCAGCCATGACACCAGATGGCTGGAACGCTCCCAAGCAAAGATCCGTTCAAGCTCCACATAAAGACTGCACATCTGCTCTGGTGTTCCCAAGCACGAATGTTGGTCCTGACCTTCACTTTTTTAGCTGGTTGAATTCCTCATTGCTTGCCTGTCTCCTCTATCAACTGCCATCATGAGATTAATGACTTCCAGGGAGACAGGAGGATTATTTGATGACAGTAAAATCTCAATCCTTGCACAGATCAAATCAGATCCTTGAGGCCCCAAAGCTGAGGGTTTCTGAGATTTATGAAGTAAAACAGTTAACTATAAACACGGCAGCAGGTGGTGAACAAAGTAGAAAAGGCATTATACAAAGTGGAAACAAAGAGAAATAGGAATTCAGCATGGAAAGACAGAAAGATGGACAGCTACAGGAGGAAAAGGCTTTCAACTCCAAATAGGTACAGATGAATGAGGAAGGATTCCTCAGGGTTTTGTGGGAGCCATCAGCATTTGAGAACCTCATCTAGACACTTGGGTCTTCCAAGATAACCTCACAGTGGCAAACCCCAAACTGAGGGATAGAGCCTAACAAACTACAAAACCAGAGTGTATTCGGACCTGAATTCCAGGCCAGATCCTTCCTAGAGGGATCCAGTTTCTCCTAGATCCCTTTGAGAACTGAATCCATATGCAGTAAATTGGGATAACCAGGGGCTTCACTTCAAATCCATACTCATATTTAAAATCCAGCTGCTAATATAGACACAGGTTTAGTTTTGCCATTACTGTTCTAAACCTTGGCCAGGTATTTTCTCCTGTTTTTATTTACAAACAGGTAATTACTTTCTTGTACTTATATCTGGAGAATCCAGTATTTGATATTTACAAATGTTCTTATCCATCACTACGTGAACTGCACCCATTGCCTACCTGACCAGCAAACATCCCTTCTCCCCATCACCACAGGTCTCCAAACAGTCATTTAATCTCATAGTTTTAGGATTAAATAGACACAGAATCTTATGTGAAAAATATGCTTTCTATTGAAAAGCTGCTAAAGACTAAAGGATTACACTCTCTTTGCACTTGTCACTGGATAAATATGGTATCCAATCCATCAAGTTCCCATGCTTTCAAAATAAAAAAAAATTGCAGGGTTTTGGATCACAGCACTTGAATTGTTTGGGAAAGGTGGGTGGAGTGTATTAATTTTTCACTTTGCTCTTAGAGCCAGGGTTGAAGGGATGTATTAGGCAGTGTAAGTAAACTTGTAAAATCATTGTCTGTGTTATACATATTTTAGACAGTAATTTCACCTTCTGCGGGAAAATAAGAGGCATCTTCAAGTTTCATTTTAAAAAATAAAAATCAATCACTGTAAATCCTAAGGATTTTGAAGTCTAACCAACATCCTCAGTTTTGTGGTAGGAAGGGTCACATGCAATATCTGATCTACACAGTCATACCACATATGCATCCAAGGGCACAGGGCTCTGGAAAACAAGGAAAGAAGGGCCATCCCCAAAGAATTTACTTGCCAAGTACAAATCTTTCCAAAACTACATTATTGGTTATAACTCTTGTGCATGGTACACCTGATAAAACCTTTAATTGCAAACACTACTGATCTTCTTGTGGATTTAGGAGCCTCTGAAAAATGAAAAGAGAAAGTTGTAATTCAGCAGCTGATAAGAACACACAAAAAATAATTCTCCTAATAGAGCTGAAAAGCTCACATAATTTCAGTGTCCTTGAGATACTGTAACTACACCCCAGGTCTGCTCCAACTGATGTTGGTCCCACAGGGAATTTCTTTAACTACCATTCACTAAGCTGTAGTCATTTCTACTTTTTATGTCAATAAATAATGGTATTCATGCAATCAACTAGAAGTAGCTGTGGCCTGTCTCATCATCATAGGGATCTCCTATAATCTACACAACCAGCACAGTACAGGCCAAAATATGCAAAGTGAATCTTGCCTAATTATTTTGTCCAGAATTAGACACATGTTCACTTAAATTTGGTAAGTTAATTTTTGATTGAATCTAGTCTAGCTACAATTAGATTCAAACCAGTATTTTCAAAGTTTTGTTGAATGCCAAGGAGAGATTGACAGTAGTTCTTTTTCCAATAACACACTTTAAATAATACATCTTTTACATTGATTTGAGTCCCAAGAACCTTGAAGGAAAATTAAAGAATCAATTAAATTAACCTTTTGGCCCTCCTGCACTCTCAATCTGCTTACCCACTCCTTCTTCTAACTTGGGATCTATACATCCCTTAGCAAATACATTGCTTCCAACACCGCTTCAGACTTTACTACTATTATTATACTTGCCCATTCACCTGCATCATGTTTCTAACCTGTTTGTCTTTCTTGTTGAAGAACTCCCTCAAAGGGACAGTTCAGATTTGCAACTGCTACTTAGGAAGACTCTATTTGGCAGAATGCAGGTTTTTTTCAAGGTATGGGACCATATATACACACTAAGACAAGCCTGTATCATTTACAAATATCAAGAGTACTACTTAAAGGTAAGGTCTTGCTTATTCTACAGCCTCCTGAACTTAGGATGTCAAAGTGCCACATATTTTGCAATTTTTTTTTTCAACAGTAGGCTTTGTCAAATAATCTTAACATTAAAAATTTTAAAAAATCAAGAGATAGGGGAAGAAAAAACCCTACAAGGCACTTGTAGCTTTTGAAACACTGTACCTATTTAATATTAGAGTTGTTTCAAACACTGCAAGCCATCAGGCACATTATTGCTGTCTTGACTGCCAGAAACTGATTTCTTTTTTTAATCACTAGTAGAGACAGTTTCTAGTCTACAGAGAGTCTTTAGTCTTATCACCAAACAAACCAGATAGTCAGCCATGAGCCAGTGAGTGCAGTGAAGCCTATCCTTAAATGCCCCTTAGCAACAGCCTGCCTCCCTTGGGATTCCACAGTAGGTGGTTCATCTATCACAGGTGTGCATAGCCTGAAGCCACATTACTGCTGCTGGTAGCACTGGGGTTTTTTCTATGAAAATCCATTTTTTTCTGAAAAGGCAAAACCCAGTACTTGAGAACTTGTCATTTCTAATGAATTTTCTGGAGAAAATATAGACCCTATTTAGAAGGGAAAGGATACGTTAATGCAGATGTACTTCAGCATAAAAAATGGGTGATGCAACCGAGGCCTTTTGTTTTAGCTCTCAAGAGGCATCTAAAACTTTATGTAAATATAATGCAATGCAAATACTTTTTGTGTATGTGACATGGGGGTAATAACTCTGTTACTCAAATTTAAAGTAAATGAAAGAGTCTTTAAGCCCAACGGCTTGTAAGCTGACCACTTCTGACGTTACTAGGAAGGAAGCACGGAAAAAAATTCTCTTTCAAAAGGAACACAAAACCCACACATATTACCTCAAAACTATTCACCAAAGAAACAAAGCCCCAGAACTGAGACAGAACCCTTGGGTTACCATTAGCCAGACACAAAATGGAGCAGCCTTGTTGTACTAAGTGAGTTGACATTTTTTTTTGCCTGAGACAAGCCTGTCCTCCCCAGACATGCTCACATGTTGTGGTGCTCACAGCACTGTAACCTGCAGCCCACAGCATCCTCAAGGCCCAATCTGATAACTCCCAGAGCCCAGAGGAAATCTGTCTCATACTAGAAAAGAGATCATGCCACTTTGAAGCAGAGGTATGTTCTTACCATCATTTGCTTGAAAGCAATAAAGTAACTTACTCTTGCCTAATCAATCTCAACTGTTAAGGGTAAACACATTGGCTTTAGACATGGTCTTTACTGTTAAGCTGCTACTGCCTCTTTCTCCTCCTCCTTCTCTGAGATTATGAACATTGCTTTATTTTCACACTCAAAAATCAGAACAATTCCTTTTTCCCTTTTCATCCAGGAACAGCCATACAGTAATTTTTTTCAAATGTATATCCTTTTCTCTTTAATCATCATGACTTTATACATAGAAACTTAATACAAAATTGAAAAAATTGTCATATTGTATTGAATTTTAAACTTGAATCTACAAGATAGAAAGAGTCAGTGGATTTTTGCCCCAAACCTGAAAGATGTTAACAGCTACAGCCTAATCAGTGTTTTTCTCTGCTATTGGATTACCATATCTTGCAGTTCTCAGCTACAGCATCTCCCTTCCCAATGAACTATTGTGTACAATTCAAAAGCCATTTACAAAGCCAGGTAGCGTCAACACCCCATTTCTTTTCAAATGCATTTTTGATCCTTTTTTTAACCTCTTCTGGCCTTGGCATTTAAGGTACTTATTTTTGCTGATTAAATTATTAAAGTATTTCAGAAATTTGCCTTAAAATAATTGAGAAAAGCATGCATCTGTAAAAACCAAACCAAACAACAACTTCTTTGTACCAGACCACGAGCAGCTGAGCACTAGGGCAGGAATACCACTAAAAGGCAGATGTGCCCTCTCTGCTGTCACCCCAGTTTTGGAACTTACAAACTAGTTCTAGTTTATTGACTTTTAGGGCACACTAACAGGCCCATTTGTTCTCCCTAGCTGTGAGAAGATTGCAAGGACTCTGGTGAGAGTCATAAAATTGACTCAATTTTCACTTCCAACAGCAGTGATGTGTATGTTAATAATATGAAAACTGAGGGAGAAGAGTCTCTAGAGAAGCCTGTGTGTAGAACTATTCCCAAAGTATGCCAGAAACAAAGCCAGACACTTAATTTCTAAACATTGAGTTAGAAAGAAAGAAATCCATGCTGGCACCTAAATAAATAAGTGCCCTTACTTTCAGAGATGCACAAATCACACACAAATCACACTTGCCCAGCAATCACTTGTACAGAACATCACATTTGCTCAACTTTTTGGATTTGACCAGGTGGGAAGATAAGACTACACCAACCATTACACTAATTTAGTACATGTGCTCAATTTAAGAGCTACATTTGCCCACACAACATTTTCCGGTGCTCGTCTCTCACAACTGGTGCGCTCCTTCAGCCACCAGGTTTTAAATGTGGCAGCACCACTTGGTTTCATTATTTTAGTCGAGTCAGAGATCTTTTCTCCACTGTGAACTGAACATGGATGAAAGTAACTGTAAGTGGAGGAGGGAGGAAGATGAAGGAAGATGTTCTAGTTAAAAGCATTTCTCTACCTGAACGTGAGAATCGATGCATTTAATCAGTGAGAATTCTTTCTAACATTCTAGATGTAAGTGGGCAGGACCCCAGTAATTTCTGGTGAGAAATAGAAGTGGAATGGAAAGAATTAGTAACAGTACCATTGCTGAAGGAGCACATGAAAACCAGCTAGGGACACATGGAGCAGAGGGACTTCAGCAGTTGTCACTGGAAGGAAGGAGCTACCAGAGGCATTGTGGCAGGTAGTCTAATGCACAGCTAGGAACCACTGGCAAATTAACACATAAAATCATGACACCTTCATGAACTAAAAAAAGAAGCATAAAATAAGATTTTAAAACCAACCTGTATGAAGTGAAAGTGCAATGAAGGAAAGTAATATGATGAACAGTGAAATAAATTTTGAATTTGAAAACAAAGGTCTTCACAAGCTAAATTGTATGCATTAATTTTTTTTTTCCACAGTCTTTGGGACTCATTCTTTTAAATATGTTTATTAGCTGCTATGTACTTGACAAAATCCTGCACATATTATGCTCTAGAGAAAGAAGAGAATGAGAGGTAATTGCTGTAAATTTTCATCCCAGATGAAGGTACAATAAAGACCTTCCTTCAAGGAGATACATCAATGAGAGCCTGGGAGAAAAGGTGTGGTAGTACAACAGCAAAGAGAGACGCTTGTTCTGCCTGAACAAATGGCTACAACAATTTGCAAAGTGAGCTGTACAGCTTATTTTCCAGATTTAAATTAAAAATTGAGGTAGAAATTCCTTTTTCTGTTAAATCTGACAATAAAAGTATCCAATTTAACAATACAGTTCCTCTAGTGATTTTTTGTTTAGATATAAATGCAGATTCTCTCTCCTGGGTCATCACCAAACAGAAAGGAATTGTATCATCAGAGAGGAACATGATGTACTGAATAATTACCAATGCTCAGCTGACAGCACTAAACTGCAAGTATAGGAGGTTTATAATGATTAAAGCAGACCAGCAAAATATATTTCCATTATAAACTAAACCTTTTGAAAGAGTCAAAATCATGATAAGAGGCTGATGTGGAATTAGTCAGAGCTATGATCATTTATCTTCAAGAGACGATGGCTAAAATTATCAAATAACAACCAGCAGAGTTCCTTACTGTGGGTAGATAAGTTCCACCTCTACAAACTGCACATTTTATAGTCTGCTTATACAGCAGCTCATCCATACAGCGGTCCCTTCATTTTAAATCCACCTGCTGTTTTAGCTGTGCAATAAAGTACTGAAATGATTCTTCAGAATCAAGGGTGAAAAATAAACTAAAGGTAAAGCAAACCCTTTGCTTTTCTTTTAATTAAATGCTCTTCTTTTGTACCCTACTTCACAAACCTTGTGGCAGGAAAAGAGAGAGGCAAATTATCTGTAGTGGACACGATGCAACACGCTGCATGATATAACTTAGACTGTATTATATGTATGGTGTTGCTACACTCAAGCTGGCAAACATCTCCATGTTAACAGGCCCCACTGGTATCCAGTTGGGCAGAAAGGTCAGGCAAAGAACATTCCCTTGTAGGATCCTTTGTTTTCCTATGAACTGTGCCTTGTCTATCAAATTAGTCACTTAAAGAAGTGAAACAGTGACTTGGTTAAATGATTGTTTCCCCTGGCTGTTAGACAAAATGTATTACATCTCCAGGCATGTGATCAAAAGATTGAGAGTTTGACCTAAATTTACTTACTGTGCTAAACAGCCAAAGGAACAAAAAGATTACGCCTCAGTGCCTACTGTCAACTATGAAGATTATTTATCAGTCTGTAACTGCAGATGAACTGCAGTTTTGTAGTTTTCTGTGCCAGCTTTTAAGCAATTGCAGGTCAGGTGACAAAAGATGTTTCAGAGAGTTTAGGGCTTTTTTTGTATGTTATTTGATGGGTTTCTTTTCCTGGAAGCTTTATGCTAACTGGTTTTGCACTTTTGGGACCCTAAAATGATATGTTTTAGAGATGCTTTGACTAAGCTTGTGTAGAATTTCCACTTGAGACAGATGCAAGTTGAATCCTTACAAAAATACCAATCTCAAAACAGCAGAAGTACAAACAGATCATAGTCTCACACATTTGCTACACCAGACTGAAAACACGTGCATTTTTTAGAAATAAGCTTTCTATAGGGGGAGGGGGCATTCTGAAATTTCATAGACTCCCTTGATTTCCACTGCACCTGCTCAAAGCTATTAACATGCAGCCATTTGAAAATAGGTTGAGTTCTTTTATTATTATGTCATTTAAAAGAAAGCTGGCAAAATAATGCATTCAATTAACAAGACTGAATATTTCCAATTGAAATTCAAATGTTTTGGGCATCTGACTTCCTTTAATTCTTTTATACACAGATATTCATATTCTGGTAACAATAGTTTTTCACTCCTTGAATGTGTGGCTCCTGGTCATTTTGAGAGGCTGCAGGGAATGAGAAATAGGGCTCAGGGAGTGATCTACACCAACAAAATAGTACTTACATGCATAGCAGAACATGTACCTGTGTGTCTATGCAAGCTCCTTCAACACAAAAGTAACCTGCAGTAGTACAAGGAAAAAGAACTAGGGAATAAACACTAGCATGTGACAAACCTAGTTGCTAGAGTTCAGAGAAGCCCAAAGACTAATATGAGCAGGACTGTCTCCACTAAAAGGAGCAGGACCTGGTTCCCGTCCATGAGATCAAAGGGTCTGGCTCTGTTTATTGGAAGCATTGGTACCATGCCATGGGCAAAGCCTATCAGAAGAGGAGGCCACTGCAGGACTAGAGGCTCTATCAGGTGACACGACCAGAAGAACAGCTTAAAAAAGAACACAAAAAGGGACTTACTGCTTCCTTATGAACATACAGCCCATAGTGACACACTTGAATAACTGTGTGTATAAAACTTGTGAGCTTAAGTGGCTGTATTTGCAAAGCCCATTTGGAATACTGTTTTTCCCAAGTGTAGCTTTGCTGTTTGGTCTGTTACAACACTCAAATTTACAAGTTGCATTCAGTGTTGTACGTGGTTTAACTTGACAGAAATATAACGTTTTATTCACATTCCTCCCTTCACCTGATCAACACCGAGCATCTCTCACCTCCAGCTTCCTTTTGGCTCCTCTCGCCAGGTTCAACAAAATGAGTTTATTCTTGGTTATTCTTGTAATCACTTTTCTTTCACAAAAACTGCCATGGAAGGATTTTATTTAGGTTTTCTTCTTTGTTCTTATGTGAATATACCTTTTTACAAGAACAAATGTCTTTTTTTCCCAAGATGTAAAGGGAAGATTGAGGAAGAACCAAGTTTATTCCCAGTCCTAGGCACAGCGCAGCTTTATTTTACAAGATCAAGCAACGGGACATTCAACAGCAGCCATGGTGAGGGGAAGAGACACACATCCTGACACACTGAGAGCATGTTGATGAACTTCTTTCAGCATCACAAGGCTTCCTTCTTTTTGCAATTCATTTAAGCTCTTGCTCCAGGTTTTTAAACAAATTCACCGCTGGTGGTCCCTCAAGGAATAATTTTTGAAAATTATAGCTCACCAAAAAAGCCCTGCTTACAGATAAACATTTACTTCTGTGAGTCAAAGCAGAACCCCCCCACACTCCGCACGTTTCAGAGTCTGGAGAAGATGAACATCAGAGTCAACATTTTAAAGGCACTTCAAATATACCTCAGGCGACTCAAAAATGTCTCAGTCAACCTTTTTTTTTCTTCTTAGAGAACAACATGATGCAGTGATGGTTTATGATGTTTCAGATTATTAAGCCTGGATAATAATTCCTTGTTGCTGGCACAGTGAAGTCCTCTCCACCTGTGTCAGGCCCTACATCCCTCCCTCACCCCCAAATCTCTCTCTCTGCTCTTCATTGTCAGAGACTGAAATAGTGGCTTAAACTAAATAATGTGGCTTAAACTGAAATAATGGCTTAAACTAAATGGCTAAGACTTAAATGGCTAAGATCACAAAGAAGACTTTTGTCAAACTGCAAAGAAACAGCTGCCCAATCAGCAAAGCCTACCCTCCCTGAATATGCCTACTGTGAAAGGACCTTCAGAAAAGTGGGTGCCATTGTCCAACCATCCCAGGGTGCTGAAGGGCATGCATACCTGAAGCTACAAACTAGATTGCCAGACACCTACAAAATGGGATAATCCCTCTTATCATGCCAGTGTTATTCCCTTACATGATGGCTCTGCCGTGAAGACCCCTCTGGAGAGCATAGAAGACTGATGACATGTCCTGTGACATGATCCATCATAAAACTCCCTGCCCCAGAGGAAGTACCTTCCCACCTGAGCTTAAAGTGTAGAATAACTCATAAAATCTGTGGGGGGCTTCCCCAGCCCCAACAGATCATGACCATCACTTCAATCAACGGACATGAAAGCTGCAACTACCAAGTTTCATCACTGGATCTAGCAGGCGATGACTTTATATATCTTTCCACTTTTATCCTTTCTTTCTGTTCTTTTTCTTACACATTTCTCTAATATTGCTGTATTACTATAGAAGATAACACCCAAAATGGCAACATACCTGCTTACCTTTGAAACAAAACTGTTCTGAAATAAACACTACATATATATATATTTACAAACACCAATTATTCAGTGTCATTTCACTCTAATCCACCCCAAGGGATTTATTATCAAGAACCTGGGTTACCCTCCCCTTCTGGGGTGGGCCGTAACACTTATATACCAAATAAAGATTTGCAATCAGAGACAAGGGAATTGCCTGCAGCTGAGCTGACAGTGACAAACTTCAGGCTGTACAAAAGATCTCCTTACAAGCTATGCCAAGCAGTATTACAAGCAAAGCCAGCAGTCTGAACCAGCAGCCCTCTAATTCTCACTGCCTGCACTATATTCCTGCCTTCAGCAAAAAATCCCTTAGGGCAGCAAGAACAGCAGTAAACCTGTCATTAACAGCCACAGTACTGTCACATCAGCGACTCTCCTGTATCAGCTACAGTCTTTAGCTCAGCTGTTTGTCTCTTTGGGGGGAACTTGCCTTGGCTGTCAGGAAATAGAATGTATACATTGATCCTTCATAAGCATATACAAGCAGTTTGGAGCACCAATAAACAAAACAGTCCTATTCTTTGGGAAATCATGTTGACTTTTAAAAAGAAGCCAAAAGATACCTCTGTGAATAGTCCTGCACGTGAACCTACCGGCATGGTAGAATTTAATGTAAACATATCACGTAGAATAAGTCACTCTCACTCATTTCCTTTCCCTGCACCAGCACTGGGAAACGGATTGTTTTTAGCACTTGCATGCTACAGAACTGTGTTTCCAAAACACATCGCTAAAGTCCTTGAATCACAGCCAAACAATTGGCTAAACCCCTAGAAACCTACTGATCATTACCTTAGGCACTGGCATTGAGAAGCACAAGAAAAGATCTTGTTCTTCATGTCTCATCAGCCTCTTTGCCATGTCAACATCTATTGAAAACAACCACCACAAATTGGGGAGCGTATCTGTTCAACAGTCCGAGGTGCTATCCATTATCTAACAGCATCTGAAGAGAGACAGATTTTCTAAAAGTAACTTTTTGGTACAGCCAAAGCACTTACACTACGCCTGAGTTGTTGAAGTGATAAACTTATGGCTTTCTGATAAAGTAATGTAAGTTCAGAGAAACCTGAAGCAGTAAGGCAAATTTGAGGCCACCTAAAATACTGCTACCCAGAGATATGACATGAGAGAAGTAACAATAGTATCAGAATGTACTTGTAGTGCTGTTAAGAGGCAGAAGAAACAGAAAGTATAAACATCTTCAAGTTACAAATCTCCACAGTACTGAAACTGTCAGGAAATTATTTCATAGCATATATTGGAAAGCTTGATTACCTGAATACACTCAGAAAGCCAAATTAATCTAATGAAATAATTAAACCACTAAATCCTTATGTAGGTACTCTCATTCTGAATTATGGTGGATTTAATGCTGCTCATCTTGAATTTTTTTTCACAATTATAACTACTTGGAAGAGTAGACTTTGCATCAACTATAAGCCCCATTCTTACAATTATTTACATAGTAAACCCAAGAGAAGCGAAGGTGTGACTGAGACAACAATAGCCCCTGAATATAAAGTGTCCCTGAATATAAAGCCCTTAAAAAAGAACAGATATGGGCAAACATTTGTGTATCCTCCACCAGGCATGCTGGCTTTCATAGTATTGCAAACCAAATTCAGAGTCCCAGTCCTCAAGAGCAATCAGTGATCCAAACCCAGTGCATACAAATAAATGATGCACTGAAGACAATGAAGCAAAAGAACTTCTTTCCCAAAAGCAACTCACCGGTACGGGGGACAGAAAGTCACAAGAGCTGGGACCAAAGCCTGTAACAAGTCTGGGGACCCAAAAGCAATATGCTAGGACAGGACTTAAGTATATACCGAGCAAGGCACTCCACTCCTGCCTGTGCAGAAGACGATAGAACCTGATTGCTGTAAATTAATACACTATATTAAGGAATTCCGGTGATTAATGCAGACCCTGTAGTGAATAGAGTTTTTTAAAAGGGCTTTATGAGCCCAGTCATGGTAGCTGGCTGATTTATTTTACATCTCTCAGCAGAAGAGGCTTATGTAATAAAAGAGACCAGCGGTAAACCAGAAAAAGATGGAATTGTTCAGGGCCTTATAAGTGAAATACCAATTTGATACAATAGGAGTCAGAGTACAAAGCTGCAGAAGACACAATTCAGAGGTAAACTAAGCTATATAAAAAGTGAGTTTCCAGAATTCAAAAATGATACCTTTACACATCCAGTGCTGACAAAACACAGATTTTTGACTGTGCAGTAAGCATCAGGATCTCTACAACAAAGCAGTGCCATGAGCCACTGGACCTAAGTGTGCGATGATGTATATCTTCATTAGTGTGACAAATTCACAAAAAATCTGTATAGCATGTGTAAAAATAAAATACAAGTTATAATCCACAAATAAGGTATATGCTCAACATGTCTCGTTGTCTCAGTTTAATGAGACTGAAGTGTTTTGCTAAGGAGGTTGAGTTATGAGGTAGACCAAACTCCTCTCTCTAAGCAATTGTAAATCCGAAATGAAGAGGCTCCAATTGAGGAATTATGGAGAAAGAAAAAATAACAGCCCTTTATTAAAGGATATATGTGTACTGGCAGAACAAGAAAAGAACACAAAAGCAACTAAACAATAATCCTGTACCCAAAAGTCCCCTTCAAAAAGGAAACCGTTTGACACTTCCCGTCCTCTGGCGCAATTCTAACCACGGTCAACAGGGAGCGCTGTTGGATGACTGGAGGAGCAGAGCCTGCAGTTGCTCCGAGTGGGGCCCTGGCATGTGGGAGAAGACAAAAACGGAAATCTTACCCTCCATCGAGAAGGGGAAGGGGAAAAAAGGCTCTTCCCATGAAACCCATGGTGTCTGCGGCTGGCTGTGGCCGGGAATTCCCCCCTTTTGTCGATGGACACGCCACTGCCAACACGGGAGCGGAGGAGGGAAAGGGCAACCAACCTCCTCCCCAAAAAGTTCCTCTGGGGGTGGGTCAGGTCTCTCCGATGAAGTCCGAGCAGGACCGAGCTGGGGCAGAATAGGGCACAGGAAAAACAGAGGCAAGCCAGGGCCAGAAAACAGCCAGATGACCAGGCTGAAAACAAAGTGAACCTCCAACCCCTCCAACACACACCTTGCCTGAGGTTAAGGCAAAAGTGGAGTGCCTCCCGTTTCCCGAGAAGTGGGAAAAAAATTCATCACCCCTCCCCACAGTCTTTGGAGGGCCATCAGCTTGGAATGCAGGCCTGCTGGTTAGTTCTTCTGTGTGGGTCAATCACTCTAGGCAAACCCCTTCCCCCTCCTTTGTTCAACATCTTTCTTTTACAGTGATGCAGGGGAAAGAAAAATTCCCTGCTTGTTTGTTTTAGAACAAGTAAACCTATGACACTCGTCAAGCATTAAATGTTTTTAAAAGCGTCTGAGCTTTGTCTGTTCCTTAAATTAAAACTATTTTAAAATAATTTCTTTAGCAAACTTTAGTAGTGCTGAGTTGCACGGAAGGCAGAGAAAACCACATAAAACTCTAGAACGATCTAAGAGAGCTTTCCTGCTGATACCATCCCAAGAAATCATACAAAAATTCTACAAGTCTTCTGAGAAATTTTCTTGATTAGATTTGCTCAGCTTTATTTTAGTTAAATGGCTGGAAAGGAACCTTATCCCTTTTACATCCCTGTTCTCCGCCAACACTGTTTGCAGCAACCTCCTCCCTGGCGGTAACACAAACCCAGAACTGCAAGTCTCTCTCTATATATACATACCATAAGATTCTGGCATCTGCTGGGAAATATGAGATTCAACTAAAACACATTTGAAAGTTAGCTTAAAAATCACACATAATTTTTAAACAAGGATTTCAACTCTCATTTTCTTCCTATTTTGTATTGTAAACTCCTCCAAACACATTGCATAGTGCCTAGACATCTAACCACCTTATTCCTGAGCCATCTCACCTACATCTGGATTTTTTTGCCAAGAAAAAAATAATCCAGAGCTATAAGAATCCTGCTAAAAACATGCTTGCAAAAAAGACTGCCTCACCCACAACAATTTACACAGAAATGTACTTGATAGTGTTAACAGCAGGTGTTGTGGGAGAAATAAAAAGTCTATAGGAGTTCCCCTGCTGTCCTTTGTATTCTTAAGGTCTCACTCAAGCATACACCTGTGGCAGCTTCAAACTCTACAAACTGAACAATATTCCATATAATTTGTTTGCTTTACACATATTCCAAGACTGAGAATAAACAGCTGTCAGAATTTATCAAAATTTGTGAAAAGAACACAAACACTGATGACAGTTTAAGGTCAGCTGGTCACTTTTTAACTTTCAAGCACTTAATTTTGCAACCCTGTCTTGTGCTGGCAGACATACTAAATAATATCAAAGGTTTTGTGAAGACTTTGGGAAACAAAGTTGCCTCAATAAGCAATGCGAATGCCATGTCTTATGGATTTTTCATATCCCACTCCCCCCGCAAAAAAAAACCCCTCTTTTTCCTTACTTTACAGCAATGAACCACAATGCAAGTGTCATTTGTTTTGTTTAAACACACACACAAAATTAGAGGAGCTACTGTTCTAAATTCTGTCTCACACAGAAAGGAGCCTGCAGTGACAAAACACCAGCCCGGATTATCACGATACCATGATTTCACAGCACAGATATACTGCACTGTATCACAGAACAGAACGTCCTACTCCAACTTTCAGTTGTATTCAACTGAAATATCTTTTTTCTGTACTTTTGGTTTTTACTCTACCAAGCTTTCCCATGGTAGGTGGTGAACTACATGCTATCTGATGCTACATTTCTCCCTACTGATGTCAAGGCATTATCTGTAGTTCTAGAAGTGGAAACAAATCTGCAAAGATTCATACAACATGGACACATCCAATTTCCACCACTCTGCCTACTGCTTCAGATTTTGTTCTGTGTCTTTCATAATTTCTCTCCCTTCCCATTGGCTTGTAGGATTTTGTCATGGTTTTGAAATGGTATTCTCCAATTTAGTAGTCCCACTAAAACCACACCTATGCTCGCTCCCCCTTCCCCTCCAATTGGAGGCACAGTAGGCAAAGATCACTGGTTGAGATAAGAAGAATTTACCAGAATCAGCCATGAGATAAGAAAACCAATAGTAACAGCAACAATATCAATAACAAAAGGTATAAGACAAAGAAATTGTTTATATGGAAAGCCTGGCCAGAACCAGGGCAGATTTTAATTCTGGATTCAGATGATTTAAGATTACTGCACCTGATGTTTTCCTCCTCTTCTCCCATTAAGAAAAACAAGAAACTCTTATCTTACACATATTTCCAATTCTGTGCACTACATGCTAATGTGAGCTGAATTATGGTGCAGAATTGCAATCTGTTACAATGGTGTAGAGTTTAGTTATACAGTTGTCTTAGTTTAACAAAATTACAATTTAGCAATTAAGAAACTTCAGGTGAAAGTGTGGAAAAGAACAGCTTTTTATTAACAAGATCTGAATAAAAAACAAATGGTGCAATCGAAAACTTTCAGAAGAAACGAAACAAAGTCCCAATTCCCCGGGTGGGGAGGAGAAACCCGGCGGCAACCCGGGGAGGGGGGAAGATGGGGGAAACCGAAGGCAAAATGTCCCGGCAGCTTTAACAGCTGCTCGCAGCCACCGATGGCTTTGCAGCCAGCAATGAAAGAGTCCTTTTCCACAGGTCGTCTCGAAAGCAGAATACCTCGCTCTGAGATGGGTCGGTCTCTCTCTCTCTCAGTCTCGTCCTCTGCGAGGTGTCCCGTGGGGAAAAAACTTCCGCTCAGGAAAAGAAAAGGAGCTGCTTCGCTCAGTCCCCGCTCCTCCCCGACTCTCCCCGTCCCGGAAGAAACAGATTGGGGAGGGGGGGGGGAACGGGACCCTAGGGAAAAAATTCCAACATCTCTTTTCAAACCTATGACAACAGTAGTAAGATTTTCTTTAAAAACATCCAATTATCATCTAGTTTCCTACTGGTTTTCCTACTGGTTGGGATTTTGACTTTTATTTATAAAAGGAAAGAGCAATTTTGTGATACTCCTGCAGAAGTGCTTCTTAGCACACTTAGACAATTGTTAGAGTACAGTCCTACTTTAACCTCCTCTCAAAAATGGTTCACAGTCCAAAGTCCTACAAGCATCTTTCTCTCCACCAGCCTAAAGTAAAAGGTAACCCCTGGAATTAAGTGACTAAAGTTACCTGGTGTGACCACCATGATTTTCATTTTCAGAAATAATTTTTATCTGAGTCCTATCTCAGAATATCAACATTGGCACAATCAAGTACTTCAGTATATAGTAAACTGTCTATGTCAACAAAAAATTAGGTCCAGAGGTGAAAACATACTCAATGCCCCCTATTTTATGCTCAAAACTTATGGATTTAAAAGCAAACAAGACAATTTTTAAAAGAAAAAGAAATTTAACTTTCTAAGGAGCCCAGAACCCTCACAGTAGCTTTGCTGTTTTATAGAAAACAAAACATCAGAACACACACACAAAAAAAGACTACAGCTTTTTCTGAAATTACTCTACAGTTAGGGCAACACAGCTTGCCACTGTTGGAACTAAACACAAATTAGGCAAAATACATATCTAGTGTGTTGAAGCAACAGCTGGAGTTTGATATTGGCTTGTCTGAATCTCTGCCAGCATCATAGCATTTAGATACATATCTGAAACTTACTTAGATGTCAAATCAAGTGGGTACCATGCAGATTTGCATGCATAACCTTCTTTTCAGCAATAAAATCTTGCCTGAATAGCCTTAGATTTTAGCAATTACTTTCTTTCAGCTTAAAAGCAGGAAAGCTCTCAGAAAAAGAGGCAAAACCACTTTGCTATTCAACCGACTTCAAATAGCATCCAAAGTATTTACACACTTTAATAGAATCCAAAAGCAAATCTGTACTGTTCCAAAGTGATTATTTTATATTATATTTACTGCATATGACCTGCTGTTCCATAGGAATGGCCACACTGAGCCAGGCTCTCCGTGACAACAGCAAGTGGCAGATATCTGGATAAAGAGCAGAAGAACAGGGCAAGCATGAAGCAGTACACCAGCATGGTCCTCTGTTTTTCAGGCACTTTCTATGCCATAGAGGACATCTTTGCCTTCAAAAGGCCCTCATGAGCTTTAATTTGCTTCAGCACTTCTGAGCCCAAGCCTACCCAAACAGAACTACCACGTGGTGACAGGTTCCCCAGAATTATCTTTCCTTCTTGAACATTTCTAGCCTGCCACCTCCAATCCTTGTGTTATGAGGAAGTGTGGTTACTTCCACCTTAGTCTCCTGTTCCACCCAGGATTTTACAGTCTTCTGTCATGTCCACTTCACAGTCTCATTTTCCCCAGCCTTAGGGAGGCCAGGTTAATTGACTGGGGTTTGTGTGGAAGCCATTCCACATCTCCCAGTATCCCTGCCACATGTCACCGTGCCTTTTGCAATGTGAATGAGGAAGTGAACATTAGAAGTGTGCTGAGTTTCAGATGGGGGGCACAGAGGTGTTTTAAATAGGTATGAGCCCATTAAGTCAGTTTCTCAATCAAGGCTAGAAAGTTGGCAATCTCAGCCTGGAACTGGCTAATTCTAAATGAACTAGCCCAAAGACAGGAAGCAATTCAGCAAATTAGAGCAGCATTTTGCAAGTGCTAATTAACCTAGTTTAAATTTTTTAAGAAGCAGTCTGAGCTAAGTAAAACAAACATGTTTCACACACATTCTTCTGGCCATCTTTTCTCCTAGTTTCCACTCTCCCAGAAAGCTGTCATAAAAGGCTCCCTCCCTGGAGTCGTGCCCTGTTTTAGCTCCACTTGTCTTTCCTCCCCCAGACTACAACACATAGAGAAACAACTTCTGCAATTCCTCTTCTCTAGCTCTCATGCACCTGGCTTCTGCCCAATACTTTTACAGCAAGGAAAAACCCCACGTAACTCTTTTCTGAGCTTTCAACTTCCAGATTTCTTCCTATTTCCTTCTGTCCTACAGTTGTTTTCAAATCTTAAAAATGAGGAATATCATGAGAGATGGAAAAGAAAATTGAAGGTGGTAGGGAGAGATATTTATATAATAAAAAGATATCAAGCAACTGTTTTTATGATCCCACAAATTAAAAATAATTGAAAAAAGGTCTGTATCACATGGAGATACTCTGAAGAACACAAATCACTCACAAGTAGTGTGGAAAAATAGGAATTGTGCCTGAAGCAAGCTAATGAGATCAATACTGCCCATTCCTAGGTTCAGAATTCAGGACTAGAAAAATTATCCTTATCTGTCAGGAGTCAAGAACTTCTAAACAAAGTAGTGTAGAGGCCATAAAATTGCTTCTCAGATTGTACTACTAACGTACAACTTGCTTTATATTGAAAGAAGAATAAATTTCACAGTCAAATTTTCCAGTCAATATTTCATGGCACAAAGAAGGAAGACTACAGTGCAAAGTGCATCAGACATATTCTGAAGGTATGAATTCTACCAGAACAGTAGCTGTAAAATGCTAGCAAAAGTATGTCATGGGTTTATAACTTTGTGACCTTAAAACAGACTTATGAAAGGACTTCTGAAATGGTCATCTCCTTTCATAAGTAAGGAAATTATTCAGTTATCTCTCTTCTTCTCCACAGTTCTTAAATTCACCCTGCAGTGCCTCCACAGGAAGACACACACATACACAGTTGAAACAGAAAAACTAGGCATGTTTTTGAGCTCCTCCACAGCAACTAAATGCACAAAACCAAACCCCAACTCTGTTCATATATTGGAATTCTCTATTAAAAGCCCTGAAGATCCATTACTGGAGTTGTCTCACTTGCTATTGACTGTGCATCACTTAAACATGTTTCCTGCCCTTACACATGCAGCCAGTGAGAAGTGGGGATGTTCCATATTGCAGTTGTAAGCTACACACACTGGGCATGAACAGGATGACCAGAAATCTTTCAGGATTTAATTTACAATGTTGTATGTTGTAAGCCCCTCAGGACAGGAAACTCTCATGTTTAAATATCTATAAAACAACATGCATACCTATGACACAGTATAAATAACAGGATCAGATTAAAACCATCTGCAGACACTCCAGCTGATCTATTGTCTTGCTGCCTGCTGTCTCTTCATAACTTTTGATGGCAGACAAGCCATTTCGTACAACAGGAATGCTAGTGGTGCTATTGCAGCTACATATAAATCTGTAGCAACATGTTAACAAGAGATCTGATGAATAGAGAAACTAAAAAATAATAATAATCTGTCCTTCAGGCGTGACCTCCTGACAGTTTTCTATTTGATTTCTGTTTACTTTTGGCCAAGAAAATACAGGAAACATGGATAACTTGAAAAAATAGTTTTGGAAATGTGGTAGGAGGCAGTAAGGACAACATTTCTTTGATTTTAAGGCTGTTGTGACACAACTTTTCCCTGGCTGCCCAGAACTGTCAATATCTATTCATCTATTGTAAATTGCTTCTGTGAAAGCAAAAATAATATATGTCCCCAAAATGGGGATAGTCACAAATGATATAAAGAGATTCACACACTGTGCAAGTACTGAGTTCAGAAATAATGCTAAAAGAGAGGCAGACTGTTATTGATACCAAGCAGGGAAGGGAACAACTACATTTCCAAGAGAGAGGCAAAGAGGAATCCTAAATTTAGAAAAAAATTCAGAACCAAAGCCAAGATACTGTCACCACCAGAGCTCATGAACATCTCACAGAAAATCCTTCAACAGTGTTAAACTCAGCTCACTTAGGTATAGAAGAGGGGAAAAAAATCAATTCCCTTCATGTGAATTGTCTCTGTGTTCTTCAAATCACCATCTAAAAACTAAAACTGAAACACTTCTCTCTCTGCACAGCTATATGCTTTTCTAAATTGATGACAAGCCTTTTCCTGTGACTCCATAGTCCAACTTCTGGCAGCTGGTCACACGGTAGGTCTGTTGAATCGAATGAGTCTGCTATAACTATATATCCACCTCAGGCTGCTTTCACAAAAGACAAGAATTAATTAAAAGTCACTCCATCTATAAGACACTTCTCTTTTGCAGTGAGGAACTAAGAACAGTTTGAAAGATGGAGGAAAATGTCAGAAGGGTGAATCTGTATAACAGATTTTTTCTTCAAAAATGAGATATTCAATCTGATTGTTTCACATACAAGTGCCTCCTTTCACCTTTCCATGTTATTCTTTCAGATCTATCCATATTTAATCTCATCCTTTTTCCTATCTCCTTCTACAGTTGTATGCAAAAGTGTGGTGTTTCCTATTCAACTTCTACCACTCTTTTTCAAACACTTTGAAGCCTACCAGGAAAAAATTGCTCTGGAGCAGAACACTTCTCCCCTTACTCTTCTGGGAAGAGAGAGCCGGGCACATAGGCACATGTATGAAGATGTACATATAGAATCCACATAGCTTCCAAATGTAGAATATGTGAAGCGTTTACGTTGATAATGGGTTTTGTCTTTCACGCCTCAAGTCTGGATACCAGAGACTTTTGTTCTGCAAAGAAGACAGGATGATCGGTTCGATCAGGACATTCACTTAGTAAACAGTTTTCATAAAAACTGAGATTAAAGTGTGTTTAAACTGTAATCCTGTCTGCTTTTTTCAACCAGAGGGTGCCAGGCCAGCTTGCTAGCAAGGGCTTAGCAGGTGTAAGGCACATCTGTTGCAGCTGGCAGCATTTTATATGTGTGACTGCTGGTGTACTTAAATGCTTCTTCCTCAGCCTCCTCCTTGTGCCCAAGAAGGGACTGACAAGGAAAGTAAGTCTCAAGCTTAAGATAGTATATTGCTTAATCTAAAATATTTTTATTAAAACACATGAACTGCAACAATAAAGCACCTCAGTGATTAAGGACAGAATCAGGTTACTACTTGCACCAGCAAAAACGAGAAAGTCTCTGTCATGTTTCTGCTGCTGCTGCAGAAGCAATTGGAAAAGGAAAGAGCTAATGAAAGCAACTGAGTAGCTTTGAAAACATCAACACTGAAAAAAATCCTAAATTATAATCCCACAGCACAATACAACTACTGCTGCTACACACAGTACTGCAGCATTTACTAAAATCAGATTGTGCTTTTCAAATTTATTCCACGTTGGGAGTTCTATTTATTTGAAAGAATTGCAGACCATTAACTCCAGGCATTCTAGTCTCTGTGGATCCGTCCCAGACATGCTGCAGGTTTGTCCATATACCTTTTTGTTTCTTTTTCAAACCCTAGAGAAAAGAAAGCTCACAATTTAGAGTTAAGTTCTCAAGAATGCCAGAAACAGTTCACAAGGTCAGCTGGGCATAATAAAGCACAAGTTTCTCTTTGGAAGTCAGGAATTTAAACAAATATATTTTCAATTGTTAGGGCTTTGAGATTAATTTCAATGAGGAGCACAAGCATGTGTTCATTCATTCATTCAGACTGATGGCATCAGAACCTTCTCCCTTACCTTTCTCTGGCATTTAGGGGCTCTTATTTCATTGTATGACGTTCAAACCCTTCCCAACTTATTTTGAACACACTAGGAAGAAGAGCAGCAGCTGTGAAGTTCTTGGCCAAACTCAGAAACAGTTGCTACAGACTTGGATGGTGGTAGGAACATCACCACCCCACATACACACATATACACCTCAACATACACACACCTCAACAAAGCCATACAAAATGCAGAAAAAAAAAATGTTGTACCAAATGGAGTCATTTTTTCCAGAACCTACTTAGGAGAAAAGAGTGAAAGCAAAGTGGTTAGGGAACACTTACAGGAATATTGAGCATTCATTTCAACATTCTGTTACCCTGAAGAAGAGTGATTTTTTTTCTCACTAATATACTAATATAAGTGAAGGCTGAACAAAACCATTAATCAGCAATCAGTCTTTCCCTCTCCTGTAAGAGCAGTTAAAAATTTTCTGGTTTGCTTCTGTGGTAGGTTAACCTTGGCTGGATGCCAGATGCCCACCCAGCCAGACAGGGGAGAGCATAAGATGGAGAACAACTTGTGGGTACAGATAAGGCAGTTTATTAAAGCAGAAGCCAGGCCAAACCTTGCGTGTGCAAAAGTGAAGTGAAAGCAGGGTTTATTCCCTACTTCCCATTGGCAGCGATGGCCAGCCACTTCCAGGAAGCAGGGCTTCAGCACATGGAAGGGCTCCTCAGCAGGCAGCCATTAGACAGTGAATGTTTGCCTTCCTGCTCCTTGCCTTAGCTTTTATTATCTGAGCTGAGGTCATATGGTATGGAATATCCCTTTGCTCAGTTTGGGTCAGCTGGCCTACTTGGGTCCCCTCCCAGGATCTTGTCCTCAACTAAGGAAGGAATGTTACAGTGCTGTGCTCAGCAGCAGCCAAAACACCGGCGTGTTATCAACACCCTTCTAGCTGCCAGTGCAAAGCACAGCACTGTGAGGGCTACTGTGGGGAAATGAACTCCAGCTCAGCCAGACCCAATACAGCTTTCTATTCTGAAGGGAATCAACTCTTAAAATCCTCTCTTAAATCAAGCTTTTCAGCTAGGACTTCATACCAGTTACCTACAGTTTTTTCCCAAGTAAGAGGAGGAAGAAAAATCAGAATTTTTTATCTTCTTTCAAAACTATCTTCCTTATGCTTTCCCTATTACTCATTTAGAAAAATCTTCTCAACCAGCTCTTCAAGTAACTCAGACCAGTTAACCAGATGCAGTTATTCATCCATCCAATCACTGCTGGAGCTACAGTCACTTAAAACAGTCAAAAAATCTGACTCCCTGTGCCTTTCGCCTTTGAAGTTCATAATAAAGGAATCCTTTTAATAAACGAAGGACTTGAGGTGTGGAGTTAATGCTAAATCAATTCCCTTCTGCCGTGGTGCTTCAGCAAACCAGCTCTGCCCTGCACTGTGTCAGGACTTTCTGTCATCTTGATATTCTTCACGTGACGTGATGGGTTGATCCTAGTTGCCGCTCTGTCATTCCCCTCCTCAGCTGGGCAGGGAAGAGAAAATGTAAGGGAAGGCTCATGGGTTGGGGTAAGGGCAGGGAGAGATCACTCACCACCAATTACTGTCACAAGCAAAACAGACTCTACTTGGGAAAATTAGCTTAATCCACTACCCACCAAAATCAGAGTAGATTAATGAGAAGTAAAACCGAATGTTCTTCCCCTGTTCAATTCATTCCTGAATTCTCTACCTCTTCCCCCCAGCAGCACGGGGGATGGAGAAGGGGGGATGCAGTCAGTTCATCACAGGTTGTTTCTGCCACTCCTCCTCCTCAGGGGGAGAACCCTTTACACTCTTCCCTTGCTCCACAGTGTGGGGTCCCTCCCATGGGAGACAGTTCTCCACTAACTTCTTCAACATAAGTCGTTCCACAGTTCCTCATGAACTGCTCCAATCTGGGTCTCTCCCACGGAGTACAGTCCTTCAGGAATAGGCTGCTCCAGCATGGGTCCCCAACAGCATCACAAGTCCTGACAGCAAACCTGCTCTGGCGTGGGCTCCTCTCTCCATGGGGCCACAGGTCCTGCCAGGAGTCTGCTCCAGTGCAGGCTTCCCATGGGTCACTGTGGGGATTATGCAGGCTGAAGGCCTGGAAAGAACCAGAACTTAGCAGCAAGTTTTGGGCTAAGCAGAGTACAGAGCAATTCATTACAGGAATGAGTTGCTACCCCAAAAGCCTGCCATGTCCCCATGTGACCTCTGAGGTCATCAAGTCCAACCTATGACCCAATACCACCTTGTCAACTAGATCAAGGCACTAAGTGCCACATCCAGTCTTTTCTTAAACACCTCCAGGGACAGTGACTCCATCACCTCCCTGGGCAGCCCATTGCAATGACTCATCACTCTTTGTTGTAAAGAACTTCACAGTGATTAATCAACCACTGCCAAAGCTACTCAGGCCACAGTGTTCATGTAGGTCAAGACCTGCTATTTCTTACTTCTCTTTTCAACTACAAAGACAAAGACTGGTACTTCTGCTGGGTTCCTTTACCAGGTAGCTGGTGGTTGCCTAGAACTGAGACAACCTACGTTCACAAAGGGAGGTGCTATTGAGTTCTGGTGTGGACGAGTTTCTACCAGAGATCCATCTGGAAGGAAACAGCTCATTTACTGGCCCATTCTGGTCAAGAACAAGTAGATTCCTAAAATAGGTGTTATCAGTTTGAAGTCCTTGAGTGCATTCTCCTATTGACACCACTGGGGTGAGAATGGGTGGCAGGGGATATGAACTTGAAGAAGCTGGAGAAGACATTGCCCAAGAATGAGAGGGGGAAGGGAAAGTCCCACAACATCTGGTAGGGATAAAAAGCGCTGTCATTTCGCCATTACTCTCGGCTTTCCTGCGGACTTGGGGGTTGCCTGGTGCTGCCACCCACCCACCTCGGACCACAGTGCAACAATCCCGACAGTGCTGGTTCCTGCAGTCCCTTCGTTTCTGCCCTTGCTTCTCAACTGCTACTACCCCGCTCCGGCTCGGCACCAGCTAAAGTGGTGCCACTTTTTTCCGGAGCCCTTTTTTCCGGAGCCCAGTGACTCCGTGGCTGGTCCCAAGCCGCTGAAGTCAGAGCCCCTGTGTTCCCAGCCATGGTGTTCCCCAGCCCAACACAGACTCTCTCTGAGCGATATTCTTCCCTTTACTGTGTGTTTGTAGTTTATTTTTTGTCTGGGTTTCTTTGCCTTTTGGTTTTCAGTAAAACTGTTAATTTTGTTTCTACTTTATCTCCTCGTAAGTCTCAATTTTTGAATTCATGTTAAATTTGGGAGGTAGGAGTCCCTATTCCATCTAAGGTCCCACTTCCCTGGCAAAATTGTCTTAAAACCAAGACAGTGGACTATTTATTGAAAGAGTTTCAAAACTCTAAATGGTGAAACTGTCTCTGTTTATGTGCTGTGTTGAAGAAAGTCAGACTTGGCACATTTTTCTCATTAACTGTTGCCAAAGCAGCGCAGTTTTTCTAGAAATTCCTAGATTCTCCTTTGCAATAGGGTAATCTAAAAGGCCCCTAATTTTAGCTCTTCAGTCTGAAAGGGTAACACATACATAAGCAGTGCTGAGTAAATGCTGTTGAAATATCTATGATTATGTGGAATGCTAAAGAAAATTGGTATTCTTGACATATACAACATCATTAAAATCTTCAAAATAATGTCTAAAAGCAAGAAAGTCTCATAGATATTTGTGCATTTCACACATGAAGCATTCACATTGCCATCTTACACATCTGTCAGTGCAGCCAAGTGACACCAGGATCCAGGATCCTAAGTCACACAACTTATTGCGAAATGGTCACAGCTAAAAGCGGGCCCCTCTGGAACACAGTATGTTGTCCATGCCCAAATTTTGGGCCAACGTTAGCACATTTGCAGGATGGACATGTACAATTTTTTTCAATTTGTTATTACTTCTGAACAGGGAGAAGCAGCATGGGCCAAATATATGACATAGTTTATACAGCACTCATTATAACAAAAGTGCTGTGTGCTTTCATCTGACTTTCTCATTATCAGGCAGATAAAACCACTATTGAACTGTTTGCTTATTTGTTGAGAACAGCTTTCAAGATGAGGTAACTGAAGGAAACCTATCAATTTAGTATATATTTTCAAGTTAATAATGTTGACATACTGCTCAAATAAACCACCAATTTACCATAATCTGTTTTTAGACAAGCCCTCCATTTTAACCTCCAGATGGAAGGAAAACTAAGTGACTTCCTCATCTCACTTAATAGACAACATATGCTCAAAGATACTACTGGGGGCTTGCTCTGAGAAGCTGCTGCTCCTCTGACAGAGATGCAGGGAGCTCACAGAGTAACACTGATACATAATGAATGGACACACTGCCATAAATCTCATGATCAGCAGAGGTGACTTCGGAAAAAAAGAGATCACTGATTGGAAACACACACACACACAAACAAATGCACCCTGGCCACAGTGAAAAAAGAAGCTGGTGTAGCCCGTGGAAGCTGGAAGGATCAGAACTGTCACCTCAATCCTAGTTCTTTTGGGGGAGGCTGGAAAAGCCACTAATAAAACTCAGATTCCTTGAATCCCAGACAATTGATTCATCAGACTGTGCCATAAACAAGCCAGCATTTTACTTGTATCTAGAAACAAATTGAATCCCCTTCATTCTGTTGTGCTCAATGCCATGTCCTCACGTCACTAAGGTGGGGGCCATTTACACAAAGAATTTGCAAATAAGCCTTTAACAGTGAAAAATGAAGCTATCCTTACATCTTGGGATTCCTGGGCAGAAACATACTCAATAGCTCAGTAATCTAGACATTCATATAGGGTCAAAACTTTTCTTGGCCCAAGATCTGAACCTCAAGCCATTGTTCTTCTGTTGCTGCTGTTGCTGTGCATGTCCTAAAGATTTATCAAGACACAAAGAACAAGTTGACCCCTCAGCATGTATGGGGAACAATTTAGATGTATTTAACTTGTGTTTGAAATACAGACCTGAGACAGAGCTCCAATACAGACTCAGGGCTCAGTGCAGATCACATCAAAAGGGAAAGCTTAATCTTATGCCAACCCCTGATGCAGTGATAACCAAAGCTGCTGTCTGTATGAACAGTACCTAATCAGACCAATTTCTCAGCCACATAAATTTTGATGCTTCAAGTGCCAGCATATGACAGACATGCAATCCTGAGCTACCTCTGTGTCAAACAGAGGTTCAAAAATGAAGCAGGTGGAATGTTGCATTCCACATTCCTCGGTACATGTTTCAAGCAGATTCCTGAAAGGTTACAATCTAAAATGTAGAAATTGGACCATAGAAACAAAAGCTTGATGAAGAGCAGTTCTCACACACACACAAAAAAAGGCTCATTTGCATATTCCAAAAGGCATTTGCAGTTTTTAAAGTCTTGCAACACTTTTATGTCATGTTCCTTTTTTTTTCCCCATGTCCTTGGTCCAGCCAGGACAGGGTTAATTTTTTGCTGGATCAGGATTTTTGTGAATTGTTTCTTTTCTTACACTTTTTATTATTAATATTGTCGCTGCTCCTGTTTGTTTCCTTATCTCATTGCTGTTTTCAGTAATCTTATTTCAGACCATGATCTTTGCCTTTTGTGCCTGCCTGCAAGTGGAGGGGGGAGTGGTTTTCAGTGGGGATACTAAATTGGACAATACCATTCCTAAGCCACAACACACAGGCAGGAATATTACAAAATAATTTGAAATGTAAGGTGTTTTACTCTGCCTTGCTTGGAAATCCTCACAGATTACACACAATGAGTTGCCTGACCTTAAAAACAAAGTTTAGTATATCAGAGTGAGGAGATTACCTGTAGCATCAGAACATATGCAGAAATTTGTCCAATCGCGATGAGTTACTGAAGAACCAATCCATAAGCTCCAGCTGGTTTGTCACAGACATTTCTTCAAATATACAGAATTATGTACCATTAAGCCACAGCCTATTCTTCAGCAAACAAGAAACCTTGAAAAATGCAAAAGTTATTGACACCAAAAAACGACACCAAAATGACGCCAAAAAAAGGCAAGTTAGTTTGAAATGAAATTGCCATAAAGCAGAGTCTAGGTTTTTATAACCCAAAAGACAACTTAAAAGATTTTTTTTTCAACCATTTGGGAGACTTTTTTTGTTTTAGCAAAACAGTTTGCAGTCTGCCCCTATAAAAGGGATCAGTCTGTCCCCAGTAGATTTTACTCAGCAAAAGGCAAACAAAGTTAGGAGTAAGAGAGAAACTTAGCCAGCTTCAGCTGCCGCTGTATGCATGTTGAAAAGCTATTTATTCTATTGCTCTAGTTCTGAAGTAGTATTTTAAGGTTTGTAGAGAATAAAGTCCTGGGCTCTCAGCAGTTTAGCTTAATGTAGTAGTCCTTCTCAATATTTTACCTCCAACATAAAGTGAGCAACAGAAAACACACAGTGAGTTGTAAGCAAACAGTAAATCTGGCTGCAGAAGCCATGCACAGACATGTGCACCCACCTCCATTATCAGGAGGACTGAAAGGTATTTTGGAGTCCTTTTTATTCACAGAGAGGTTCCAGATCACTCTTATTGCCAGAGTCAAATGCTCCCAGGATCCAGGAGCTTCCCATTCTAGAGCATACTCTCCTTAGCTGCCAGTCATATACTAAGTCCAGTAAGTTTCAGACCACTGTTCAAAACAGTTTTTAAAAAGAAGTACCATGTAACTTCAGAGAGTGGAAGAGAAT
The DNA here is from genome assembly GCA_035041135.1 of Platyrinchus mystaceus. Taxonomy (NCBI): domain Eukaryota; kingdom Metazoa; phylum Chordata; class Aves; order Passeriformes; family Tyrannidae; genus Platyrinchus; species Platyrinchus mystaceus. The sequence continues at coordinate 6,587,313 of JAWWLV010000144.1, read as the reverse complement.
TTTAGAGAGAACCAGCAGTGCTGATGTTTCACAAATCATTCTACCCACTGTTTTCTGTATGCTTGAACATAACCATAATTACTATCTGAAGTTTAGGTAAGTCAATAAATGAGACATTAATTATGTTTATTATTATTTATAACAGTACAAATTGTGAAATTAAAAAAAAAAGGTCTTTGAAGATCTGGAGCCCAATGCTTACAGATACCATCTTTTATATCTGGTACTTTAAATGGAAATTAAGATAATACAGAAGAGAAACAGAGTAAACATACAGCTGGTAATCAGATCCAGTTTTTTTAAAAGGGTTAGTATAATGTGAAGCAACACATTTTCCAAATGCTGTTTGCATCTAAATATCAAAAACTTTTAGCTAACCATTAGGAAATACTCAGACACATTAAAGTTTGCAATACCCTTTTCAAAGCTGATTCATGGCCATTATTAGGAATTATCCATATAGTTAATTCCCACATTTGCGAAAAAAAATTTACATTTTCTTTTTAAAAACTAACAACATCAGGAATGAATTATAAGCTATAGCTCAAGGGACCTTATCTTTCCTTGTTGCATGCCAAAATAGGCCTGATTCTCCCTCCCCATCTGCACAGTTTCCCTTCTGCACTGTCTATTACAGTCAAGCTGCTGGACCAGTTAGCTGCAGGCTCCTCTGACTCAGACCTAGCAAAAACTCACTTCTTTTTTGGAATGAGTCCCTCTCACCTCTCTCATTTTAACAGTCCCAATGTAACCACAAGATTATTCTCCACTCTCAAACCAAGATGTGGCCTTTTGACATTTGAGTTAGGCTAAGTAATCCATTTGTCTTCAACAAGATTACCCCTTGATTATTTCTTTGGAAGGCAATTGATCAGTCAATACCAATTAATTCATTTAGACAAAGGATCTAATATCCAAATGCATGTATTTAAAACTGAATGTCACATTTACCTTCAAGTTCTTAAATATTTTTAGTAAGGAGTTCACAGAAGTGGATAGCTTATTAGGTGCCAATAGCTTCATTACAAAACATTAATCACCTTTATGGTTTCTTCATACTAGTGCCTGAAGTGAAACTGCTTTTAAATATGGACGGCAGAATTAAAAATGACTGGTTTCCTACAGCTTTAGCTTTCACACTGTATTCTGCCATGTCTACAAAAGCACTGAACTGACAGAAGCAATCAGGGCACTTCATACCATTGCTGCCACCTACAGATAATCTGGTAACTGATGAGGGTTGAGCTGACACTCACTTTCCTAATGAGAATACTGATAGATAGGTGGGAAGGAGAGATGGAATGTATTTTCATGAAGTTCACAGAAATCAAGTAGCTTAAAGATTGATCTTCATTGTCAGCTTCTGTTGAAATTAATGAATTGCATAAAAAGTTGTTAGGGGAGGAATGAACACCAAGAGATTACACTCTTACTCTCATTTCCTAAAGAAACAAGGCTTGTAATATTCAGTTATTACCACATACACACCTTTCATATAGGTTCCACCTGTTAGATTATTATAACATCATACTGCATTTCAAATGTTTCAAATTGTACTTACTTGAGGAGAAACTGAGAAACTTGTCAAATGACCTAGTAACTCAAGGAACCTCACTGGATCCTATTCAGCAAAACCAGCCAACTGTTGAATTCCTTACTCTAAGGAGTTTAATTCCCCTCAATAAAAATGCTCAAGACACTGCAGACTGACTGTCTTGCAAATACTTGCAGTTTCCCTCTCAGGTCACAGAAACCTCAAAGACTACCACGTGGTTGTCATCCCAGGGGAAATCTTATTCCAGGCTGGCAAACTGACTTTTTCAGATGCCTCAACTTCAAACACCATTAAAAACCAACCGACCAAACAAACACAACAACCAAAAAACCAAACTACCAAACCACTAAATAATAAAGAAAACTACAAGTTTTATGAAAGTGCTACTTAGTATGAAAGCAGCACATGCCTAATTAACCGAAGTAAAATGAACCAGACTCTCACTATAGCTGGGCACTGCTGCAGAAACAATGGTAGAAATTATGCAGTGGTGACACATTGTCATGGGTTTAGTAGCAGGGGGAGGGCTACAAGGGTGATTTCAGCTACTAGAAGTTTCACTGTCCTATCCTATACAAAAAGCCATTACAGCCAGCTCCAGGAGGGACTTCCTTGGTGATGGCCAAAGCTAAGCCAATAAAATGCACTTTTGCAATAACATATTTAAGAACAGAGGAAGAGAAGGTCTGTTGTGCAGAAGAAATTCCAGCCCGCGGAAGAGCGGAGGAGAACATGGGATAACAAGCAGACTCCAAGGTCAGAGCAGAAGGGGGAGAGGGGAGAGGCCCAGGGAGCCTCTCTCTCCCCTCCATCAGGGGAAAGACTGAGAGCCGAGGCCCCTGCCCCTGATGGAAGACAGCTGGGGTCTGGAGATTTTTTTCCCCCTTGCAGCTCATGGAAGAGCACCATGCTGAAACTGGTGGAAGGATAGAGCCAAGTCCTGCAGGAGACCTGTGGCCCATGGAGAGGAAAACCCACACTGAAACAAGTTTTCCCGGGTAGGACTTGTTCGGAATGACCCATGGAGCAGCAGATTCAAGAGAACTGTTGCCCAAGGGGTGGATGGACCCACGGGGAGAGGTCCATCAAAGACTGTCTCCCGTGGGGAGGGACCCCACAGAAGCAGGGGAAGGACTCAGCCATGACTGCCCTGTAGTCTGTGGTGAAGACTATGGTGATGCATAACTATGGTTATCCCCCTGCAGCCCATAGAAGACCACCGGGGTTTAAACACCACCCCCTCCCCGCCCCTGCCCCCCATGGAGGAGTAACCCACAGGACAGCAGACTGGCAAGAACTGCTGTCTGAGGGGTGGACTCAAACTGATTACAAAACCCCTTCCCACACCCCTGCCAACTGCTGGGGGAAGGAAGGAGAACTTAGAAGAAAGCAGGGGGTGGGGAGGGGGAAGGTGTTTTTTTAAGACTGGTTTATTTCTCATTCTTTTAGTTTTTATCTTGGTAGTAATAAATTTAAGTTTTATTCCCTACATTGCGTCTGTTTCACCCATATCTATCCTCATGAATTCCTTGCTGGTTTTTTTCCTCTCTTCTCCTCTGCTACTTTGCAGAGGGAGGGTGGGAAATGCGGCTTGGTGGGTATCCAGGGTCAAACCACCACACACATGATTTCATAGACCCTTCTCAGATGTTGAACGCAGTTCTTCTTCAAGAGAGTAAAAAATCCTTTTCTAGAGTTTCTGTTCTTAATCTCCTCTCTTTAGAATCTGAACACATCAGTGTTTCTTTCTGTCCTAAGCCCAGATTCCTCTGGTTTGTTATACTTGGAACCATTGCATTCCTGTATTAGTGATATCCCATTTCTGAAGACCATCCACATCCACTTAGTACAGTTTTAAATTAATAAACACAAGAATCAAGTATCAAGTATGCAAAACATCCTTTTTTATTTCATTTAGAACTCTTAGTTGTACTACTCCCTTATACCTTTATACTTGATTTCCTCCTTTTAAACATATTCATGGTATTTCTCTGAGTCAGGCAGCTTTCAGTAAAGCAGCAGTTTTCAGTGTGCCCAGGCATTACGTGGAGCCAGCCTATCCTATGCCCTGAAGCACAAGGCAGATGAGTCTCAGAAAGCCTTTTCACCACGTGTCCCCTCCATTATTCTGAAGGGTTTGAGCAGACCCATTTTAGCACATTTCCAAGGACTGCTTGGGAAACCTGACATTTACTAAGCTCCTGGTGCACTGAGATTTCAATTAGTTTATTTCCCTTTCTTCAGCAGACAGCAGCTAATCTTCTAACGAGCTTTAGAATTTCCTCTAAACTTCACTGAGCGCTGTCCTGAAGGAGCTCCTTCATGTCTTTGCCATTAAAGAAAGCCTCAGTAGACTAGGATTCCAATTTTGTCCTGCTACTGCTTATACTGTAGCCATTTGTTAATGATATATTTAATGAGGTCAGCATAATTCAGCATAATATGCTCCTAAATATATTAGTATTTATTTCTTCTCTTCACTAACAAAGTAACGTTGGACAGACTGCCAAAATATTGTTTTCTCTGCATTTTTCTCTTCCTAAGGTTGATTCCAACGGAAAGAGTTAGAAAATTTCATCTATCATCTTCAAAAATGTATTCTGCATCTAGGTGTCTTACTTTCTGCCTCCTGGTATCTTTTTCTTCACACTACAAAACCTGGCTTTGAGCTCCTGACAGCTATTTGCTTCAGCATTAAACTCCCTATTCAGCACTTGCCTTTCCTTTCAGGTGTTGCCAGTGAAGAACCTACTTCTCGTCGGTGACATGCCAAATCAGTCCTCATCCATCTGACTGCAAAGATATTTTAAGCTCAGAACTGCTTTCGTCAAATACTCACAGAAGTGTTTTTTCCCAGGAAACCTTATCATTAATGTCATAGTTTTTGGCTAAAACATGTCAGCTAGCATCTATTCACAAGCCTGCAAAAAACACACTCCCTATTTTATACAGATGGCATTACATTCTTTTTATCAGCCTTGGTATAAGATAACACGTTTTCATCCAGCTTGAAGTAGGTAAAGTGACCAATGTATTTCCACATCCCCCAGACACAACAGCAGCTAACTGGGAAGAATCATGATCCACACGTGTCCCTTACAAGCCAGCTTAAGGTTTGCCAAGTTTTCTATAAGGCTACATTAAACAGGACAAAAAAAGAAAAACAAATGAAAACCCCAAAAAAGAAACCAATCCACAAGTACATCTTTTCTCTTTCCTCCCACAGGAGAACTCCAAAATGGAAAAGGATCATTTGGAAACAGCAATACTAGCATGCAGAGTTTTCTTTAGGTATTATCCCAACCATTATTTGTGAGTACTAAAGATAAAATTCCAAGAATTCAGGAAACCCAGAGGATGCCACACCAATAGTAATTTCAGTTTTGATGCTCTCCACGCATGTAATGTTTTCTGTACCATTTGGTGTGTTAACCAAAAACATAAATTAGAAATACACAGTCAGTGCAGCCCTGCCATCTGAAACATTCCTTTTATCTTCTCAAGTATGCATCACTAATTGCATGTTAAATTTTGTATTTTTAACATAAAGTAGGAATTTTCTCTCCTTGCTTACTAATTCTAGTGTATTTAATTAGCTGCATTGATAGACATTTCCTTCCAAAGGATCTGTTCTTGATGAGAGTGGAATAAGCTTCCAAAGCTTTGTGATAAATTGTTCTGAAAGCACACTCTGCTTTTCCCAAATGCATATCACTTACCTCTTCCCAGCCTCTTTTACCTGCCTTCTCCTTCCATCTTATAGCTTACTCTTAAATGTTTCTAAACTGATCTTGTAGTAAAAAAGCAGAGTCTAATATTTCACAGGTACACTTGTGCTCCCGAGGGTAAATATATCACCCTGTCATCACCATGGTCAACACATTCCTCACAATCACATTATCAGCTGCTTGTGTTGTTTCTGTCCTTATGGGGTGGTTGGAAATGCACAGAGCTGCCATGTGAAAGACTTCCAGGTGCAAGGTAATAGCTTTGCATCTGTTTTTCTTCTCATGAGAGGGTTTTTTTTCCCTTCAATCTTTACAGAATTTCCGTGTGGCCTTATTATGTTATCACTAGCATATGAAATATAAACAGCCTTTAAAAGAAGAGTAAATACTATGCAGAGTGAGCAACACTGGATTACAAATTAAGGTGATTTTCCCAGGGTTTCTTTAATAGAAACACTTTAAATAAATTAGTCCAGTCCTATATTTCACTACGATTATGCTATCCAGCATTCTCAGCAATCCTTCATTGTCTTTCAACTTCCAGTTATGTATCTCCAAACCTTGCTTTAACAAAAACCCAAGAGCTATCTTTCTCACAGAACTTCAGTCTGAAAGGCAATCATCACTTAGACAAGTGTGATGTGAATTTGTGAATTGCCAAATAATTTCTAACAACACTGCCAATTCTCCATTTAATTTAAGAAAAAAACCCCCTCATCCCTCCAGGATTATAGTGGCAGTTGGGTCCACATCTGGACTTAGCACCCTTATAAAAGATGGGAAACAATAGATATATTCATTCTGAATTTAAGGAAGACGCATCTGCATTCAAAAGCGTATTGCCTCACAGATGTCAGACTGAAAGTCTGGAAGCACACTGGAAACACTGTAATGCTTCCATGGAAAACATGACCTTGAAAGCAGTGATGCATATTTTCCATAGCTACAATGCTGGGTATGACAGGGTTTTTGCTTTGGCTACCGAATTGGTAAGGATTTTCATATGAATTTTTCTGACAATATATAAACTTTATCATCTCACCATGCCCATGGACATCACGCCCAAAAAGACATCCTTTGGTCCCCTCATCTGTGCAGATGCACAGTCCTTCTACATCTGAATCCAAGTTCCCTGGAAGCTGAGAAGAGTCTGAATCAGCCCAAAGCACACTACCAGCAGCAGATTCTAGATTAGATATTCTAGAATACAACTGAGTAAGGGAGAATATTACTGCAAGTACAGATGCAATCCACAATTAAATCTGCTATACATTAAGGGCAGTTGTCACAGAAGGTTACAACTGAAATCTTCAAGCTTTTAAAAGAGAAAAAAAATATTCTAAATTAAGAGAAATATATTTACATAACTCTTTCATTTTCAAGCCCTATGCAATTCACTTGTTGCAAATGGAAGGGAATTTTGTTTCATCTGAACTTACTTTTAAAGGGTTCCTTCCCGTCAAGTTCATTAGCACCTCACCAGCATTAACTGCAGGTTTCCATGGCTAAACAGATAAATGGAAATTTCATGACGAATCATAAGTTTTGTCACTGAGCTTTTACAGAACACCACAGACTGTCCCTTTACTTGTCCCACCTATAACACAGTTTGTTTAATGCAATTCTCTTCATTCTTCACCATGTGAGGTAGGCAAGTACAGAGCATTGGCCTTCTTTAACCTCTCCAAGTACCTTCATTCTCTAGAATTCATTCACATATTGAAGCTGAAAGGTGAAGATTCTGAAATTATCTCATAAGCAGACCAAGAACTTCTACTACATATCAGAAAAAATTGTCAAATTCTTTTTAAAAAGTCAGTGTATACTTTAAACTCTCTCCAGGAATATAGTAAACATCCATTAAATTCATTTGTAGGTAGAACTCCTCGCACCTCGTCACTCAACTAAACTGTACATGCAGTTTTAGTAGCTGTTTTGTTAGAAAACACGACTCAGTTAAAATTAAATTATTCCATAATTGTAGTCCAGGAGATTTACACTCTGCCAGATTGAATACAATACTCTTGTTACAGCTAAACTACAAGCCAAGATGCAATGAATATATTCCTATAAAATGGTTTGAAATTCTATAACACTAACCCTGCTTTGGATTTCAGACTTTGCTAGTGCTCCCCGACAAATAGCTTGCTCTTACAATATCAATTGCGCTGCTTGTAGAGTAGACCATATAGTGATATTTTCACTACAATTTAAAGAAACACTTGTAGGAACAGAAAAGAGATGCCCAGAGAGACCTATTTTCTTCCAGGGCTGATACAGTCTGACCAATACTCA
>JAWWLV010000144.1:6534389-6572720 GCA_035041135.1 Platyrinchus mystaceus | reverse complement strand
TTCAGATAGAAATAATACATTCAAATGTGTTCTTAATGTGTCATTGATGAAGCTAATCTTTCTTAAGTTATAATAATTTCAAAATGCCTTATAGGATACCTAATTTTAAAGGTACATCAGCATCAAACTCTTACAGAATCTAATATGCAGTTATCAAACATCTACAGTTATGACAAGTGAGTAGAAGCAATATTTCTCCCTATTTTGAATTTGGTTTTGTTTGATTATCAGAAGGATTCATGCCTACTGGAGTTCAACTAAAGGTTTAAGAATACCATTTTTAGGCTCTTTTAAACTTAGGATAGGTGACTGATCTCCCTTTGTCACAGTGGGAATTCAAGAAAGAACTTTATGTTTAAATGACTTAGAAAAAATAAAAATATGTCTTTTCCAGTGGAGTGTGTTTGGCACTTTATGTAACCTTATAAGCAAAAAAATGTGAACATGTGTATGATATAACAGCACCAAAAAAAGCCCCAAACCTGTCTGTACTAGTGCAAGAATTCAGTCCCCTTTTACAAAAAACCTCAGGCCTTCCATCAAGATTTTCACTTGAACAAGAAGATCACTATGTGAAAGAAAAAGAGTGCAGACAGGACTAAAGCTTGCACTAAGGATAAGTACAGGAATACATGCAGACAACAACAGGAGATATCAAAATGTTCCCTCATACAAAAGGGAGAAGAAATTTCTCTTTTAAAGAATTACTATCGCAAGCATTAGGAGAAGGAAGTAGTTGGTCGCAGCCAAGAACGACGGACTCAGCTGTGGTTCATCAACAAACAATTTCCTCATTTACATCACCTCAATATACTTCAGAGTGACTTGGATGATTAACTACTTTGGGTCTGCTGCTGATCATAAAAACGTTTTCTTAACACCTAATAAGCTGGATAAATATGGTTTAGAGGTTATAAATTTCTGGGATTTTCCATACTAGATGGCCAGAAATTAAAGAGATAATGTCAGGTCGAAAATAATGGCTGGTGACAACAGCTGCCTCTCTATTTAGGCTGCAGACATACCCAGAGCAACTGCCCCAGGGATGCAGCCTGACACTGGAGTAGGTACTTTTTGTAAAAGGAGGATGGCTGCTGCCTGAGCACACCAATAACAGAGCTCAGAACACTTCATGATGTTACAAATAAATAAGTATACACTTATCATAGCACCAAAACACTGTGTTAATGCACAACATGTGGAAAATTGGAAAAAATATGGAAAAATAGCATTATGGGCCTCCAGGTTTAGTACAGCCATTAATGTACCTAGTCTATTTCATCAGTTAAACATTTTGAGATGCACAAGAAGGTGAAAATACTTGGTTTGGCTTGAGTCAAAATACAAGCTTAATACAACCAAAAGAGTAAGATCCTGCTTTTCTTACCTGCCTTTCATTCCCAGCCACAGAGTGGATTTTTAAGCCAGATCATTTCAGTGATCCAGTTTACAGTGCTTCCTAAATAATACTATATTCACAGAACTGAGGAGGCAGAAAATTTAAACACAGGACATATGGAAACAAGGTATTGAGAGAAGGAGACAGTTTCCTAAGCTGGCTTTCTTGGGAAAACCAGTGTCTCGCAAGCTGGCACATTTAGCACACATGTATTTTCAGACAGCGCTGAGTTCAGTTACTTCACTGGCAGCTTGGTGCTTATTAATTACCTATTTTTGCAAAATAAACTTTACTAGTGACTCTTCTTTTTCTTTTCTGAGCCAATGTAACATCATTCTGACACCCAAAGTAGCTGTCTTGCTTCCTTCATTAACTCCCTTCTTCCTTGTACCACTTGCAGCACTCGTGTGAGCCCTGTGTGAGAGGGGCTTCAGCTGCCATGAAATCACAGAGAACTAGTCAATTTTTTGCAGGATTAGTTTTCTCTGTTTTATGAGTGGAACTGGATTATAGTAGGATCAAACAAACACAAGCCAGCATCAGAGAAGCAACTGGAATGTGTGGCCAGGAGAAAGGGGAAATTGAATTGACCCTTTCAGTCAGAAAAAGAATAAAGGCTCCCTCTGACTGAAGATAATAACAAATGGATCAGTTACTGTTGGCTGTAATATTTTCCCAAACAGCTGAATTTAACAGTTTTTCAAAGTCAGTCCTGTCACCTCCTACATTTTCTGTGTATAAGGGGTATACATGAAAAGAACTGCAGTTCTCAGTAAGAAAAGCCCATCTTATTGGTAACTAAAGCAATACTCTGCACCATGACAGTAAGTAGTGTCGAGGCCTGGTTAAGTGATCGTGGTTATCAGTCTGCAGGACTGAGCAACCCAGCACTCAAGCCTGTGTATGCCTCGTCCTTGAATTGTCAGGGTAAAAAACAAGAAGGAATGCAGCAAGTTATGTGAAATAAGGAACTGTAGCAGGATACAAGAGACCACAAAAGAAAAACATACGCAGGTGGAAGTAACCAATTAGAAGTATATGTTAAGCGCGTGTACATTGCTGAAAAGTTATAAAAGATGCCTGAAAATAATAAAATTTGACATACTTTGCTAACTCATAATGAGTTGTCTGGCTGTCCGCAAGCTCGTCCTCCGACACAGTAGTAGTGAAGAATACCATTTGTGTCTTTTGCAACACTGTTAGTAATAGGTGAGGAGATACAGCTAAGAATGTGCTTTTTGGACTAAGATCAATACACAGCATTTTCTCAGATGGAGGAGTTTTTTCCCTGCCCCTCTGTCCCCTCACTGAACTGCTTATCATCCCCAACTGCCTTCTAGGACACAAAAACCTCCGCTCTCACCAAATGTGTGGTTGCTCAGTACTCTTCTGGTCTTTCCCTCCTGGCCACAGGGAAGGAAACATTTCCATTAAAGGAAGACAACCACAAGGATAATGCAGAACCAATGCTGTGAGGAGGCCAGAGCAAAAGGAAACGGAGAAAAGGCAACAGAGGCACAATTATGCTCAGAGCCAGACTCTGCAGGCTGTGACAGAGCACAGCAAAATCGAGTGCCACAGATACAATCCTGGCATTGCAGGAACTATTAACTGTATCATGTACGTTTACCATATATCACCATATGCTGCAACCACCCACTGCTAATAGCAAGGATCCTTCAGTTTTTTTCAAGTATGAGAAAGCGATCCATAATTGGCAGGACTCCGTCTGGAGGTTGTGGAAGGATAATGGCCACAGGAAATAAAACACAGCTATTGCCCTCTTAACACCTGCAGGTGTATTTCCATTATGGTGTGACTTCTCTAAGCATAAAGAATCAACCTGTTTGAATTCTTCCCTGCAGAGACTTTTCTAAATACAAGATGATTTTACATGAGATGTATTCTGGATTTTTCTTAAGTAGAAGGATCAAGCAAGTCTTAGTCTTGTTAAATTTTCCTGTGGATCCAGATAGACGCCAATTAAGCCCCAAGCATTTGTGTCTGACTTTAGTGATACAGCAACACGCCATGTGAGACTACAGCAAGACACAGAGCCAGCAACTCAGAGTGCCCGTGTCAAACAACTATATTCAGATGTAGTAAAAGATTTGATTTTATGTAGTCTTGTGTACTTCTAGAAAAGCCAAATGCAGCCAAAACAGGACTGATTTTCTACGGACACGATCACCTTGGGCGCATCTGAAGAAAAGTGGCTGTCGAGCCCTTGGGAATGAGCACGGGACAGCTCTGAGAACTCGAGGCACTCAGCATTTCAGGGAGTGCTGCCACCTCTTGGCTATTTCCTGAAAAAAACCGATTTCCTCATTTTTTAAAAATTCATCAGTGTGTAACAATGTTTCTTTTTCCAAAAAAAACCTTCCACCTTGGAAATTCTCTCTACCTTCTTTTAACTCAGAGATATTTGGAAGGATATTTAATACTCTTAGTTGTTCTTGATTATTAGGCTATCATCTTTTTTGACAATGCTAAAAAGGTTTGATGTCCTTAACCCTAACCATAACCCCTAACCCAAACCCTAACCTCAACTCCTACCCCTACCCTACCCCCACTGCTACTCCTATCCCTAACCCCTAACCTTAACCTCTAAGCCTAACCCTGCCCCTAAACCCTAACCCTAACTCTAACCCTAACCCTTATCCTAATCCATAACCCTACCTTAGTTCCACTAAAAGCTTCAAACCTGTGCTGCAGTGATGGAATCAATGCAGTGATGACATTACCAATTCCCCAGTTTCTTGAGTCTGATTAAAGTTTTTCTGCTGTTCTGAACTAAAACAGCTTTTGTATCTTATTACATTGTACAGTTGCCTCAGGTGAGAACTAGTTTTCACCTTCTATTACTGTGCAGCATCTATTGCAATTACAGTGTTAATTTTTAACTATAAATGCTTAAAATGTTCCTATACTTGTATTATCAACTTTTAAATGAGAATAGGCCTTTTAACCATTGTTTTAACCACTAAAATCATTAGTAATGGTCTTGACATGAAAAGAGATGAAAGGAAAAGAATGTGTCTTATAACAGAGAGAACATCTAGTTTCTGTATGTGGACTACAAGGCATGGCATGTGTTGTCTCTCTCCAGCACTGCCAAATCTCAAGCAGTTCCAGACATGCCCATTGACGAATCAACAGGCACAGTTTGAGAAAGCCTAGAAATTGGTACCACATAAGCAGGCATATAAAGGTTTCTAATTTTGGCTTTAAGTGCATCATTTTACATTTGGCATACTACAGGTTTATATACTTATCCTGATTTGGTTTTTATTCCTGACATTGCCATTTTTTTGTTCTGTTTATACAATAAAGTAGGAAGTTGGATGCTGTTGGTTTCCTGTGTATCAGCAGGGTGAGAGAGCCTCTTGAGGAGAGTAATTCAGTTACCTGTGGTGAATCCTTCCTCTGAATTGCCCTCTGGTAGGAGAAATCTCTTTCTCCAAACGAATTTTGAGGATTCTAGGAAGGCTAATCAACCAACACAGGCACTTGCCACGGAGTGCCTTGAATCAGGCTGTGTGAAAAGCACCCAAATTACAAAATAACACTACCCATGCACAGCTAACCCAGCAATATCATTTTTATAAAAGCAGGTAAATTATGGTAGTCGTCTTCTCTGTTATTGTCACACTCATACCTAATACAGAGCTGACATGCAGTCAATATAAAAAAAAGATTTATCCCACAAGACACATTCCAGATATTTCAAGACTGAATCTATCACTGACCTTAGCTTTCACCTTCCTCTTTTGTCAAAATTTTCTAGGCTTTAAATATAATCCAGCTAGAAAGAACAGAGATTATTTCTTTAGTAAGTAATAATAATTTCTGTTGTGACGGTGTGGTATAAATACAGACAGCATCCAAAACTCTAACAGCCACTCATGTAATAAAGTTCTTTTTCAGTGTTATTAGACATCAAATAGTTTTTAAAGAACCCATTTATAACATTTGAATTTCAAATATTTATTTCACTGCCAAAAAATCTTATATTGTGTTCAGACAACTGAACCATAAATCCTCCCAATCCTGAAACTGCACTGGCCAAAGTACTATCATTCATTAGATAAGGATAGTGGCTACCTCATTTAAAATTAATCGTAGTAGATGACAGGCAATGGAGGGAATATATTCTAGTGTGACATGAGCCAGAAATACAGTTAACTAAAAGAAAGAGCATTGAGGGGTGGCAAATATTAAACAGGGAAAATGCCTGCATGATGGTGTTTGTGAAGGAGGCCATTCAGAGCTTCTACACACACAATATTTCTTACATAGTCTTGGCTACAGTCCAAGACTATATACTCACACATACATATATATCTATAAAAAATGCACAGTCCATCCTGGTATATAATTTAAAACATGTATTATAAATACTTATATATATTAATCCAACAGTTGTGGGCTACTTACTATCAAAGTCCACTGTTATATGTTACAGGGAATAAGATTATTTTACTGTATTGTTTAAATGAATTTGGTCTTGTGATGTATAGAAAACTGATGGTGTAAATCAGGATCTTATGTCTCATTTGGCAAATAGACATTTCAAATGGTTTTAATCATCTGAGGACAAAGTAGTAATTCTGTTCTGATTTTTGCAAGTTATACACATGCCTATTGCACACATTATAAAAAAAATCAATGTGAATGTTCACATGAATAGATTTTAGGCATATCCATAAAGTTGGAAGAACTATGGCCTTAGCATTTACATGGATAGAAGTAGTTTACAACAAAGTGGAGAATGGTCTGTAACGAGTAGACATGTTCTCCATACAACCCGGAATAAAAAGCAAGGACCTTAAATTGAACAGATGCTTCTAAGTGATACCAAAGTATAAATAATAACCTTCAGGTTTTGCTTTCTCTATATTTGCAGTTGACAATATGTTTCTGTAGAGCAAAAAGTGAAGTCTTCAGACATTTTTAAAATAAAAGCTTGAAGGTTAAGGGTTTTTCATTAAAAAAAAAAAAGATAAGCCAATCTTAATACAAAGCAATACAAGATTGAAAATGGGAAAATGAGAGCTACTTCTATCACACTAAAAATGACATGTTCTTCCAGGGCACAGCCAAAACAGGAATGAACAGCTTAATTCACATTCAGTCTGGAAATGAGGAAAATGCTTTCAGTTACATTTTGATCTTTCCAGAACAGTTCTGGTGGCACTCAGTAAGCATCCACCATTTCAAGACCCGGGGTACCTCCCGTCCCTTGTTCACATGCATTTCAGCCCAGAGCACAGCAATAAGGTCAAGAGAAGTTTAGAATTTATTACAAAGAAAAGATTGCTGCTGTGGGACCTCTCTGGCATCAAGCCTCAGAGAGCCAAGAGCAGCCTCCCATAACTGCTTGTCTGTACAATCTCCATTGTTCTCTCAGGTTTCACAGCTGCAGAGGTTGCTTCCTGTCCCAGAAAGCAAGAGCTCTCCTCCCTGCAAAGCCGCAGAGCAGCTCACCAACAGGAAGGATTTTGCTCTTTCTGGCTCGTTTTGGAGAGGCTCTTCACTGCTTACATCACCCTGCCCCTGAACCAATTAACTTGGCTTTAATAGCGCAGTGGGTCTCAGGTGGCTGGGGCTTGACGAGGCATTTCCTCTCTGTGTGCTGGTCTGGATAAAAGTTACTTGAAGGGCACATCTCCTAAATTGTTTAACCTTTTTATGTTTAATCAAAAAACAACCTTTGCCTTATATATATTAGAATCTGAAGATAGGTCAAGAACATATGAATTGAATATCTTAAAGCCCTTTTTAAGTGATTAACTGTGTTCCTCAGAGATTCTCTTGCTAGTTCCAAAGAGGACCCTTCACCTAACAGTTTAATGGAGGGAGCTTAGGGTAAACATTTTTCCCAAACGTTTTAATAACTTGATCCCTTTCTACACTGGAATTCCCCCACGTCCCCTAGCAGGAATCACCCACAATTCCCAACTGATGACAGTCTGAAAGGCAGGATATTTGTGGCATAAGGAAACTAGAATTTGAACAAAGTTTAACAAAAAAAGTTTAAAAAGGGATCTATCCATGCTATAAACTTGCAGCTGTAGAGCTAATGTCCCAAAACCCTGCTATGGCATAGTGCCATCTCATGGACTCCAGCAGTTCCTGGTAGAAAGCAGAGGAGACAGGGAAGGTAGAAAGGACAATGGAGAGAGAACAGGTGTTTCAGAAAAAAAACTAACCCCTGTTTCATCTGCTCTGTTCCTGATGTAGTAGAGCATTCAAAGCAATGTAGAGGCATCTGATTACTTAATTACAATTGCATATGTTTATCCTTGAGTGTCTTAATGGTCTTTTCAGGCAACATGGATGTGAAATTGAGCTGTGACCACTCCAGCAAGCTCAGACATAAAACATGTGAAGACTGGGCCCAAAACCTGAAGTTAAATCATGAGTAACTCTAAATAACAAAGGCATTAAAAAACCCCTACTAAAATAAAAGAGATCTAAGTCCTTCCATGTAATTACTATTGGGTATTACTATTTGTGCATAAACGTTCACATTTAATGCAGTTAAAAATTATTAATTTACCCACAAAATAGCTATGTAAACTAGGTACCAGAGAAACCTAGAAAAAAACTTGTTTTACTTCACAAATTTGGCAGTCTAAGAAAGACAATATGTCACTGGTTTGTTTCTGATGAAGTGATTTCACAGTATTTCCAAATGAACCTATTCTACTCCAATGGGAAGTGAAACAATTTTTGTTTATAATGATTGAAAAGCATAGATTTTAATTGGAAATCTAATCTGCCATGCTTCTGAATTCCCACTTTGACTGTGCATAGACACTACTTTGTCAGTCCAGTAAGCTTTTAATTACTTCCCATAATAATGCATCACTAATCAACCACTACTAAAACAGCACTCAGTGTGAATCTAAACTTTTACAACAAAGTAATAATACATTATCCAGATGAAGAACTACTTTGTTTTCCTAGGTAGATCACGATCTCCTTCACAGCTTTGTTTAATTTTTTTCTGACATGATTGCAAACTATTTGGTAAAAGGAAATGTATCTGCCTTGATTAGATTAGGATTTGGCAGCAAACTCTGAAATACTATAATCTGCCATATCAGATGACACCAGGGCTTAAAACTTTTCACATTCCTTTAGTTTGTAGCAGAGCTCTACACAAATTCTCACATCTGAACTTTTAAAAAGCCTCATTTTTGCTTTCTGCCTGACGTTGAATGAGCACAAAGAACATTAGCATTTTATTTTGTTGGAAAAACTCAAGTCACTTCCAGAGTAGAAAAAAAAAATAACTTGGCTTACTTCCATCATGGATGTATATCCTGCAATAAAATTCACTTTCTTGAGAGAAGGTGCCCACAGTCCCCATAAAACACAGGAAATTCAGGTGTTCAAACCAGTAAACTTAACGAACAAAGCTACCAGTAAAAGATGACAAACAAAAACAGAGAGGATCTAATATATGTCCCCCCAGAGACAATTAGGGGCTTATCCTTATTCAGGATTCTCAGCTACTGGCTCTCCTCTGCTGTCCCATCAGCCCCTCCTCATAAAAAATAAGACAGAGGATTCATTCACAGTGCTTCCCAATTTGCAATACTTGGTAACTTACTAGTTAAAGCATTTGCTAAGATTAATAAATAAGCTTAATAAATAAGATTAATAAAGTACTCGCCTCCCCTTTGGCCTCCAGATCTTATTCCAGCAGGAAATCACACCTTAATGTAAGTGATTCTGCCAGATACTTCATTGTTTTCCATTAACAGTGAAAGTGGCAGGTGTGTTCCATCACAGATCTTCCCAAATGTGTTGAAATGAAAGAGAAAAATAATAGGTGTGTTCCTCTACACCTGTAAGTATCTTCTGTTGTTATAATCAGTATCCTTTATTTTTAGATACTACACATGTAACACTTTGGTCCACTCTGAAGTTTTTAGGAGTTTCTTTTTGTATGCTTATTCCTGTATTCCTGCAGTCAAATAAATTATTTCACCAAGATCTATATTTTAAAATATCACCCTAATATATATGATGAAATACTTAACAAAGATAAATTTTTGGGCATTATTATTCCGTACAGTACAGTGCATTTCTCTGAAATGTGCCTAATTCCAGAAATATTATTAACATACTGTTTTTTAAAAGCATTGTAGTGTGGGGGGAAAAAGTCCAAGTGTAGAAAGATTTTACTAGAGATGAGCCAAAGTGTTTGAGGGTTCTCTTCTTGTCAGGCTGGACCCAGTGATAAGACTGTGTCCAATGTTATGTGGGACTGCCAATTGTAAGCACAGTATGACAATGCAGCCATGTGTTCAGTCCAGTTTTTGCATTAATCTGGAAAGCAACATCAAATCTGTATTTTGTAGGATTTTTTTCTTTTTCAAACAGTAACATTTCCTGGATATAATTGATTTATTATTCTATTCTGTGAGTTAGCATTCTAGATTTCCAAGGGGAAAGGAGTGGCATTTTTGTCTTCAGGATTGCTGTAAGAAAACACCTGCATTTAGAATAAGAAATTTTATTACACTATGAGAAATTTTACAGAACTATTGTCTAGGGTACAAGTGGAAATATTAAAAGTTATATCCCATCTGAGGCTGAAATGTTTCCCTTTTGCACACATGGAATATGTTCAATATAATTCTCAGTGCCTGCAGACTTCCTTAAACCCTGAGATAAATGTAGTGTCATAAGAAGGAACTGTGTAGTCACACAGAAGTAATTACTTTTAGCACTAATCCACATTTTAGCCTGAAATCTAGTGAGTATTTTTGTTGCCACCACAGAGAATCTGACATAAAGAAAACATCTCAAATTATCCCACAACCTCTAGTTTACTTCCATTCACACATGGAAATCACAGCTGAGCCATAGTGCCTCTGATTTTTGCCAGGGCAATATGTTTTAATAACAGTATTACAAAATATTTTGTAGTTTCTCAGAACTTTACAAAGGCTAGGGAAGGATGGTGGTACAGAATAATCACATCCTCATAATGGTAGTTATCCTTATTTAATTTTTCAGATTTGAGGTAAGAACATGTTACGGGATTTTGATAGATTATTGTATTATTTAAAATAAATATTCTCTGATAAGACACACCTTGCATTTTAGCAATGCCACGAAAGTAATTCTGCCTAGAGGTCTTCATTCTTTAATAGACTGACTGGCTTTTGATCCAGGCAGACACTGAGGTTTTGGTCTAGACCTTTAACCTCTGAAACAAATTATGCTGTTTACAAGCCTAAAGCTCCTTCAGACTAATGATAGGAAATAGGCAACATCCTTCAAAATGATCACAATTTGATTTTTTAGGATTACTATGCTGCACAATGTGAAAAATAGATATTTCTAGAGAAACAAGGTTATTATTTGCTGTGATTGAATTTAAGCCTGAAAGCTTTGACCCATACACAGGACATGCTGTTATTTTGTCTTTTTCATTCGGACCACAACTCTTCCTTCTCTGGGTCAGAAGTCAGTACAGTTGGGCATTGCCACACTGATTCTGCCTATAGGTTTTAAAGTAATCTGCACTTTGCAAAATCTGGCAATTTGCAAAATATACCATTTTTTATTACTGAAGCCTATGGATAATTTTTCAGGAACAATTTAGTTCAGTTTCTTTGTTTCTGAATATCACTGACTGAGATTATTCCTCCTTAATTACCACTGATCATATGAAAATCTTAGATTCTTAGTCTTTCGAATTATTTTCTGTTGCATTGCCATGAAAATAAATAATCTTGTTATTCTTTATTACATAATATATATTCATTACCTTCCTAACCTGCCTGCTTAAATCTGTACTGTACTAACATGTTTTCTGGTTTTATACTTCAATTTCTATACCAACAGTTTTTTAAAGTCCAAGATTGTTCTTTGTAATATCCACTTACAACAGCATTACAGCCAGGAAATGAAATGCATTATACTGAATAGGTTCATAATTCCCATTTTAGCTACATCCATGGGACACAATTACCTGCATCTGTCTGTGGCCATGACAGAACAAGACATCCTGTACATGTTTATGGTTATCATTTAAGTGTCTAAGTTTGATTTCTCCATTAAATACCATTGGCTTTCTCTTCTCTTTATAAAGGAGCCCTGCTTCACAGGGAATAGAAAAACAGCAAAACCAAGCAGGACATGAAATTCATCTCAGGGTTCTGCTGACATCAGAAACCACTCGATCTTTGCTCAAGAGACTCTTCATGTATTTATAACTCTGTAATTTACAGTTTCCTTCCATTTACTCTCCACATGGGTGACCTACCGAACAAATGCACAACAGCCAATATGGATCCCTTGTATGCTGACAAGGAGCTGCCTGATGTTAGCACCCACACTCCAATCATGTTTGAGAATGTCCTGGACAAAAACATTTATCATGTAGCAAAAACTACAGGAGCTGCCTGCTAAATACTACCCGTAAAATGAAAACTATTGAAAAGTGAGGCTGACAAGATACAAGTAACTTGACATCACTTTAGAGATGCAAAGAACATTTGGTTTGCACACAAACAGTGCTGGTTTTCTTTATTAATTTATTTCCCTCACTTAAAAATAATTTTCTAATCTTATTCATAAAAGAGTTCAGTATTATTCATGTTGAATAAAAGCCTGTTCTTAAATGGGCTCTACAGACCAGTTTCTCTTAACATCTCTTCAGAGGTAAACTGGGGCTTATAACAAGAATAAATTAAAAGCCACTAGACTGTTTTTATACTTTGTTTGGAATAAGATTTTTCTAAATTGTTCACTATATTAAAACACTGCTTAGTTAAAATAATCTCACTCCTTTCCACTGCAATCAGCACTTCTGCTTCAAAGCTAGCTTAGTTCCTTTGGTTTCTAGCTGTATTCAGGCGCTCTCTGAAAGGCACAAAGTTACCCGCAAAAAAGACAACTAAAGCACTATGATAAGGTGCAGATTGCATCTGGGTGCCAAAATTCGGGTTCTGAAAATCCTGTCCCAAGGAAGGAGCTACAGGGCAATTTAAAAAAAAAAAAAAAAAAATTTTTTTAAGTTTTAGGTTTTATGGTGTGAAGAATGAAGTAGCGTTCACTCTAAGTGGGAATTGGGATGACTGTGCCTACACCACTTTTGATATGTGCCCTGAATCAAGTCATTGCTCTCTGCCACACTTCCTTCAACTGTAAAATGAGCATATTGTGGTACCGTCCTCGGAGCAGGGATGCAAAAATAACCAGTTATGTAAACATACAAAATATTTTGTGATCCTAAAGTACACACTTCTAAAATGAGACGGGTGACATGACTGGCAGTCTTTGCTATATGGATTTTTTTTACTACAGTAAAATTAAGAAACTGTATAGAAATTATAAGAACATGGAAATCATCTGTTTTTTAATCTTTCACCAAACAGTTGGCAGTTATCAATTTCTGAAGGCAGGATTATGGGAGAGTGAACGGTTCTTAGGACTGGGTGGGTAACCAAAAGTCTTTCGGTTTTGTCAAAAGATTAATTCAAGGGAAGACTAGGACCGTAGAGGAGCAAACACACCACTTGGTACTGCCTCCAAACTGAAATAATTAAGAACCAGTTTATGACTCATCTGTGCTATGCTGTCTCTTCAGTCTGTGCTTCGCTCATAAACAGATGGACTGTAAATATTCTTGAAACAAATTTTTCAAAACTAGCTTCCAACCTCATAACAAAACATTCAGCTCTGTGAAAATAACTGAAACAGATCTCTGGGAACATGAAACATAACATCATAAACCCTGACTAGACTTTTTAAAAATTATTTTAGAATTTGAAAGACACTACTAAATGATATCATGGTTTTGCAATATGGATTTTGCATAACACAGTTTTGCAATGACATTTGACAATCCTTACTAAATTGGGCTCTATTGTGCACAGCAGAAGATTTAAAAGATTAGGAGTGCTTGGTTTAGAAAAAAATGAAAGAAAATCTGGCCAAAGAAATATAAATGGCATATTTTATATTTATTCATAAGGGAAGAACAAATCCACAATCATAATTATGACACACTAACATATGCCTAGAATGTTTGTGCTGACCTGTAAACTCAATTCTCTGACCACCATTTTGTCTGAAAAGCTTCTAAGTTTGTTTGTTCCTTCCTTTTGTATTTTTCCACTTTGAAGTAAATACACATCAAATGGTGAAGTCTTTCCATGCAGCAAGAACTATGAGAAATATGCCAGAAAATGGCAATTCTAATAATTTGGTTATGTTCACCCTAGAAAAAGAGATTGCCTGCAACCCCAGCAGGTTGCAGAAAACTGCTTCACCTTGTTTGCAGTTGTTGGGAAAGGGCAGAGTTGAGGTAGGCAATGGATCTCATAACTTCTGGAACTGCTAGAGATGTTTGAAGGAGAAACTAGAACAGGACAGATTTTTCCACACTGATGTCTCTGTACAGGATTAAGGGTGTTCTGCAAAACCTGCTAATGGGCTTTGTAAATATTGTGAATCCTGACAGGAAGTGTCTGGTATGCAGGTATTCAATAATCTTGTTTTGTTTAGCTAAAAAATTATAGCTGATTTGGAAATAATTTTCTAAATTTGTAAATTCCACAGTTTTATTTGTAACCTCCTCATTGAGGGTGTTTATTGATCTGTCACATCACAGGACATGGTAAAATGCAGGGCCATGCATTAACAGAAGAATGCTGCAGTATTAATATTGCTCAGACAAAAAGCATGGAAGCTGGTAGGGTTAAAAAGTGGGCTCTACTATGGCCTCAAGAAAGGTACACCACCTTTGGAGTTCTTTCCCACCTCCAGTAAAGAGCTCAGAACAAATCAGAAATACATTGTGTTTATTCCTTGTCTTCTAGCTCATGAAGAATAATAAATCACTAGAGGAAAATAGTTTCCTATATATTTAATGGAACAAACAAAACCAAAATAATATACTGGATGCCTCTGGAAAGATTTGTAGCTATTGTAATGCACTAAGAAGTGGAGTCTTTTTGGGTTCTGGCAAATGATATAGCCATAACTGACACATGAATAATAAAATCCTAGCACTGGCAAATGCAAGTAAAATAAAATAACCAAGTGATCCTCTGATTGTACTCAGAAGGAAGGAGAGGACAAAGGCAGTGTTATAACAACAGCTTTTGAGGACTGATAAAGCACACAGCAGGGAAACCTATGTTGTGCTCCAACTAAAAATATGCTGAGACTCACAGCTTATAGAGAGAGTTAGGAGCTCATCCAGTGGTTCTGTATCACCCAGCTCTATACCCTTACAGAGGAAGTGAATCCATAAGATATCAGCCAACTTCGTAAAGTGGGAACCATGCAAAAAACCGCTACAGTGGGTTTCAGAGATGAGTTGAATACTTTTTGCATTCATTTTCTGAAGCCATCTTATTTTAAAGTTCCATGGAGGCCCTATGTTTTCAGGTCTGGGGAGTACTTAGGCTAACAAATAACGTATATATTTATTGCAGCCCTGTTTAAAAACAAACAAACAAAAGAAATCCAAACCTGAAAGCAGGGTTTCTGTAGCAGATTGAGTTGCATTATATCCACAACACATAGACATTATCTATTTTATAATAATCATTGCAGCAAGAAGGAATTGTAATATTATAATTTAAAACTCTATTACTAAAACCAGGTATCTTGTTGGAGAGAAACTGCTAGAGTTTACAGCCATAGCAACCTCAGTAGTGGCAATTCTAGACAGAAAATAATGAAGATCTGAAATGTATAAAATACTGGAAAGAATTAAAAAGGCAACTGTTGTACCACAGCATGTAATAGGTACTATGTGGTTGTTTCTACATGCACAAAGTACCTGCCATGACACACTTATCTTATCTTAGGCACACTTCTGCAACTTTCTAAGGTAAAATTTATTTATATAGATAGAAAAACAAAGCTCTTAACTTTTTAAAAAGTGCTAGATTTAGGCGACAAAGATTTACAAAAGTCATTATCTCTTAATGCCTTTTTATGCCTCCACAACCTATGCACTAACTGAAGCGGGGCTGGGCAAATTATAGGCTATCATGAAATTGTAAGCTATATCATAATGTATTCACTCTAGAAGGCAAAATTAAAGATACATTTACTTTCATGGGAAGAAAAAAGCTAGTAATGATGGAGAACATTTTAGAAGCCCTTATTTGCCAAGAACAGAGAATTAAAAGGCTTTTAGCAATTGGGCTTTTTCTAACTGGTGAAAGTATTCCACTGATATTCTCTACAGTTACAACTCCACTGGTGGAAATAATGGAAATGATGTTAGAATTAGGGCTCAAGGCACTGAGGCTCAAATTGCTGTCATCATCAAGGCAAAATGCCACATCTAATCATAGATTCTCAAACAATCGGCTGGCCTGATTTAGTCTGATGACCTATCAAGATTCAGTATTGAACTTAAGCAGGATTTTCTGGAAATAGTCTGTATATAAATTCTTAATGTGACTTCTGGTACACACTGTTCAGATCTTGCCCTCTTTACATTCAGTTTTTTAATGACTTTTTGTAGTATCTCATGCCATTTGACCGAAAAACATACTTAACAATGAGAAGATGTAACTTCACAGAAGTTTGCTTTAGTATAAACACAAGCATGAGATCTAAGATGATGACTCACAAGAGCTAGCCTAGCATTCACAATGACCTCAGTTGTCTCAGGTTCAGAATGAAAATAAGCTAAAACTTTTCACTCAGTAGGTTTCTGTTCCTCACTCTAGGAGGAAATGAATTTAAATACAAATAAATAATCATCAACTTTTCTCTTGTCCCTGTTGCTGGAATAACAAATCAATTCCCAGTATTACTCAAAGGGTACTTTACAGATACAGATCTACTAATCAGCAAAGGCTGGGAGTATTTCAATTGTACATTTCAGTTCATGTTTATTTCCAGTAATAACATTAACTACACTACTTAATAAGCTAAATTGTACAAAATTGGAATTTACCCTCAAAAATATGCAATTCCCATATGCAGCCACTGGATGGACTTACAGAGCCAGTGAAACTTTTTGATTGAAGACAAGATGCACAATTAGGTGAGTAACTGGGAAGAAATTTTCCTTCTAGGCAGTAGGAGAAGCTTTCTGTAAAAAAAGGTTTGAGCCTAAAAAGCAAGGTACACAAAGGGATTTTAGCTTCTCTTCAATCGAGTCCTTATTTTTCAATACAACCAGTTTAAGAACAACTATATTGCTGAAATGAACCAGAGTGGTAAGAAAATTAGTTTGTAGAACATACAGATCAGTTCCAAATGTGATTATTTGGCATTAGGGTTTTAGGGTAAAAGCATTAAAAATTGTACTGAAAAGAAGCTAGGGGGTTTTTGATAGCTCATTTGCAAACAGAAGCAGATCACAGTTATTTAAAGTTCTGATTAATTTTTTAAGCCTATGCTATTTAAAATGACCATATTCTTTACCAATAGGTTAGAACAATATTTGCTTAAGGTCCCTTACTTTTTCCTGAAATAGGAACCTACTACTGTGCATAGTAAAAGTGTAAAACAAGCCCTGCATTAAGCAAGAGTATGATCATCCATGAATATAAAAACTTTATTTCCTTTTTTATTACAGCTGGCTGTTGCAATCACTTCTGAGTATTTTGTGTGGATCATATTTAACTATATTACAATTTATTTAATGCATTTCTTTAGACTGGTTACCATTTCACTGTATACAAAAGTGGTAAAATACCTATGTGATTCACTGTGTTCTGTTGTATAGATAAGAGTAGTGGTAGGTATCAGTTGTACCAGGAAAAGTCAGTAAATTCATCTCAAAGAACGTAAATAGGGTTGCTGTGGGGAGAACTAGGTGAAGTTGAGGAATGAAAGTATAGATGTATGAGCATAGGAG
This sequence comes from Platyrinchus mystaceus, assembly GCA_035041135.1. Classification (NCBI taxonomy): domain Eukaryota; kingdom Metazoa; phylum Chordata; class Aves; order Passeriformes; family Tyrannidae; genus Platyrinchus; species Platyrinchus mystaceus. Next base: position 6,555,456 of record JAWWLV010000144.1, on the reverse strand, counting down.
AATGAAGAGCTGTTGTATGGACTTCCCCATACCTGCTGTTCTCAATCAGTGACAGTGACAGGCACGGTCCCTTCGCTCCCCCTCTGCAGGTACCCTCAGTTACAGGATCTAAATGCGGGTCATGCGGTTTTGTCATTGTGTCAGTCTGCCCTCACCCTACTCTGTCCCAAACTATTTAGAATGGCACCAAACCTGGCTATAGTTGAGGCTACTCTGCATGCCTGGATTTCTTCTGTCTTTGTACTGTGAAGGTCATATGCAGAGTCTGTGTAGTGAGTGAATGTCCTCTGACTCTTTATTTAATTGCATGGGATAGTCTTACTGGGTACCTGTTACAGCCAGGATGAAGGGGAAACAGTGAGAAAAAAGCCTGTGAGCAGGGAAGGAAGGCTGTGTCAAGTTCAGTGCTGCTGTCTATTGCTTTCAGTCCTCTTCAGAAACAAATCATGGGACTACAGATGTTTCTCAGCTAACAACTCCTTTTCCAGCCTAATTCACTTCTAAACCGTGTGTAACAGTAACTCTGTTGGATAAAAACGACACCTGCAAAAAAATCATTCTGTATCTCACTGATATTTTGCTGCTTTCTACCATACACTTTAAATTTTTGATATTTTTTAGAAAAGCAAACAAAGCCCCTCATAGGGCCCAAAGAAACTAACTGAGCAGCCACATTTAAAGTTATGCATGCATTTTAACACCATTCTAAATCAGGAGCTGATATCCATGAATTAGTTGCCTGCGATGATCACACAGACCATAGAACAGGATGGAATGACACCTCACAATAATCATGGTGCCCATCATGGGACACGAAATGCACGCGATGTGTCTCTGGCATGCCAGGACTGCTGAATCCCACATGCTGTCCTGACCTCAGAGGGGGAAATACCATCTGGCATAGAAGCTGGCACTGCAGACTGCAGGCTCCAGGCTCCTCTCTCTCCCTCCCCACTTCTCATCCTACCCCTCTGACAATTACAGAAACACCAATCTTGCAGGAATGAAGTCAAGCTCCAAGAATACTGAATGACTGAGTCAGAGACTAGGAACGAGGCTGGCAACTCCAGAGGCTGCTTGACATATACCATTGCCTAAAAGGAAAACTGTGACAAATCAGGTTCTCCTGTACCACTCACTAGTCAATGAGGTCCCCTTCCTGTTCTCCCCACTACACGCAGCATCGTGTCACAGGTGTGCACTTCCCTGCTAAAATCCTCCCAGAAAACACCATACCTCAGCCAAGAATGCTTCTCCCTGCAAAGCCCCTGAGCACAACTTGCTATTCTTGGCTTGTTCTGACCTCCTTTAATTTCCTGACGTTGTTCTGGAACTGGGTGTTGGTCACGCCAGACCAGCCAAGCAGCAATCTTCTCATACCAGTGCTGATTTAGAAAGCCTTTGCTAAGCTGTGACACTGGGAATCTTTTACCATACAGAGATTAAGTCACAGACTTCCTTCCAGGGTAGGTGGCACTAGGAGCTGTCAGCTCCAAGCTAGGACAGTAAACTGGGTGGGGCAGCATCCTAATATAACATAGGGCAATGCAGACAGAGCCTACAGAATTACTAGTATTAATAATCTAATCATCTATATAAGCAAATCAAGTGAATCATCTCCCTTACTGGTCTATCAAGCCTCTGGCACACATATGATACTGGGTATATAATGATGGACTGGCTCACATGGATTAGATTTTAAAGTGCTTCTAAATTACATGTTACAATTCAAGTTGCTTAGAGACATAAGCTCAGTATGGGAGTGGTCCTCCTTCAGACCAATTTTATATTCTAGATGAACTACTGAATACCAAACTGTTTATTCCTACAAACAGAATATTTGTCTATAGTTTTAAAACCAAACAATTGCGTTATTCTGTTGCTGTGACAAATTTTTCAAACTACTCTAGATAGAAAATATGAAGTAAATATCTATATCTACAATGTTGCTTTTAAGTAGAACTCTGCCAAGCAATTAGATCCACAAATGACAAAGCTGATGCAAAGCTCTGAATCTTTTTACTCACAGATTGTTTGGTAAATTGCTTTATTTGCGTTGGATGCACCACTAAAATCATTCAAACTAGTAACCAATCTGTTCCTGCTACTGTACACCTGAAAGCGTTACAGCAAATCTGTCTTAATACAGCCAAATGACAAATACCAGGAAAACTGTTGCCAAGACTGCCTGGTTTGTCTGTGTTGAGGCCCGTGGATCCCACCTGCTCTGTGCAATACCACTGTGTACATTATGTTGCAGCACAGGCTAAGCACAGCTTGGAACACTGCAAAGATGGGCAACGTATGACATTCAATATGAATTCCCCTCAATTAACATCATATATGTTCTTTGACACACAAAAAATTATATTTTGAAAATTTAGAAATTTAGCTTTGATTTCTTTTTAGCCATTCGTGTGTGCCATTCTGAAGAAGTAACAAGATTATAGTACTCACAGTGCTCAACCCTGATATTTGAAATGTCTAAACCTCGTGCCAAATTATTTTCTGCATATCCAAAGTGCTTACATATCCTCATGCTAATAGGTGTTTCTTATCTCCTGACATTTCAGTGTTCATTTCAGATTAGCTTTTTAAAGGCATAAAGACTACCAGGACATGTTTCTGTGTGTTCTGTAACATATTTCTACTCAGTTCTGAGTTTAATTTCTGACACCATACACATAGCCTTTGCTCACTGACAGCAAATATCCATGCAAAAGTGAAGGAAGAAGAAATCTAAAAGGAGAAATAGTAATTTGCAACTCCTGAACAGATGAAAACACTGATAAACCATCTATCTCGGGGAACACCTGCTTTTATTTACGCATAATCAAATTCCAAAGCCAAAGGTTGGTAACAACAGATTTTTCTCCACACTAGCAAATTTGTATCCAGAGCTGACCAATGAAGTTCACAGGCACATGCAATGAAGCAGGTCATGATCCCAGGTAACCCTACCCTCATTTCACTGGTCTCAGTGCTTTAAGACTCCTTGTCCTGTGCTCCAGCTATCCATGCCTGAATTTGATTCACACTGCTTTACAAAGAGGTATGTCTTTTTATGAATTGGTTCTTTATTAAAACCTATGAAAATGAGATGTGAAAGTGTGTTGCAAGTGTGCTTTCCCCTCAGAAACGTGAGTCTCACAGTGCTTGCTAATGTGCAGATTGAACGCTGTAAATCCACCATCATTAGCTGTCTAATCCAATCCTTATAAGTGAACGGATTCCTGGAAAAGGAGTGGGTAGGACAATGCAGGGTAATTATTTTATTTACCAATATGCATTGGTATGTACCAATATGCATTCTAATTTAATATACCAGTATACATTTCCTTTTCTGCGATTCAGAGCCTCTGGATGAGCTCAGAGCTAATGGTGACTTCTGAAAATCAGTGAAATAATCTTTATAGGTCCACTTGAGACAAATATCGATGGAAATGGAGGCCACAGTTGTGTACAGTGAAGATGTACATTCATGTGTGTCGTAATTAAAGAGGAATAAAGCGGTCTAGCACAAAGCTCACAGTACTAACAGAATGGAGAAGTGCAATGTGACCTTTTTTATAAGATATTGTTCTTGCGTTAAGGATATGAGTGACTTCTAAATATAGCAGTGTTCTGTAGCAAGACTACTTAACTGGAGTGGCAATGCTATTTCATCTAAAAATAGAGGAGTGCTTCTCCCTCAAAATACCTAAAGCCTGTACCTGTGGTTTCACAAGCACCTGAAGACAATCTTAAGTTTGCACAGTTATGGAAGGTGGTTGTCCTGTCCTCTCCTCCCCCTCTGTCTGTAAGGACCTGCTCTTTCCTTGCCAGGCACTATGCTGTCACCATGCCATCACACAGATGTTCCCTTACATCTGGCCAGCTCAGAGAACACTCAAACTCAGTGACCATTTGTACAGAGGTAGAATGTAGGTTTGATATGAATGGGGTTTGAGTGAGTCTGGAATCCGGAGATCCATTTTCATGCTTAAGCTCCTAACACAGTGCATGCCTGCACACCTCAAAATGAAATTCAAAGCAACTAGTGAGCTGATCAGGAAGTTACTTGAAGCCACTGTCTTGTCTTAAGAAGTACTTCCCTACAGAGGGAATTGTCAGTGCTCTGTTCCACCTACTTGTGTGTCACCATGCAGAATTTCCAGAAGGAAGTCAGGACAGGTCATTGTCCTCTGCTTGAGTGACCTAGCAGGGAAGAACACCAAGGTGATAGTGCTCTGATTTACAAAATGGTATTAATCCTTGGTCAGAGGTAGGAAATTTGGCCTAATTCCTTCCTTGGCCAAATGCAGTTGAATGCAGACCACTCTGAGGTGTGCTCTGATCATCATCTTGCTCTTGGATGAGGGCTGGAGTAAAGGTCAGGCAGTTGTAGTCCTTGAAGTTGTGCCACTTGAAGAGAAAAGGGAAAACCAGTCTCTTTGGGCAAGACAGGAAACATGACACTAATCCTTTAATGTAAAAAGAAACAAAGAAGGAACTCATCTTCATGACACGATGACCAACTGTAGGCATGGGAAACACAGCTCTAGAGCTGAACTAGGGAAAAAAGTAGCTTTCTTACATGTGAGCTAATTACTTTCAATTAAAATCAAATTGAAACAAAAATACCAACCCCAGATTTGTCTTATAAAATGTTAAGAGTCTGATCTTTTTTCATGCACTCGGGTGAAACCTGCATGTTTATTATTAATTTAGTTTACTTTATCAAGTATTATAATTACTAATTTAATTTACGTTAATTTACTCTACCGAGCCTACAGTTCCTCCTGCAAGGTAGCACTCACACAGCAGCCCCTACTTCCTGCAAAGTTATATGAATAATGATGAACAATGACAGGTAATTCTAAAATGTAGCTTATATTGTTCACAAAAATTGGATTTGTTACCTGGTGTGCAACAAGCCAATAATTACACACTCAAGAGAGACATTGATTACTTCAGAGTTGCACAAGCCTGGGTGCTCATTGGTGAACCACAAACCACGCACACCAACTATCAAAACACTTTACTACTTATGCATTTTAGCAAACAAAGGAATTAGTGTTTCTTGGCTGCAAGTTACATAGTTCTCTTATTAATTAGCATTCTATCTTCTACTGGTTAATGATTGTCTCACTTCTTATGCTAATTAGTCTGCACATTCAGTCTTTCTCTTGTTTTAAGTCAGTAGGTTTCTTGGGTTGATGGTCACCATCTCTCCCTGCCAGAATTACCTTTTAGCCAATAGGAGCTGATTTCAGCACAATTGCTGAGTTGGCTTTATTAGTTTCTTCCTTATCTTGGGAATTCTGCCAGATGTCCTTGTGGCCTGTAAATTCTGCATTCTTTGTGTCCACGGTCTCGGTGGGCATCCTTCTTCCCAAACTTTGTTAATGTCTCCCTAGGTCTGAGATCACTGAAGCATGTCCAGCCCTAAACCTTAACAGGGCAATTCTACCAACAAGTAATTTGCTTTCTAACACCTGGACATCACTTAGAGCTTGTTAGCTGCTGTCTCATGGATTAAATCTCCTCTTTCTGGGTGTTTAGGCTTGAAAGTATACAAAGATCAAACATCAAAGAACATCCTTTCTTAAGAAAATTTTACATATTCCACATTTTTCAACAATCTCACTGTATTTTCACTGTCTCAACCTCCAGGTCAGGTAGCAGAGATGCACTGCCATAGCACCAGCTGTCAGACTTTTGAAAAGGTACAGACATCGCCACTCCTATTTTTGGGTTCCTCTTCCCTGAGTAGCACAAAAGAGTGATGAGGCTAGAGAGCAATTTCTACTTCTTTCCTTTCTTTTGGGCTGCAATAATTGGCTTTCATTTTTAAGATGCTTCAAATTGTTAATACCGAGGAAAACAGATCTGCTGTTATAAAGACTGTAAACAAGGAGACTGCTTGAAAAGCTGTGTCACAAGCCTTCTGACATCCTTCTACAGACCTCATGCACAGAATTTTCATCCTCAGCCTTTAAACCAGTCAAAGCCACCTGAAGACTATTTCAGATTGGACAGTCCTGCTAAACCGGTATCACTGCTGCTCTTTTCCTAAGAGCCTTTCTGTGAGTTGCCAGTCAGGTCACCCAAATTTTCAGTTCAAAGAGCAGGAGAATCAGCTACCATGTCCTCTCATTCCTCAGGAGCTCTCACACCAAGGCAGAACATCTCACTTACATGAATTTCTGAGTGCAAATCAATAGAGAGGACACAGAAGAAAAGACCAATTATTAGCCACAAACTGTGCTGATCACCAGATTTGTCTTGAAAAGACAGTCATAAACTGCCCATTCTAGTTAAGGTCTGCATTCAGTAACAGAGCTTTGTTTCCTTTTCTTCTGGGTAATGAAGAGCAGTGCAATATGTTATTTCTAACCCACTTTCACAACGTGGAGTAAGAAGGTATTTAAACAGGGAGACAAGGCTATATCAGCTGCTCTTTAAAGCAGTTTATAAAGAAGGAACTGCAGCTGCAATAACGAGGTAATAGCCGTATTCCTGGCTGTAAAATGTCTGGAATTCAATCATATTTGAACTTTGCAAAATATCTGCATATGTGGGTCAGCTAACAAGGCAGGACACTGCAAGTTGTTCATCATATGTAAGAGATGTTTTACAAGTTTAAGTGAAAGAAACAGAGTTCTGATGGTGACAGGGTGGCTGCTGGTTGCTGGGAAGTGCTGGCTGAGAGGATATTAGTGACACTGGAGCATCACAGAACACAGGAAAGTGGTTTTTTAAATAATCGGTTTTAGCTGGGCAGGAGGAAGGAAAGGGAGCTGTTTGCTTCTGAATCTGCTGCTCTAGCAAGGGCCTCATTCTGCTTGTGCACTTTTAACTGTTATCTACTTCAGAGTAGAGAAAGAGGAGATATAATCAGCTATAGATGGGGCTCCTGCAGTTCAGAAATCTGACATTGCCTGCAGCACAGCTGGAGGCACAGAAAATGTAGCTGAGATGTGAGATGTTATGATTGTACTAGCAAATATAGAAGTATCACTGAAAACACACATTACACAAATAGGCTGGAATGGAACTACTCACAACTGACTGTAGGAGCAACAGAAGGGAGGAGCACAGGTACAAATTACAACAAACACAGCTGTACTGATGTGTGGAGGACTATATATTGTCAGACCAGCAGATGATTATTCCCTTTCCTCATCTCATTTTGTACAGAGGGAGAAACAGAGCATAGGCACCCACGATGACATATCTCCAACTGGGCTTCTTCTGACAGCAGAAATAGAACTGATTTCTCACAGGCAAGAATAACTTTTAAATGTTCTTGCACTGAACAACCTTTTTATAAAAAAATGTGTATTTATTAAATCAAAAGAAGAGAATATGGGGGTACCACAATGAAAGAATTTAATTTAAGAACTCTAGCTTCAGTCTAAGATTAACTATCAAAAACTTCTAGGATCCTATTAGAAGGAACAGAAATTTTTTTTTTAATACCAGATCAAATTTTCTTTCTTAATAATTCTTTTCCTTAAGAGAAGAGGGTTTTTTCAATTCTTCTCATATGTGCAGCCTTTAATTAGTCTGTTTGACAAAAGCAGTATTAGCTAGACTCTGCCACAATTACCCATATTTGGTAGCTAATTACTCCTTGAATAGTCTTAAGGCTACTAGCAATTTTAGTACAGTTGGCAGCCTGGGGGCCCCCAGCAGCTGTTCCAGCAACCAAGAATAGCTGGAACAGGGACACAGGCAAGCTGTGACCCTTTCTCCTCAGCCACAACCTAACATATCTACTATGCCAAAGGCAAGAGCAACACCGAAATGAAAATATTCCCAAGCGGCTAAATGTGCTCTCTTTATGGCCTTTTTAAACTAATGGAGTAGCATAAAGGGACTATAGGGAAATGGAAAATGGGACCTTTTAAATGCCAAAGCACTGGCAGGACTACTAATGATTTTTCAATTTTGCAATGTTCCATTAAAACAACAGTATAAAAGACTTATATAGGATCAAATCTGACACAAGACTTTTATTCTAGTGTAATTTTATCCACTTATGCCTCATATTGCAGCAATTTACATCACTGCAATATGGGTGTCAAGTCAGTACAAAATGCTGACTGGATTTAGTAGCATTTCATATGTATTTTACACAGGTAGAAATTACTTCACAAGGGACACAGCAGTATCTGTGATTTCAGTAAAATGATTCCTGCTGTACACTTGTGTGACATCAGTGGCAAACTAAAATTAACATAAAAATTTAAATGAGAACTTCAGTTTTAAATACACTGTTAATTCAGATTCTATTCCACGACTCCAAAGAGCATTGCTCTGCCAATTCAGCAGTACTTGTGCTTGCAAAGAGCAAGGAATTCCTTTCTAAAAACTTCAGAAGTTTATGAGGGATCCCTTTCTACTACATTCTTTTAACTTAATCTTTAGCTTATCACTGCTGATGAGCAAACTGATACAAGTATAGCTATGGAAGTGCCAGCATTGTTGATGCTGACTGTGAGAGGGACACTGGACTCTGGACAACAGCTTAGCTCAGGCCTTAGCAGCAGCACCACGAGGCTGTAGGTTTGAAGTTGCCTTTGGCAGCAGTATTGACTTAAGGTACTTCCAACAATTTTTTCTTCCTTCCTGCCTGTCCTGTTCTTTTAAGAGCCACATGGCTTTTATCAACACAACTGTTTGTAAGGCCACCCTGTAAGGCCACCCTGTGGATCAGGCCATTTAACAAGTATTGAAGAAAAGTTCTGCAAAAAAAGCATTGTTAGGCAGTTTAACCTGAATCAGTCTCATGATTCAGTTCCCAAACACACACATATACAGTCATGTTGGCACAGCTGAAACAGTGTCAGGAACAAGCAGCAGACAGTTGAGGTGGGTCCTGAGAATGCCTCGAAACAGGCTACTGCTGGCAAAAGTGTGCATGGAACAAAACATTTACTGTGTCCTTTGCTTACCTGCATGTGCATCAGCCAGCTCCAGGGCTATGTTCCATGACTCCAGGTACTGCAGTAATTTGAGGCACCAGTAATCTTTTCCCAGTGTTTGTGAGTGAATTTGCCTGCCCTTCTGAGAGCAGAGCGGGGATTGGAGAAACAGTAGTGTTCTCAGCACCTGATTGCAAATCACCAGCCTAAAGGCAAACAAAAGTAAGACGTGCCAAATTTGGGTTCCACTCAAGTACAAACCCTAACCCTCCTGACTACTTATACAGCAAAAAGTTACTGTTCAGCTCAGTTCCTCTCAGTGGGAGTTAAGTTAAGACCACGTCCAAAGCACTGAAAAAAATCCTCTCTGGCTTTAAGATCCAGAAGGATTCCAAGCTAACTGTGTGTCCTGACTCAATATTTCCTGCCAGTTGTGCTCCCCTAACATCAGAGTCCAAGACTTGAAGAATAGACAAGTGCAGCAGATTCTGAAGAAGAGACAAAATTACCTCTTAAAATGGCCCTGGCCCTGGATTGGATAGTAGGACAGAGGGACTGTAGGACAGACAGAAAGCTGTTGTGAAAAAAAAACCAACTCAAAGTAGAAGGCCTTAATTTATGTTTCCAAAATGAAAAAGAAATAAAATAAATCCTTACATACATGAACAATATGATACTAATGTTCTGTAAGGCTGGAAGGCCTTAGAGACCTACTCAGGAAATCAGAAAGTGGTTTTGCCTTGCATCAGAGCTTTTCCAAGCATTTTTCATTTTGGGAAATTTCTTTTTCTATCTTCTGTGGGCAGATCTTAAGTTAGGTGTGTCAGCATTATTGCTGTACAATGAGACTTAAGCACACTGGGAGTTAACATATATTATAATCATATGCAACTCATAATTATTGTATATCATTATAAATTGTGTAAAATGTTTCTGTGCATATTGCCTTACTAGTGCAATGTGAGAGTTTAGGGTTTTTAAAGATTTATATCTAAACAAAGTTAATTAGATTTTTACTAATTAATAATAAATAAAAAACCACATTGGTAAGGTTTTATAGACATTACTGTATAACCATGAATTATTTCTTGCGTGATCAAAATGTTCTTACTCATATGTGTTTTGATTATAGGGCATGTTCTCTGGAGGCTGACATGACTGGCATGGGAGCATAAGGAACGATGGCTAGTTCACTGCAGAAACTACCAGCAAATAAAGTTGTGGTTTTCTGACTTACTACTGGGAAAGACACTGTCATTTGGAGCACATAAGGATGACAGTAACTTGAAAAGAGGTAAGCACCATTTCCAAGAACTAAACCACAACACAAAACCTCTACACATGAAATGTTCGGAGCTCCAAACTACAGCAATGAAAATAAATAAATACTATGTGTACACATCATAATTACACCAATGTCGTACAACGGCAAGAGAAATAGTTCTTAATAAATTCTTCTACAGTGCAACTTACAGCCAGAGTATTCCTCTGACAGAAGGCTGGACAGCAATAGATCCCTCAGTATATTCCTCAGTCACATCCCACTAACTATTCCCTTCCACATTGTCCATGTCCAAAACAGAAGAGTAAGTTATCAATGTCTTTTTAAAATATCCCGCCTTAGTTTGAATTCTGATAAAGGCCCAGCACATATGAGTTTTCTTTTTGATTATCTTCACATCTTTTGCTCTAAAGGGATGTTCCACGTGGGCCTGTGACCCAGCTCAATTCACAAGTGCCCTGAAAAGTTTGAATTCTAGTCTTCCTTGTACTTTTTTGCCTTTTCCATGCAAAGAGCAAGAACACTTAGGAACTCGGCACAGCATTTACGGGAAGGACACAGGAGAGCTATAGGAAAATGCTGACTCCTAAGGCATGGTATTAAAAATTTTGCCACTATTTTATAAGACAATTGATCAGGAGAAATCACTGATCGGTTTTTGTGGTTTTTTCACATGACTCTCATTCCCACCTGGTTTACCACAAATTAACAGGTCCTATCATTCAAGGAGATTGGATCCTCCTCTGAGTATGTGGGGCAACCATATGAATAGTCTTCAGTAGTTTCTTTGCTTTAGGATTTGTGGTCAAGGTTTAGTCCTGAGTCTCTGAGACCCATAATAGCCTAAGAAAGTGCCTCTATAATGTCTATTGCTCAGTAGCTGCACTCATTCCATCCCAAGTGCACTGGAATTACACACTGGATGGCAGTTGTTTCTCTTGCAGGTAGAAGTCAAATACATAAATCACATTTTGCTTTAAGTATCCTCATATGTAGCAAGTTGCTATGTATCATCAGACCTTAATTTAGTATATTTAATAAACTTTCACTTGGAAGTGGTTTATGTTGATGAGCTTTAATGAAGCATCACTTTTTGCAAAATTCAACCCCAAAGGATGTTTTTTCTTCTTATATACCTTTAGAACTTGCATATAATGTAACATGATTGCAGTTAAAATAGCACTGCTAGTCGAGATTACATCGGAACGGTTGTGAGCCCAAGCCTGTGTCTGGAGTAAATGATGTGAGTGCTTTGTATGAATTGAATACTGGTGTGTTGCCAGGAGTCTGGGTTATTCCTCCACAGGAAACTGTATTAAAAATACCAATCTTTCAGTACAATCTGGTCCCATTTGGAGAACACACATAACCTTTTAAGAGGTGATAGTGGTAGAAGAATGCTAAAAACATAAGCTTTTAAAAGGTGATAGTGATAGAAGAAACAGTAGTAGAAGAATGTTAAAGATGCTTCAGCTGTGCCAAGACTGATTTTGGAAAGTTCCCCAAAATGTATTAAGAGAAATAAAATGGCACTTCAACTTCTAAAAAGCAACTTCTGCATTCTCCCACAGTGCTAGCTTAGTAGAACTGCAGCTCTACAAACTCAGAATTGCACAATAGGAATTCTTGCTGAATTTGGAGTGTCCAATGTTAACATTAGTCGGGTATGTTGTTTATTGATTACTCCAATTTTTAGGAGTCCTGTACATGTAAATGTTTTATTAGCATCACTGTCGGTTAGGAGAACATTTTTACTAACTTTGTTAATACCAGCACCAGTGGTATAGATGTAGTCATACCAGAACAAAGCTGATTTACAGTCCCCAGTACATGCTATACTTCTCAAAAGAATTCTTGTGTTCACACGACTGCATCTACTTCAGGATAACCTTTTCTACTTTATATTATTTCCTGGTATGGAGGTACAAGTATGCTCTTACCTTGAGTTTGTTAAGGATCATCCTTCTTTCAGTTTATTCCAAACCACAATCATACCCTTTTGCCAGGTCTGCTCCAAATTCCCAGCTCCATTTGTTTTCATACACCATGCAATTTGGAGGGAAAAAAAATCAGTGGCAATGCCAGCTTTCATAATCCTTCTGTTCTTCAGTTAAATCAGTTCCATAGGCTACTCTACCATGCACCCAAAAAAATTGCTGTGCTAGCCTAGTAAAGACTGCAGTACAGGTGCAGGTGGAAACAAATAGCCAGGGTGGCCTGCACAACATTAAGCAGTACTGTCATGGAATGTTGCATTGCAGTCACTTACAATCCCTGGCCAAAGACAGACAATGCCGCAATGACAAAAGTAAGTTCATAAATTCTAATGGAATTTCAATGAAAATTAATGAAATCCCAAGAGAAATTGTACATGACCCCAGCTGATTTTATATCAAAGACAGTAAAACCCGCATACACTTACAGATGGAATCACTGGGTTCACACTGCAATGTTCTGGTTTACAATCTTCACCTCTCGTAACTACTGTCATGACAATTCTGCTTCAGAATGAAATGCCACGGATCCATAACACGATACACCAGCTGCATATTTAAAAGAAGAAACATGGTGGGAAGCATAAAATCAAATCCTTTTTCTTTCACAATATGGGCTCAAACCTAACCCAGCAATTTCAAGAATTATGTTTCTATTTATCATTACGACTCATTTTTTCCCATCTCATTAATTAGATTTACACGAGTACACTTGAGATTTCTACACAAATCATATGCTTGAACATTTCTGTACTTGCCTAAGGTGAAAAATATAATTTGAATTTGTGTCTCTCCCCTTCTTTCCCTCTGAGGAAAAAATTGTCAGTCTATTTACAGCTAATCAGATATAGATATGCTCTGACTTGAAACAGATTTGTCTAAGGACTATGCAGGGTTTATAGCTTATTAGGGTGGTAGGTTATCATTCCATGAGGCAGTAAATAGCTTGAAGAAATGATTTTGTCCCAGGAGAGGTCTGTTTGTACCACTCTAACTCTGTGCTGGTTTGGGCATAATTTATCCTGCTCAACTGACAAAAAGCTGGCATAAACCCTGAATAAACACTGTAACATATGCTCTGGCTGATTTGGTAAAAATGCAGTCAATGCTCACAGCAATACAGATCACATTTTCACTGCCAGGAAATCCAGCATATACAGATTTTATACGACTTAATGCAGAACCACAGCCTTATATCACTTCATTTTTTTTCTACATATTAATTGAGTTTTAATTACGTTATGATGGGCACAAATAAAGAGTACAGGTTTGTTTGAAATCTCCCTGACAAATACTTGTGTCCAATGAGTCTACTGTGGTATAATGGTTCTTCAAGTAGGGACAAAAACGATCTACAGAGAGTACTAATGTCTTTTTCACAACACTGTGTGCATGATTTTGTACCTTTATGGTCCGTACAGAAATTAACTCACGCAAGGCAAAAGAGGTGGTAACATCCCTCTGTAAAATAGACATTGAACTGGCAGTATATCTGTACCACTGGAGAAAAACTCATGTGTAATGTAGGTATTTTTGTGCTACTTTTCACCTCTTTGCACCCACTAACAGCACTGGAATAGAGAAAACAGGCTATTCTGATTTTCAACAGCTCATAGTTCTGCACAGGCTTTATGCTGTGTCTGAACTCTCATATGCACCTTGTTTTGTCTGCATGGTTCAATCCCTATTCAGCACAAATCACTAGAAATATATGGTTGCTGTTACCATTGGAGGAAAAGTTTCAGCTCTAAAACTACTTCTGCAAGATTGCACTGACCATAGATTTTAACAGGAAAGTTGCAAAAAACTTGTGTTAAATTCAACCTCTCTTTCTGACTCTCTCCAGGCTGTTTCTGTCTAACATCCGCCCAGCTTTCAATTCTAACAAACTGATTTTTAAACTATAATATTGCATTGCTTCTTTGGAATGTGGATTTCTCTTTGAGTTTCAGCCTAATCCTGATCATTATGCAGAATGAAAAGGAGGAGACAGGGGTCATATGGACATGCACACATTAAGCCTGGTTTTCCAGTGTCTTATATTTTATTTAGTCATACTAAATAGAATAGCCTGCTAGGTGAGTGCAAAACAAGGGTCAAGGGCTCCTATTTTGATTTGTTAGTATTATTTACTTACTTGCAAAAAGGTTTTAATAACCAAAGATTTGCACAGTGTCTAGATTTGCCCCACTTGTTGATACAGCATCTAAAAACTTGTGCTGAGGAAGGTGTGTATTTAACAGGAGGATAAGCTTTAAAATACTTCAATCCCTTCCCACTCCACCTCCCCCTCCTTGCCAGTGCAGTCTAGCAGGCATGATCCTGCTCATATGATACAGGAGCAATCATGGGACTGAGCAGCTCTGCCACCTCAGTGTAGCCACTCCTGATACCTGCATAAATATCTACCATGAGTTTGGTGGTCTTTATATCCATCCAGGAGTTGTTTTGAGCTGACTCACACTTCTGGGAAGCATCCATGCCTTTGACAAGAAATCAGGAAGACTAAAATTAGAAAGACTGTATGTATTCAGATGAAGCCATTTTAGGGAGCAGTTTATTGTTGATATATAGGGTCGCTTGTGCTAGAAAAATGCTTTGGAACCCCCATGCTTCTATGTTATGAGGCTTTATATAGGCCTGTGGTGCTAATTCTTTAACAAACTTTAGGTTAGCTGACCATAACTTTGTACAGTTGTATAGGCCAGAACAATTGTAAGGTTTGCATGGGGTAATGGTGGATTGCTTTTTCAAATTACATGTCAAATTAAACATAAATCTTGGCATGTGCTTTTCTGTGAGCACGGGATGCTGTTGTATCTGGTCTTGCAGATTAGCTGCTTTACTCTTATTTAAAACATTGTGGCATAATGGCCATTTCTTTATAACTAAGTGAACAACAAACGTCCAAATAAACAACATTAATACTGGAAACATATAAAAGGAAATGTTTAAGAGCAAGGTCATCAAACCTTCTGTCAGCTAACAAAAAAATGGTTTTAATTACCTAGTACAGTTTGGAAGACCAAATCTGAAGTGAAATCTGTGAAAATAAAAGTCTACAAATGCAATGTCATAACTTTTATGTGCTAGGTTATTGCTCAGAGAGCTTGTCATCAGTCTTTATAAAATTTGTATCTGCACATAAACTTTAGACACCGGAAAGCATTTGTTGCCCTTCTAGCAAGCGCCTTCTTTCCTTTTTCCTCATGCCATTACATTGTCAGAGTTTCTTATCCCTTGTTCCTGTTGTACCTGCAGCAAGTCTTGGAATTTGGTGTTCCTCTTCTGCATCTTCACAGCAATGTTATTGGGAATGAGATGCATTTCTTTGCTATCTGTAGTAATGGCTTTGCTCAGCCTCCTAACTGGCCTTTCCATCCTCAGAGTACCCACAAAACTAGAGAAAGAGAAGGCCTTAATCTGAGATTCCAAAGAAGAATGTTGTCTAGCTGCTTTCTGATAAAGGCCCTAGTTTACAAATTTTAACACAATGACTATACTGTCTGTCTAAGCAACAGAAAGGTGCTCTGTTCCACTAGAAGAATTTCTTCAGCCAATGAAAAGATTTTGTAGACTCTGGTGACAATACCACATATTGGTGAGTGTTAATAACAGAAGAGATCCAGCAAAATTCATCTCATTAAAAATATTAACCAAAATCATGCAAAGGCTACTGATGTGTTGCTGATGCAAATGCATCATACCTGATAAGCATAATCTGGCTGTATTCTCCAACTTCCTCCCCTTTCCTCATCAAAAATAGAAATACAGGGCAAAACCTAAAAAAACATGGACTTTTTGCCACGGAGGACTTCAGCAATTTAGTTCTTGCTATGACTGCTTGCCAAAGAACAGGAGCTGCATATGTGCATAGTTTTCATACACCCCCCTACATAAAACAAAAAAAAAGACTTACAAGGACAGACTTTGGTGACTTTGAACCCTGACAAACTTTGTCCAGTGAAGAGGTCTAAGATCAGTAGTCCAAGTCACGAGAACTCTATCTCAATCTGTATCCTGTTATGTGTGAATGATGCAGTTCTACACTTCATGATAACACACAAAAGAAAAGGCATCTAATAGTATGAATGGTGCCTATTTAAAATATATAGGTCACTCCTATGACACATTTACACTTGGCTGTGTATTTACCATTCTTCCCCTCAATAATTAGGTGGACTTTGGGATAGAAAAGAGGTAATAAACTTCTGCATAATCTGCCTAAATGGCTTTTGACCTTTACAGGAGCCAATCTCTCTAGGAAAAAACAACACTGTAACAGATAAGGGTAAAAACTGTATATTGGCTTGAAACATTGGTTCCTGCAGGGGACACCTGTGAATCTGTTGCTTAAATCTCCTAGCTAGTGGCCATTTTTGAAATGAACCCAAAAACTGGGGTGTGTGGTCTGTTTCCCATCACTAGTTA
Organism: Platyrinchus mystaceus; assembly: GCA_035041135.1. NCBI lineage: Eukaryota > Metazoa > Chordata > Aves > Passeriformes > Tyrannidae > Platyrinchus > Platyrinchus mystaceus. The sequence continues at coordinate 6,538,837 of JAWWLV010000144.1, read as the reverse complement.
TCAAACCCAGAAGCAGGTCTACTCCTCTGGTCAGCTACTATGAATCACTGGCTTGTCAAAACAGGGATTCATTGGCTGCCTCTCTGAAGAGTACTCTCAAATAGTCCATAAAAATATTGTGGCTTAAGACTGAATGGAATAAAAAATACCTCAAAGACTTAATAGAACTGAGATGGAAAGGCAGGTAAGCAGGACAAAAAGACACAGGAACTTGGACCTGTGACCAACTTCACTTTGTGATCTTTAAGGTACAGTTCATACAATTGATTACTGTATATCAACACTAAGACAGAGAGAACAGCTGCTGAGACAGACACCTGTGGACAACCTAGAAGATGATGATTGTGGTGGATCAAGGAAAATACCACAGGAATTTTTACATAAGTGATATCATGTTACAAAATAGTATGTACACAACAGCATTTTATAAAGATAAGCCCAAGAGAGTTAAAATAAAAGCAAAACCAAACAAACAGAAAACCAAAACCAAACCTAAACAAAAACAAAAACAAACACCAAAAAACCACCAAAAAGCATCAACTGAAATTGGGCTAAATCAATATTGTTTTAATACTAAAACTGTCTATGTTAGTGGTGTTTCCTACAGGGAAAGCAAACAAACAAACCCAGCTTTTTTAAAAACCAATACAAAGTTACTACTATTATTAAATTTGTGAAATTAAAACCACTGGAAAAGCTCTCACTGACTTAATGGGATTTAACAATAATAACTGCATAGATAAATATAATCTGGTTACTCAAGTGCTTGTTTTGCCAGTGTTGCAGTAAAATACACACTGTACAACTCTGCCCAGTATGCAAAAGGTCATACCTGTATGGTCAAGGACTGAGTTGGAAAAATGGAAATACTAAAATTCTTTGTAGTTGCTTTAAGGACTTCAAATTTTGCAAGATGACTATTCATACTATATTTTGAATTCTGAATTTCTCAATAATTCAGCAGCCCTTCATTAAAAGACCCTGTGACGTGACATCAAAAAAATTTTGTAGCATTTAAAGTAAATATGAAATAAATATGTGTAAAGGAATGCAGGCAGACACTATTTTGAAATAAGACATCAAGCACTGCACTGACTTCATCAGGATGCACTTCCAAGCTGCATCAGCTTAAAACAAAATCCTCAGTGCATCCCATACATTATGCTGGGTTTAAAAATACCCAAAATCAATGGAGCTCATTGACTGTTCTGTTATTCCAAATTTACTCAGAAATCCCTACATTCCTTGACACACTTCCTAATCTATACTGAATGTAGCCTTTCCTCGTGTGATAAGAGATGTTTCTTCAGCTTCAAAATCCATAGAAAATAAGCCTCAGTCATGAGACTGGCTTGTGTCAGAGTTCGATTTCTGCTTGTAAAGCTGTGCTCTCGTTGTGCTTTTCCCTGACTTCTTTTCAGAGACTGCCATAAGCAATGTTTGAAAAGCAAAAGTGAACAACATAACTCTGAATTGAGGCATTCACCTCCTAATGGAAAAGTTATCCAGAAGATGAAGAAGCAGAACAAGATGAAATTGCGTATGAATATAGTGATGAGCTATTAATTTTCAAGGTATTCTTCAAATTTTCGCAGGTAAAAAAACCCTATAAAATTAAATAATTACTCAAGAACAACCAAAACCACAACATCTGTAATTAGAAGCTTAGTAATGTTCTTTCATACATCTTTTTCCAAGGCTTACCAAGTTCTTAATGGGAAACTGTGACGTGTAAACATTTTTACTACTTTGTTTGCTCTTCAGATCAAATCCATATGAATGAGGTGTGCACTGATTTCAGAATTTGGAAAATTCTGAGATCTTTTTTCCCCCACAGGTAACCCACAGTGCCCGATTTTCCTTTCACTCCTTTAATCATATTGCTGTAATTACTCCACTGACACTCACAATCATGTACATTAGCTATATGTGGGCTTCCCAATAATGGATCAGGATCTATGATAGCTGGCTAGATCAAAATAAGGCTTGTTCATACCTAAAGAACCACTAAGTTGTGCACATAAAGAACAGCAGAAGCAGCACAGTAACGCTAAGAGACTTCTGGAGACCCTTTATCAGTTATGTGACTTTTGGCAAACCAGAGACAGGTGAGGAAGAAACACCGAAGTGGCCATAGTGGAGAAACAGCTTTCTGGCATTTCTTTGGCAGGTGAAGCTGATGGCACAGTAACAAATGCAACTGAAGTTGAAACTTGTCTACCCCAAATCAGGATGACAGGTTTGGAAACGGTCTAATTCAGGTATACTTAGTATTGATATTATACTGTTTCTAATGTATTTGTCTGTTTTCTAGTGTTTAAATTCTTTAAAGTACAATTCTTCTAAATTCGGTATTTTAAATTATTTCATTTCCTTAGGGTGGGTTCCTGGAGCTCCTCTTGATTTCCAGCTCTTATCTGGAAACCAAGAATAGCCACCATTTTGCTGTACTAGATCCAAGGCTCACAGAACTAAGCCAAGGCGTCCCAACCAAGCTCAGGTACCAATATATTCTCTTAAGAAAGGATCCAGAACAGAAAAATTAAGTTTAGAATGCTCAGAGTTGCCACACTTATTTCTGAAAGTATTCCTGCCAGGATTTAGCAGGATTTGGCACACCACCACACTGGTGCAGTGGGAAACCACATGTTCTCAAAGAAACGTGAGGAATGATTTAGCCAGTCTGTATGAATCTAGAGATAACGTCTTAGTAGGAAGGTGGGTAAAAGTACTTCACATCTCTTACTATTTGTTTTTGTTTTCTGAACCCATCTTTGAAATACAAATGAAGTTAAGAATAACACATTGAGATGATGTGGAAAAACCTAAGTTAAACTCATGATGGAAGGAAATCTTTTTCTGACCTGCACCGTAGCTGTGCACAGACAATCCACATGTGTTACGATTCTATAACAAAAACTGTTGTTAACCACAATCAAGCTGTGACTTGTTGAGATAAAAGGACTTTCTTAATAGTGTTTACTTATACATATATTAAATAGAGCCTGCTTGGATAAGGAGAATAGTAGTAGCAGTTTAATTGCAGGTCTTTAACTGGGAAGAACTTTATCCCGTTTCGTCACAGAGGCAGTCATTACTGGCTCAGAGGGCAGAAGATTAAACACCTAATCATTACAGAGGATGTTGAAAACCCAAGGCTTTATGTAAATGCCAAGTATTATGTTATTTTCCACTGGGTTGAGTTTCTTGCACTGTATTCCCAGTTTTCTTGTGAAAACGATTTGAGTTTTCCAACTTTTGTAAGCGAGTTATATGACTGTGAATTACTCCTAAGGCTGGTATATCATCAGCGCTGGGCTTCGCGAACGAAGATTTGAGAAGGGCTCTACCCACACTTGCTACAAGCATGCTGATGGCTAAAAAGGCCAATGCGAGACAGAGCGCAGGGATGCTTCAGCACCAAGCAGTTATATGGAATAACAGAATTTCTCAAGTCCAAAGTACTCCTCGTACCACATTCCAGCCACAGGGAGAGTTGCCTGTATTCCCTGGGCCCAGTTAAACATTCACAGAGTGGCTCTTCCAAACCATCCCATGAGGCGGTCAATGCCGCTTTGGGAACACAAAGTGAGAGGTAGAGAAGGGCTGCATTCTGTCCCGGTTTTTGTGAGACGTCTCCTACTGAGACTTATCTACACAAAAAATAGTAATAATAATAAAAAAAAAATAATAAAACCTTTAACACGTCTTTCTCCTCGCATAACTGAGCAAACTCACTCCCGAGCACGGCTTGTACTTAACAAGGTATACGAGAGCCATCTATGCGCTGTCACCGCTACATTTCACAGCACGAGGGGTAACCTTACTAGATCAGCCTTCTGTTAGTAATCACCCCGCTTTCTAAGAGCGAAAAATGGAAGAGTGCGTTTACCCTAAGCAGCGAAGTGCAGCCTCCAAAGGCTTCCCTCCCTCCCTCCCTCTCTCCCAAGACCGGCCCCGTGCCACCCGAGCGGGCAGCGCCGCCGCCTCAGCGCCCCGCGCAGACGTGTCGCTCGCTCAGCAGCCGCCCTGAGGGCGCCGCACGACGTGGCCGCACCGCGGCGGCCGAACAAGAACCGCCGGCCTTCGACCCTCCCTTTCTTTCGGTGCCGGCGGGGGTGCTGGCGCCTCCTGCGACCCACCCCGCGGGTCTAGCGCGGTGCCCCCAGCGGCGGAGGGACTCAGGGACTCAGCCACTAAGCCTGCCGCCCGCAGCCCGCTCAGCCCCTCAGTCCCCTCACGCCTCTCCGAGGCGGAAAAAGGACTGCGGGAGTCGGCGAGCGCGCACGCGCACCGGAGGCTGCGCCGCCTCTCTCGCGCGAGCGGAGCCCGCGCGCGCGCGCGCGCCGTTAAGGCCAGTGGCGGGGCGGGGCCGCGCCCCGATTGGCCGGCGGGGCGCGAGCCGGGATGGGGGCGGGGCCGCCCCGGGGCCGGCAGCCAATGGGAGG
>JAWWLV010000144.1:6518962-6534289 GCA_035041135.1 Platyrinchus mystaceus | reverse complement strand
GCCCCGATTGGCCGGCGGGGCGCGAGCCGGGGTGGGGGCGGGGCCGCCCCTGGGCCGGCAGCCAATGGGAGGCGGGCGGGCCGCGCGGGCGGGGGGGGCGTGTCCGGCGGCGGGCGTGTCCCGGGCGGGCGCGCGCTGTCCGGGCAGCGATGGCGGACGATGGGCAGGAGCGGCTCAGGACTGAGGGCGGCCGGGCTGGCGGCGCGGCCGCGGCGGGCGGACAGATGCTGCTGAGCGTGGGGCTGCTGGCGCTGGCGCTGCTGGCGGCCTACCGCCTGTACCTGCGCTGGTGGGGGACGCGGAGCGGGCCGGGAGGCGCGGCCCGGAGGGGCGAGGCCGCCCCGCTGCCGCGCATGAAGCGCCGGGATTTCTCCCTGGAGCAGCTGCGCGAGTTCGACGGCGCCCGCAACCCCCGCATCCTCTTGGCTGTCAACGGCAAAGTCTTCGACGTGACCAAAGGCAGCAAGTTCTACGGGCCCGGTGAGACGGCGGGGGGGCGGGGGGGCAGTCCCGGCCTGGCCGCCTGGGACCCACCGCAGTTTAACCCACGGTGTTGAATCGGTGATGCGCACCGGGTCCGGGTTCTCCTCAGGCATCCGTCGTTTTTCCAGGTGCCTTGATTTGGATGTGCGATGTTTAATGCTATTTTTTTTTCCTTTTGTCTTTTCTAGTAGGTTTCCCCAGTGCAGCTGAGCAGTGCTTTCTTCTAGCGCTTACGGCTCAGGAGAGAAAAACAACCAGCTGGTTATTTATTTATGCCATATTGAGGATGAATTTTAATCAGGATAGAGGCAGGGAGAGCTCAGGGACTGCTGTGTTGCTGCCATTGGGAAGAGTGCAGAAATCATCCCGAGCTCTTAAACAGAAAGGCAGACGATACTCCTCTTTAGAGAGGAAATGTGTATTTTGAAGGTTCAGAAAAAGTAAGCTTCAAAGGCAATGTTATGTTTTTGTACCCACCTTGTAGCTTGTGAAACTGCAGCATATTGTCTCGTAACAAAGTGTTCTTAATAATGAGGTGGGTAAACTTACCAGTGAGCACTGTGTTCTCATCTGATGCCAAAGGAAATGAGGGTTATGACTGCTGATAATTTTCTTCCTTAAACAATGGTGGTTTGGAAAAACTTGATTTATTCAAACTATGCAGGAGTTTTCATAGTAGGCATGGGAAGTGTCCTTGTGGGAAGGGTGGAGGAGAGAGAGGATAACTTCCCCCTCCCCCAGGAAATAGTTCAAGTTAAGTAATCATTATTATTATTTATTAATTGAGGTCACAAAAGGGAAAACACAGAACTGGCATGTTAGAAGTCTTTGGTTGTTAGCTGGGAAAGGACAAGCAGTTGTACGGTTGAATTGGGCTAGAATTTTGTAACTCTTGTTACTCTCGAAGTTTGTGACACCAGTTGCACAAACTGAAGCTGCTGTAATTGAATCAAAATGCTTTTTTGATTGGATACTGTAAAAGATAACAATGGGATCTGAAGTACCCTGCCATGTGCTGTGTTGTTTATTGACCAGTAAAGCTGAAAAAATGCAGTCTGGTGAGCTGCAGCTTTCCTGACATTTAATCAGGTTAGTTCTTTGTCTCTCTCATTGGGGGGTTTTTAAACTGAGACCTGTGTGCTGACATAAAATGCAGGTAATACATATGCTGCATGATATTTAAAACATCAGTAAGTTGACAGATTACTCCATGAAACAATACTGAACCATGGTCTAAACATTGGCTTTATCTCTTTTGTGCATCAAACAGCAATTAAATGCTAGGCTCTCCACTGAAGATACCACTGGTGGTTCACACTGTCAACCTCTGAAGGTCTGATATTGTGAGGAAGCTAAAATTTAACGTTCTACGACATCAGTCTGCTTTTTTGATAACTGTTGTCATCTGGTTTCCTTAAAACAGTGTTTCCAGGCTTTTCGTGGAAAGAGACAAAGGTGTTTGGGTTTTTTTCTCCCCTGTGGTGAAAGCTTGCCTTTTTCTAACAACTGACATTGTCTTTGTCTGTCAGATCTGTAACTTGGGACGTTGCACGGTAGGATAGAGAAGCTCAACCTGTGCATCATCAGCTGTGTGTTCTCTGCCAAGCATGTTGATATTTGAATCATGCTGATGTGGTTTCCCCCTTTGGATACATGTCGGAATTTTTTCTTGCAGTTGTTCTGTGGCTGAAAAGGAAAATGCTGGTAGGTGGTTTGCAGGCCTCAAAAGATCTGAGAAGGGTCAGGTGGAAAAGTCTCCTACAGCTGGTTGAGGCCTTTTGAGAAAGGCTTCAGTCAGAGTAGGCAGATGTCCACAGCAATTCTCAGGGTAATTTTACATCTCATAGCTGAAGTGTGGCAAGGAAAGTGCAAAGCATACTGACAAAGCATGACCAGATTTTAACAGAAGAAAGCTGAGGGCACTGGCTTTGCTGATATTTCAGGCTCTGACCATGAGCCTTTGGTATTTTGTTGAGGTACTGATGTGAAATAGTGCATCGGCTTTGAAGACAGCAGAAAGCATTGGCTGAGGGCTCACTGTCAATCTTAAGTATGTCTGGAGTGCTGGGTTAACGTTGAACAACGTGGCTGTCTCAGGTGTCTTCTGATGCCATGAAAATAAGGTCTGGTTTTTCTCCTTCAGTGTAGTTTGGATGCAAAGGTGTTCCCCATTTTTCTACTTACAGCAGAACGTTAAAAAATGCACAAAATGTTATCATTAGTCCAGATTTTTGTCCAACAGTTGAGATTCCATTAAAGTTCCTACCAAACTTCTGATTTTACTCAAAACTCTTGTGGTTTTAAGTTACATCCAGTGAATCCTGTTATACTTTGGCCTGTTTCACTGAAGAGACCTTTACATACATACAGTTAAGGTATTTTTAAATACTGATAGACTGTTGAAGTCATCCTTTCAAGCAGCCATGACTGAAAACTTCACCTTCTTGAACATCTAATCGAAATGTTATTCAGATTTTTATAGCTTTTCTCAGGTTGTCTTCTTAAAGCCTTACACAGTTTATCTCATGAGTATCCTATTAGTCTTTGGTATGTCTGAGGCTTTTAGCTAAGAGCAAGAGAAGGTTACATTGCACATTTAACTGTGCCTCCAAAACACACTTTTCTTACACTGAACTCTTAATTTAAAACTTTACTTGCAAGTTCTTTTCTGAAATGCTGCTCTGTCCTGCATGTCTGCCCTTTGTTTCAGCATTTCACTTAGGTGTATGAAATGCCACCTCTGCTTGTACTCAGATGAGTAAGTGTCCTAGAATGCTTTGATTGGTTATTAATTTTAATTAATTGGCTTTTCCTTAATCACACACAAACTCTAAGAGAAATAAAGTAGAAAATTACATCTTACATTGAAAATTACATGGTTAACTATTAAAAATATCACATAACCAGGCTTTCAGAGAAGCTGTTTTGGGATGATTTCCCATCTGTAATCACATCTCATGATTTAGGGTCTAATGATTAGTACTTTTTGTGTATGCTGTGTTGGTTTTGTACCCTTATAACAAGACACGGTATCTACTGTTTCATTTATTGCAACATTTAATTTCATGTTTGTTTGTATCAAGATTTCTGGGTCTTATATTTGTCAATAGAAGGGCATTGTAAGACTTGAAGTACTTTATGTCAGCAAATCTTAATATTTAGCATTTAAATTGGCATACCAAGGTAATGCTGTAAACAGGTTTTGATTAACTTAGCAAATACTTTGTGCAGTTATGAAAAATATATGTCTTTGAGCATGACAAAGCAAGATTGTATGCAATCCTGTGTATGCATCTGTTCACATCACTTCTTGGTATTTAATGTTTCATGATCTTAAATCAATTTCCTGACTTTCCTTTGCTGCAGTACATTGTCACTGTCAACTCATTTCTCATCCCACTCTTGTCTTTCAAGTTGTCATGAAGATTTCTGATTTTCCAAGTTTGCCAGGAGGAATAGATAAGATCGTAGTTGCTCCTTCCTATAAAAATAGTCCGATGCTGTTAGACTTCCTTTGGAATTGAGTGCTGTGAACTTCATTGTGTCTCTATTGACCACGTGGTAACGGTGCTTTTCCCTACATCCTTTACAAGGGTATGGTTAGAGTGAAATGTTGCAGGAGGGACATTATATATGATGTATCTGGAGAATTCTGTTAAGGGTGACCTTATCTTAAGAACACAACAGGCTGAGGGGTTACAGATAAGTATGGAGGATAAGACTGGGAGAAAGAAGTGCTTTCTCTGAGGTGTGTGTCTTCTCTGTGTTTTTGATATTTGTCAGCTCTTTGGTGTCTGTGTGATGAGGTATCTCTCCCCCTGGGATTCAGCTTTTCAGACAAACAGCATTTCTGGATAAAATGGAGTTCCAACCAGAAGCAGTAAAACTAAAAGGTGTACACATGTTGTTGGTGAGAGATTGTTTCCATACTTCTGGTTAAAGGGAGTAGTGCCTTTGCCACCAGGATGGAGGGGTTGTTCTGAGCCTCCAGGCCATGTTCATGAAGAGCAGCAGCCAGTAAAGTGCTTTTGAGCAAGAAAATCATCTCTCCTCCTCTGCTTCTGCTCCTTGTGTCTGTCAGCTCTCTCCTTATCTTTTTTTAATTTTCATTTTCCTTTTTTCATATGTTCCTTAAAACATGAATAACTGTGTTTAATAAAAGGTCTCTGTAAATTCCTAGTTCCTGTTTAAAACTAATCATGTCCCAGTCACAGAATCGATTAGGTTGGAAAAAACCTCTGAGATCATTGGGTCACCTGGGGTTTGAGTGGCCTGATCAAGCAGGTATGCTGAGAGCAAGATACATTACAATGTGATAGTGACATCATTGTTAGTGACATGTAGATGTTAAATCCAGCACACAGCAGCATCGCTTTCATTTAATCAAAAAACCTGGCCAGCATTGCTTGTCTTATTATGAGATAAACTAGTGGCCAGAGCATTTCTCACTAAAGCAAGATGTAGAATCTAGGTCCTCCTCAAGAATGCAACTATCTTCCAGGAATCTCTTGACTACTCAACTACAGGCTCTCTTAGCAGTGCTTGTTGTCTACCCCTTAAGTTGAAATTGGGTCATTGATTCTTTAACTCCCCAGAGAGTAAAAAAGGAAATAAGCAAGAGTGAGGCCCTCTGGCCTTATGCCTGAGGAGTCAGATTTAGACCCCTAAAAAGCAGTTTCCATCTTAGCATGTAGACTTGGTGGATTGGTCTCCTAAGAACACATACTTTTCATGCAAATTGTAACTTAAAATTAACGCACATCTTTCCTTTCGTGTAAATCTGGAGCAGTAAAGTGTGTCACCTTGAATTCCCAGTAATAAATGTTATTAGAAAGCTTCTGCTTTCAGGATGTGTCTCAAAATGGCTTTGTCTAATTTGTAGCTTTTTCATTCCCTCATGAAAGATGCAACACTGAACAAACACATGTCAAGATTCAGATGGAAAATGTGGAACAGCCAGTGGAGTTTTTGCTTTGAGCTGGAGTGGAAAAAGTAGGCAAAGTGGTGGAATAATGCAGTTGTTAATAATTTTGTCTGCAGATGAACAAATGTCATCCGTTAATATCTAAGCTTCAGACAAAACTGGGGTTTATTTCCAGTGGCTGCATGGAGTCAACAGATGCAAAGAACATCTGGTACACTTTGCATATTTGGTGATTGCATGGAAGTGCTTTTTGACTACTTGAAGAAACCAAAACTGCTGGTTTAAAACTGAACCTTGTTAACCTGCGTGGCTTCTTCAGAGAAATAACATGATGGGCCTTGTGAAAATGAATACAATTTTTAGATTACATATCACTTCATTAGATATAAAGTCCACGTGGCTATTTGTGGTGTGATCCCTGTGCTGCCCGTTGGAGCAATCCAAAGTTCAGTGTTCAGTGTACTAGTCTTGTAGCAATAGTCTGGGATGTTCCACAAAGCTGGTACAGAACTGAAATGGTCAGGTGGCCTCTTTGGTAACGAAGAATATCTACTCCAGAGTTGAATATGAGCATAAGTTTTGCTGGGGGAAACTATTAGCCAGACTGGCTGAAAATTGAAATGCATGCTATTCCAAGATCCAGTTTAGCCTGTTTTGAAGGAAGTGACTAGAAGCAGTGTTTCCAAATAAAAACTTCATACTTCAAAATTTTTAATACGGTGCTTTAGCTTAAATATATTTTTCCTTGCCTGCTGTTGTCTTAAGGTGTCTGCAAAGAGAAATTAAATCTTCATTTGTGAACCAAAACAGGGCTAGGAGGTGCAGAAATCCTGAGTGCAGGAATTGCAAAGGTATTTTTACTGTCTGAAGGGATTTTGATTTTACCAGTTCTCAAGCTACCTAGTTTATTGTGAATAAAGACAAATATCAGGCTGGACCACAATGTCAAGATCATCAAGGCTGCCAGATTCTTAACTGGATTCTAAAATGAAGCGAGGATCTGCAGGTGGTGGGTAGCAACATTTTGCATGTGTTGTAGCTTAGGGAAGGGTGTACTTTATACAAGGTGGAGTTGTAAGGTAGATGAGGACTTTATACAGGGGAAAATGCAGTGTATGAACATGGTGGTATAGATGTGGAGTTACATAGGCAAATATGCGGTCTTGATAATTGGTCTCAGAGCTAAAATAAACAAAGGCTCTGAAACAGAGTGCTTTAATATGTGAAAGCCATGATGGGAAGAAAAGCATTCTTCAAGGAACAGCGTTTTCCTTCACGTAAGGCTCATAGCACCGTGTAGCCAAGTAACATGTAGCAGACGTATTTTAATTGGTTTTGACACTTCCCTGACTTTCATTGTTGTGAGATGCCAAATAGGAGTGGGAGGAGAATTTTTTAAAGACATAGTTGACTATGAAATAGCTAATTTGGGGATACAGCAAAAGAAAACCACTGAGATTTTGTGATAGGGTCTCGGAAAATCACTTTGGTTTACATACCTGTGCTACGAGCCTCTGTTTTTGCCCTCTCTTCAGTGTGTCTATCATGTCATGCTGCAATCAATTATTTACAGCAGGAGCCAGTCTAAATAGGTGGGCAGACAAAAGGAAAGAAGGTCTGTGGGTAGGGCTTGCAGAGTAAATTGCTCTGTGGGAGCATGTCTAGGATTGCACTAATGTCTCTAACTCAGAATCATGTTCCTGAAGGATATTTTCTCCCTGAGGTTCTCTGTGCTGGCACCTTCCTAGGTGCTTCTCCAAATGCAGTGAAATCTGATATGCAAAATACCTTTTTTAGACTGTTGCACTGGTATTTTATATAAAACTGAATAATAGACATGGGCTTATAGCAGAACCCCAGACCTCTTTGTTCTATATTAATATAAAATACTGTACTTAAACTCTGTGTAGAAGTACCTGAATGGAAGCTTTAAATCTTGAAGTAGATTGCTCATACTGACTACTCTGAGCTTCGCTTTAGCAACCCTGCAACTAAGGTGAAGCCAAGCTTGCACCATTTTTTAATAGTCATAACTCAATATTTACCTTTCAGTAAAGGATGGAACACATTTCTAAGTTACATTTGCAGAGCTGGAATTTGAGATGCTGTCTACCGAGTCCAAAGGCTGATTTTTACAAGTTAGCATTCCATTGAGTGCTTGGACGTGGCTCGATGGTTTCTCTGTGACTTCTGAATACTTCTGTAGTAAACAATCTGGAATGGTAACATTTAGATTCCATTTCAGAAAAGAAAAAAAAGTTGGTGTAGTAGTGTATGAGATTAAAAGATATTTGCAGAAATTTTGCATCCATTAATCTTAATGCAAGCTGATACATTCTAAAAGCTTTCATGCTTTCAGTTAAGTGTGTTCTTGGGATATAAGGGTGTTCAGTGTGGATAAATATGATACTGATAAATATGTCATTCTCTTTTTAATAGAAATAATTGTAATCAAGCTGGTGGACCAAGAGGTAGCATCTCAGCAGGTGCTGTAAAACTCCACAAACCACTAAATGCAGGGTAGAAGAGAAGGGGAGCAGTGTGCTGCTCTCTGGTTAGTCAGAATTTAGATAACACATTATCCAAATAGGATTTATGGCAATATTTGCTTGAAACACTTCAGAGAAAGAAAAAACTGGGGACAGAATACTGTTGGTGGGGACGTTAAGTAACATACAATTGCTCTTAAGGATTTACTGATTGTGGTGTTTGTAAGAGCTGTTTATAGCTCCAGTTCTTCATGCAGAACGTAAAAAACTAGATCACTTCAATGATTGCTATTTTGAATGAAGCAAGACTTCTTGTTTGAAGAAACTGTTGTGTTGCAGATGATGGGCATCCCTGCCTCTTAGCCTGTTCTGTGGGAAGTGACTGAGTATGCAAAATGCACTGGTATAGGGTTGATGTCAGTCTCTAAATCCTGTTTTGCAAATAAACATCTAATTCAGGATGCAAATAGGAAAGATAGAGTTCACTAGCCCTCTTGCCTTTGTTTCTCTTTAGTACTCTAAATGTAGTTTCTGATCCCAAAGGTAGTTTTTGTGAATGTCGTTCCTGGAGCTAAAATCTAAAAGAATGAGCACATCATGCTGCTGATCATTATGATTGTCTCTTATGGCCAGACTGGTACAGTGCAGACTTCCAGTTGATAGTTCGTTCTCCAATACCTACTTTTTGTGGAATTTTTGCTTTTAAATCAGTTGGTTTATTTCCAGAGAGACAAGGGAATTGTCCTTGGCACACAAGACACCCTTCTGTTCTCAGGTCTGACTGTAAGCAGCTTACAATGCCAAGCACTCCGGGGTGGAGAGACCAACACCAGTTCTGGTGAGGACGTAGTTTCTTCTAATCCATATGGTACTCGGGTTCCTTGCCTCAGGAATTCTTCCTGCTGCATTCAGCCTCTGTCTGAATCCCGAAGTCAATGCCCCGCAAGAGCAGATAGGTGTGGTGGCTGGAGCGAGCGGCCTGGGAGGAAAGCAGCCTCTTGGATTGATTTCCCGTGGCTCGTCCTGGTGCAGAAGAGGTCTGAGGTGCTCCAGCAGGCAATAGAGGGGGTGAAGGACAGTGTGTTGCCACTTGCTTGTGTTCATTCTTGCCCATGGGTGCTGCCTTTTCTTCAGGCTGACGGCCACTGTCGAGAGGTAAGCCAGAGAAGGGTCCTGGCCTATTTATCTTCAAGTAGCAACCACTCTGTAGCAAGCCTTGGGCATCTCCCTGGTGCTCAGCTGCTGCAGTTAGTACAGAAAACTTTAAACTGGGTGGGGGTTTTTGGTTTGCTTTTTGGTTGTGGGGGTTTTTTTGTTTGTTTGTTTTAATTGATCTGAATTAAGGTTTTAGGTCAAGAAAATCTAAGATATGCTTAAAGTCTTTTCAATTAATTAATATTTGGGAAAGCCAGTTACCAACCATATCCTGAAAGGTGTCAGTTTGCAAATCATCCAGTTCTCTTTGTAATAATATTTATTTTACAGTCACTGCTCGAAATTTTTATTGGCATATTTGTGCTGCTTTGCATTGGTCAGAAAGCACAGAGGAAGTAGTTGCTTTATATTCTTAATGTGACAATTTGTGCCGTTTTCAAGAGCAGTACAGGATAGGGATATGGAGGATCTGCTGCCCAAAGTAAGAGAGGAGATTACCACAGAAGTAAGAAATGTCACAAAAGATATTGAACGTTCTTGTGGTTGTAGAAGTGAAGTGAAATTATTAACTAGCACTCTTAAATTATATTTATTGATAATAATGAATTTCTAATTAAGATGTCTATACAGTTTGGTTCTGTTAATGCCTGACTTGTAAATACTCAATGTTTTGTTTAATAGAAGTGCATTTCTTTTGAATTCCAGCCTCTGGTCCCTTTGGAATTTGCATCAACTGATTTGCATCAACTGACAGGGATTTTTCCAGATATCCCTTCAAAGTTATTTTCCTGGTTCTGCTTCTCTCAGCAGACTTTATCTCCCAGTGACATTAAAGATTGAATTGCAGTGCTGTTGAATGTTGAACAGCCATGGCATTGAAACTGCTGCTGTTCCCATCACTGCAGAATTTTAATTTATGGCTTTGGCAGACTATGTAAAGAACAGAGATTTGGTTACCATAAACAAAGACTTGAAGGCATCAATTTTGTCTTTTTGTTTTCAGAGGGTCCATATGGAATATTTGCTGGCAGAGATGCCTCCAGGGGACTAGCAACTTTCTGTCTAGATAAAGATGCACTCAGAGATGAATATGATGACCTATCGGACTTAAATGCTGTACAGATGGAAAGTGTAAGAGAGTGGGAAATGCAATTTAAAGGTAAATTCTCAAATTAGCAGCACATCTTTAGCTTAAGGAAATGCTTTTAATAAAAATCACTGATTTGGGCTTGGGGAAGTTTTTAAAGAAATGTTGACAGTAATATTATTAATGCAATGTAACTTTGTTAAGAAAAGACCAGAGAATTCAGACCTTTCTTCCACAGAGAGCCTTTCACTATATCTTACTAAATCTTTTTCAACCTTTTAGTTTTATACAAGAAAACTGTTCTCTTAGCTCTTCAGAACAGAATTTCACTCTCAAATCTCATCAGCTTAGCTGATGGAACTCCTGCTCGCAGGTTGTTTGCTTTGGATGTCACGGAATTATAATTAGGATTAAAGATTGTTTTAGCATAAAGGGTTGAACAAGTTTGTCTTGAAATAATTTCTGACAAATATGCCTCAGGAGGGAGGGAGAGTCATTTTTCACACTGACTGAAATCAAAACAGGCTGAGGTATTGCAGAGCAGCAATTTCAGCCCTTGGGTGACAAAGCTTTGCCTGATCAGCTGCGGGAGAACAGAAACAAAGTACTCACAGTTAGAGAAAGAAGGGAACAGCAGTAGTAGAAAGATTGGTTTGGGAGGCTGAGCTTGCTGCTGAATTACCACCAGTTCCAGTGATTCAGGTTAAGAACTGTAGTATGTAGGAGAAAAGGTGAATTTGCAGTAGTCCAGGCAAACAGGCAAATGCAGCTGTATTTGATTGTAATGGAATCATAAATCTCTTTCAGAAAAATATGACTACGTAGGTAGACTCCTAAAACCAGGGGAAGAACCATCAGAATACACAGATGAGGAAGATACCAAGGATCACACTAAACAGGAATGAACTTTGTAAACAACCAAAGTCAGGGGCCTTCGGAACTGCAACCTCTTATCCCCATCACAGAATGTCCTGCATCTTTGGGTACAGTTCATCTGCTGCGAAAAACATTCAACAGGTTTTGTACAAGGAAAATAATATACTCACAAGTGAAGATTTGAATACTAGACATTCTTTGTGCTGCCAAATTTTTTGTTGCAGTTTATTTGTAATGTCTGGTTAGGCTTCATTAGGGAAGAGGGGCCAGGGATTTAAAGGCAAAAATGCTATTCCTTTTTATCAGTAAGCTGAAGCCTTCAACTAGTATATCTTACAAGTTCTCTCTTCAAGCTCAGAGGAAGGTTTGAATCTTGTTTCGTGTGTCTTTCTCCTTCAGCATTAAAGAAAGATGTATTCATGCACATCAGCATCAGTAGGCTAGACTACTGAAGCTGGTACTAAAATGTGAATTTCTGATTTTGTTTTGTATGTGGGCGTCAGTGGCCCCAGCAGAATACTTCAGTTCTCTAAGAGAAGTCCATGTAGATTAGGATGGGGATAAAGGTCATCCTTTTCTCAAAAGGATTGGGTAAAACCGTTTCCTCTGCAACAACTATTATCTGAAGCCTGCCTCTCCCCCCTTTTCCCATCCTCTAAATCAAATCAAATATTAATTGTGCCTTATTTCGCTTACATAGACTTGAATTGTTTTAAGGGACAGCCCCCAAATTGCGGTTTCATAGTCACTACAAGCAGCATTGAGACTGAAGTTGGAATGTTCTGTTGACTGGAAAGCCTTGATGTCATTCTGTGTATAGAATGTAAAAGAGGAATACTCAGTGTTACTGCCAGATGTTAATACTACATATACTTAAATTAGCATTGTGATGGCCAAATGCATACTCCCATGCTTCTTTTTAATGAATTACAAACACACAAAAAAAGTCACCTTCCTCCTTTTCCAGAAGCTGCCTAACTTTTGGGAGCATAGCCTTCACACCCCTGTAGAATGAAGGGGCGTTGCGCGCGTGTGTCTGTGTGTGTGTCTGTCTGAATGCAAGATGTGGGAGGGATTGTTTCTGCAGATATTGTAAATACAAGTACCATTTTAATAAAGCATGTACAATACCACATGTGCTGTCAGACTTTATATAGTAGCTGTTAAGCAGAGCTGGAAATGGTGGAATACAAAGGGGAAGAAGTCTTGGATATATGAAGCATCCATCACTATTAATACTGCTCCTTGTCTAGTTGTTTTCCCTTTCAAGTCCCAGCTGTTGAGGAATCTTGAGGACTTACTCAGGTAAGCTATATTTAAGAGAGTAAACCTATGCCAATGCATTTTATGGTGGGGAAAAAAGAAGTGATGTAAATAAAGCATTTTAGAAACTCAGTGTAATGTACAGTACAAGGAATATGTCTCATGGCATTAATAGGACAAGAACAGCAGCTTTGTGGTTTATGTCTGTATACCTCTGCAGATTTCACCTATAATAAGTCTACAGTAACAATTTTTTTTTAATATATATATATATATATACACACATTCTGTGGAACTGTAAACTGTGAAATTCCAGGGTTGACTACTTTTTTATTCCTCTTTGACTGAAAGAGATTTATATTGATGTAAATGAAACAAATAAACACAAACTCCTCTGTTGAATCATGTGTAACTCACGTGTCCTAGAAGGCAGATTGAATTCTGTTCCTTGCATATCCAGCCTTGGAATAGAATAGTTTTAGCACGGAAGAAGTAACAGAAGTGGAGCTGTTTCTCCATAGAAGTTATGGCTGCAGGGTCCTGTTCAGGCTGGACAGTTTTGAGAGGTGTGAATTCAGTAAGCACTGGCTTCTTCTTGGGTCACATCGTTATAAGCTGAGCAATAGTACAATATCCAGGCTTGGACTGAGTGTCTGCTAATCATCTAACTCTGCTGAAATGCTGGGCATGCTGCTGTAATTAACCACAGAAATATGTGGTTTAGATGGAACAGTGGAAGCTAACAAGATAAATAAAAGCTTCCTTCCATGGGACAGGGGCTAGGAGTAATGAAACACCAGTTCTATATCTGGATGCTTCACTAGAAAGTTTTTTTTCTTTTAACTAAATCTCACTATAAAAGGTTTTACCCTACTTTTACAAGATGCCTTTCACTTTTACCTGTTTGCATAGGAATTCGTTCATTTTTTTCCAAACTATAGTCCGGCCCCCCGCAGTGTCTGAGGGACAGGGAACCGGCCCCCTGTTTAAAAAGTTTGAGGACCCCTGTTATATCTGCTTGATGTACTAGCCTCCTACTAGAGAAAGAAAGTTGCAATTCTGTTTTTTTCAAATGTTTTAAAAGCACAATGCTTAAAATTTAACTTTTAGGATTGGCTGAATAAGATGGGTAAAGAGCGAGTTGTTTAGAAACATCTTAATGGTAACTATGAGGAATACAAAACTTATCCTCTGGCAGCAGAATGTTGCATAGACTTAATCCTGTATTTTGATGTCTGGTGCATTTAAATTACCCTCATCCATCCCACTACAAAGTCAGTAGGGATCTAAAGCTGACAATCTAAAAAAAAAAACTGCTTTAAAGCACAGAGTAGCTTTCATATGTATAAAAAGTTGACATATACAAAGCGTAACTGAGAATAACATCAGATCTATCCAACCTTCAGTGCAGCTGCTGTAACAATTTGATGGAGACGTTCGTTCATCCTTGGAACATTTGTGTCAATTGCTAGGTCAAAATTCACTGTTAAGTAAAATGACGGGCAGGTTGGTACTGACTGTTAAATTTTGTTTAAGCAACATGAGGGTCTGGAAGGGAGAATTTCTCATCATCTGTAGGAACAAAATACATTCTCAGTTAAATATATGACTTGTTTTCCTAGGCTAGACTTGGAGTTAAACTAATATGAACCATCATTTGTTTTGACACTTCTGCCTCATTTGTACACCGCTTCCCAAAAGTGCTGTATTATGGCAGGAAATATATTTTTAAACCTTCTTGATTTTAAACAAAAATTTACTATGTTGTTACTTGATCTGAACATCTTGAATTTCCAGTAAGGACTACAGAATTATCCTTTCACGTGCTTGTACTTGTTTGTATCTTTTTACTGAGCTAGATCTACTTTTCCTTGGCTAAGGTTTAAATTTTCTATCTTTTAGGGTTGGACACAGAATCTAAAATCAGTTTGGCACTCTGCTGATCTTGTTTCACTTTAAATATCTTAGTTCTAAGTTATTTTCTAACCTTATTTTTCTTCCTGCAAAATCAGTTTGATTTTGCTGTCTTCATTGCAAAGGTCAGGGAGCAGTTAAACCTTGCACACACTTTGTTTGAGTCTCTTTGATAATACAGTAGGAGTTCGTGGGGTTTTATTTCCTCTAGGAAAAGGTACTATTCCTCTGTGTAGAACAGTACAAAAGACTTGGCTATTTATTCCTTTCCTCCTTAACACAAGTTAAGGAAGCCATGAAAGCTTACTTACATATGGAAAGCAAAGAAATAATTAGGTATGAATGTTACTGATAAATCCTTCTACTGGCTTCTAATTTACAAAGGTGAATGTTTCCTAAGAGGTGCTCACAAGACTGGGTTTAAGGTTGCTTTGACAGAACCTGTGTGCCAGGGTTGGCTCAAATACAGGTGACAGGTTGTTTTCCTGAAACCCCAAAAGCACTAAGGCTGAAGACAGCAGAGAAGAAAGCTCTTAAGACCACAGATCAAGCAAGCCTAATGTAGCTGTGGGATTTATCGGGAAAAGATCAACAGCTATGCTCAGTCTCCTCTGCCTGGAGCCAGGGGAGTGTCATTTGTCACCTCAGCAGTGCCTGAAGCAAAGGCTGCATAGTAGAGGCTTCGTGAATACAAACTGTTTTCCATTCATTCTAATGTTTCACCTCCCCCAGATATCCAAATCCCTGTTAAATTTCAGGAGCATCAATCACACAGACCAAGCTACTGCTGCTCATTATAGGAAAATATCTAGTCGCCATCAGAAACAAGAGCCAGCTTGAGTTTTCCCTTCCCTTTTAAAAAGCCTCTAGAGTCCAATATTTTGAGCATGACAGAAATCTTCCTGCGTTTAGGCAGGGTAGCATTTTGAAGTATTGGTACGGTCATTTCTCAACAGAAGAAATGAAGGCAAAGCTAGAAATTCTTCAAGAAGCACACAGAAGAATTTTTAGACCAGGAAAGGTCCAAGACTTGCTGAGTGTTCAGTAACAGACCACTGTTAGAATACAACCACTCTTAAGTCAAGGTTGGATTAATGGGACCTAAAAGGCATCAGAAGGGATGTTGGATACACACA
>JAWWLV010000144.1:6504760-6518862 GCA_035041135.1 Platyrinchus mystaceus | reverse complement strand
CCAGATATCCAAATCCCTGTTAAATTTCAGGAGCATCAATCACACAGACCAAGCTACTGCTGCTCATTATAGGAAAACATCTAGTCGCCATCAGGAACAAGAGCCAGCTTGAGTTTTCCCTTCCCTTTTAAGAAGCCTCTAGAGTCCAAGATTTTGAGCATGACAGAAATCTTCCTGCATTTAGGCAGGATAGCATTTTGAAGTATTGGTACGGTCATTTCTCAACAGAAGAAATGAAGGCAAAGCTAGAAATTCCTCAAGAAGCACACAGAAGAATTTTTAGACCAGGAAAGGTCCAAGACTTGCTGAGTGTTCAGTAACAGACCACTGATAGAATACAACCACTCTTAAGTCAAGGTTGGATTAATGGGACCTAAAAGGCATCAGAAGGGATGTTGGATACACACACGTGCATGTTCAGAGACAGATTTATGGCCTTAGAGGTGATAAACCACGGGAAGTCAGACAGAGAAACAAGCAGTAATGTAAGTATTGTATTTTCCACCTCTCTGTAAGGAAAGGGTGAAGATTGAAGCCCATGGGAAGTGAAGGGGGCATTCCTAGAAGGCAGCCAGAGCTGTGGATGGACTTGGGTGGTGTTTTTGTTCACCTCACTAAAGGGACACTATATAAGCAATTCTAGAGGGCAGCAGGTAAAGTATTCATTCTCTCAGGTAAAGTATTTACTCTTTTTGCTTTCCACAATACTTATCACTCACCTGTAGTGGTTTTTTTTTTGAAAATACCCAGTCATGTGGCAAAAATAAACCAATATTGAACTTGAAGAAAGCTGGTTCACATCCCAAGAACCACTTCAGCCCTTAACAAGCTGGGTTTCCGCAACACCTCAGCACACCAGAAATTCCCACGCAAATCCACACCCTTACACTCTTCCAAGTTGTTTTTCTTCATACTCGGGGGGGAGGGGGAGGAAGTTGATATACAACACGATTTAGGAGTTTTTTGTTGTCGTTTTTATAAAATATTTGAAGATAATCACAAAATTACACACACTAAAAGCTTAATCTGCACATTTTCCAATGAAAAAGTGAAAGGAAATAAATTTATTACTTGTATATACAATTTCAATCCAAATTTACATTTGCATCATTTTCATGGATAGCAAAAGGCATGGATCAAACATCAGATTGAGATGTGTCACTTCAGCATATTTATAGGATATTTACTTATAATCTTGGTATGTGTTTAAATTTATTTAGAAACAGGCCACTGACAAAAGGCTGGATTTTGTATTGAAGTGGTAGAAACTGTAGGAAGGTAACAGCTACCACCCATTCCTTTCAATGCAAACATCCATCATTTGTTTCAGTGAGATTCACAAGACAATGACTGAAAAATTAACAGACTTGTTATAATAAAACCCCATCCATGGCTGTACAGTCAGATTAAGGCATCTGTGCTAGACAGAACTTTTTAACCTTAAAAGTTAATTGGAGTAATTTCTGCAGTTAACTAACAAAAAGCTGGAATTCCTCTCACCTACCCCTGGAAGAGGTAAGTTATCCACTTCGTTCTTTTTGAGTCTTTAAAAACAAAGTAATGAAGTTAGTAAGACGTGACAGATTATAAACATCCCCATCTTTCAGCATTACAAATGGATTTGTATTTGAATAACTTATATTCAGTGAATTGTCTTTAGACCTGTTTGAAATCATTTAGGCTTAGCTAGCACAACTTAAGCAGACCTTAATTCAAATATTGCAAAATAAAGCAAATAAAATTTACAAGAAACACTTAGTTTCCCTCCAAACTAATTATTACTTGAAATATGGAGAAAAAAAGATTTTAAAATTATGCCTCTCCTATTGGAGTTCATAATCATAAGAGAATTCAAATTAAGACACCTCTCAAGCCCAGAATAATCTGAATAGTTTGCTATTTTAACAACCTGCACAAAATGTAGGTGCTGAATGTTAAGACACTATGAAATCAAAAGCTCAATTTTCCCCTGTAGTTTTTTGTTCCTTGAGTTATTAAAGAACCAGTACTGAAGGAAATATCTGTAAAACTATCCCAGTTATGTCCACTCAAACTCCATAATTAATAAAATGCCAACTATGGAGACCCTGAAGAAAATAGAAACTATATCTTTAAATAAAATCCAGAAATGCAGTTTCATATATAGCTGCGTGTTCTTGAGTGTGCTTTTGCACAAAACTATCCTTTCTGATAGTTAGCTTCAAGAGTAAACCAATCACAGAGATCCCTCCTTTCCATTTAATATTCTACATATAATGTGATTTTTTTTTGCTTTGGTAAAATAAAAATAATGGGGAAATCTGAATAAGGAAAGCACAGTAAATAACATGGGTGTTACCTTTTTTAAGAAATCTGAGCTGAAATGTAAGGCATCCCCCAAAGTATTTTTTGCATATGCAAGGAATGCAGTTCTTTGTAAACAAAAGCTTGAGGAAAGCAATACTGAAGCCAAAGAATCTTCCCTAGGATCCTTCCGATGATCCCATAACCAAAAGCAACTCTCCTAGGGTAAGTGTTTTGGAACTACATCCTGTGAAGAAGAGAATCCAATTCTTTGTCATTCCATACATTTTTAATCGTGCAGTAGATTGGCTCGCCTTGGAAGATCTCCAAATTAAGAGAGTGATGTCAAGGTTGATTCTCAAGAGCACAAGCTCAGCCAAAGTCTATTTTTCTGGCACATCACTTTCTCTGGATTTCGTGGCAGCATCGCTACAGCTCGTGGCCGCTTGCCCAGTATTCCCACTGGAAACGCTCCCCGGTGCCCGGGACTGACAGGGAGGGGTGGGTTTAGTGGCAGGAAGTGTTTTAGAAGAATTAGACTGATGTCTGCGATGACCTGAATCCTCACCTGCTGCAGCAACTGGTCTCTTTCTGCCAGAGTCTTCACTAATAGGAGGCTGAAAATAAACATGGGCAGCCCGTTAGGTGTTTTGCTCTAAAGACATTTTGCCTTTCCACAGACTTAAAGGACTGAAAGGATTAGGCCCTTAGGATTTGTCAAGCTGCCTTTTGGTGAAATCAAGGACTGTTTTCGAAATTACCTTGCAGTAAAAATATTAGTACACCAAATATTTATTTAAAATAGGTATTGAAACTTACCTCCACCCTGAAGTCCTCCAGTCTCTTAAATTTACTCAGGTATTCTTGCAGTTTAGGGTCAACGGCTGGAGTCTTGTACTGAGAGTACTTTAGGTAAGCCCAAAATTTTTCCAGTCCATACAGCTGACCTAGTAATGGAAGAAGATAATTTTAGCAATTTACAAATACCAAATTTAATTAAAATCCTAATTATTCACTGGTAACTATATTTTTAGGGAGAACTGAAGATAAAAAATACAAACAAAAGCTGCACTTCGGTTAGTTAACAAGTCAGTGCCAAGGAACTGGGATTATCTCCAACTAACATTACTCCAGTGTGAGCAGTGACAGGTCTGTGATAATTACCAGCTTCATAGTCCCTCTTTGTTTCTTCTTGGAAATCCTCGAATATTTCTTTCCTGAATTTCTTTTCCAGGCCATAGCTGTAAAATCTAAACAAGCATTCCAAGCCGTACCTGGAACAGAACAGAGAAGTACAAAAATGTACCTTTGTCGCTTTGGCTCAGAGAAACAGAGGTGGAGGAACTGGGATAAAGGAAGGGAATAATATCCAAGAGCTAAAGGGCAGCAGCAATTTCCTTTGTGGTCATTTTTTCTGGTATTTTTGTAAGGCAAGAACCGGTTTGAGCAAGTTGAATGAGGTTAAGAATGTCTTCACCTACAGAAGAAAGAATCTTAGGAGTGTTAGTACAGAGCTGACTTGTCACAGTCAACAAGTTACAGGATTTTGTGGCATTCAGGACTGATTGCAAGTCAGGAAATGTTGCACATTTAGCTATTTATCTGCAAAGCACAAATATATACTGATTTTTGTTATTAAAATAACTTATACACACTGCTATTTTAAAGATTTACAAAGAGTCTAAGGCAATACTAAAAACATTCACTTCAGATACACGTAAACTTCATAGTCATTAAAAGGAATGGTAAGGCCTCAACAGTTTTTAATTTCCAGGAAAAAAATACCTGCAGTAGTGTTCTGCATCCTCTAGAGCAAGTTGTTTGAATTCTTCATACATTTTCTTGTTGAAGTGATCTCTCAAAAAAAAGGACCAGAAACGAAAAAGTGTGTTCATTTCCTGGGACTGGCCAATTCCCAACCTTTTCCTCTCTGGAAGAAAAAAGAAAGGGGAAACCAAAAGTACTATTTTAAATCTTCAGCAGAATATTTTCCAGTGCTTTTACTTTAGTAAACACATACACAAGACCTTCTGGTAACTGCAGTTCAAATTGGAGGGTATTTTTTTTGTCAAGGAATGTAAATTCAAATGGAAAGCAGAGTTCCTAAAATAGAAGCATCAAATAAATTTTGCTTTCCCAAGAAAAATTAAGGATGAGGAACAATGTGAAGAAAACTGGTATCAGATGAAACCCGGTACCTCCTACCTAAAATTTTAGGAAGTGCATGGAGCAGCTTACCCATTAAACACCTTCGCCGGTATTTGTGGTACACCTGCTGCGTAAAGCCATTTTCCTTTAACAGTTCATGAGAAGGGTGCTGAAATTTTGGTAGAGAATTTGGGGTACAGCCATAACCTGCTACTGGAGCTCCTTCTGAAGGCGAGGCATTGGAACTGCTGAAGAAAAAAGCCAACACATTTCTGACCCATAAACAGCTTTTCTACAGAATCAGTTTTCACCCATCCTGACCTGTGCAAGGGCTGCCAGAGTAGTGCAGTCCCCTGATGACGGCTACAGTGCCAGCTGGGGGCCCAGTCATCTGATCTTGGATGCACCTCAAGAAAATCAGATTTTGTGCTAATATGTCAAAAAACCAGGCAGTTTTGGACAAGGATAATTAAACATTACTGTCACGCCTGATTTTAAATGACCACTTAAAAGCAAAGTCACTGATGTGAACATCAGTGCCTCAAGTAATGTTACTGTAGCTATATCATGGATCAAACAATGTGAACACCAGTCTGTCTAGCCTACTTCTAGACAGCCTTGATTCCATGTTTTTGTCCTTCTTGGTTACTTTTTCCTAGCTTCCACTGTATTTATAAATTGTCTTTTATCGCATCCTGTTTCTCTATGAGAACTGAGAACTAACTGCAAACAAATTTTCCACAACAACAACAAAAAGATTTACCTCAGAGAGGAAGTTCTAGGCCTGTGGTCCTTGGAATCCATCACCCAACCAACGTGGCATTCTAAGGGAGGATTTGTACTGTGGCGTGTTTTTCTTTTTCTAGGAGTCTAAGGAAGCAAATGAAGGATTTATTTCCCTAATTTGACTTCACTCATTCTCTCCCTCTTAAGACAGAGATCTAAAAATTTTATACTCTAACATATTATAAAGTCACAAAACTCTGGTTTCATCACCTAAAGATTAGTCTTATGTAACAAATCAAAACTTTTTAGGCACTAAACTTTCAGCAAGGACTTTTAAGAAAGAAAACGCAGAAAACATTTAATAGAAATAAAAAAAAATTGAATATGGTAAATATTTTGGAGATAAACTATAAAAGAGTACAAGCATTTAAATTTTTTGCCTTTTAATTCTTGTTAAACTGTATGCACTAACGAGTTTTATAGGCTTTTTCTGTTTGCTGGGGTTTTTTTTTAATATGTTTTTCCATTACCATTAAATCAAAGGATCGTGCTTCTTTAACAACAGGGTAGAACCTGGGTGTTTTTTTGGGATCCTGTAGCCTTGGGGTGCGAGATGTTCGTGGGATCCAGCCAGGGTGAAAATGGTGGGAATCTGGAACTGCTGTTGGCAGTGATCGAGCTATTCCTGCTGTTGGAAGTACTTCAATACTCAGGATGTTACCAGTCAGCTCTTTTGCTAAATATGAAGGCAGGAAGGAGAAAGTGAGGTGGTTTTATTAAACTACTTCAAAGATGCTATTAGTAGGTAAGCTAGTAAAAGTTAATACGACTAAGAGAGAAGATTTGGACATTGTGACTGCTCAGTAAGGTTATGATACCAGTAAAAAACTCTTCTAATCTCACTTCCTTCCATCCCCGTGTCCCATAAAATTGCTGGTTTCTATAAAATGTTTCACAACGTCAGTTTACTTTACACATTGTAAAATCCAAATTACACAAAAAGCATCTGGTGCTGGTATATAGTGAGAACAAAACATACCACTGCCTTCAGATGGTCATAGGTATCCTGAGAACTACAAATATCAGCATCAATGTCATTCAAGAAACCATGCTACCAAAGAACAGTTGACTGTTTGAAAAGTGAGCAAAGAAAAAGCCCCTCAGACTGCTGACTGAACCAAAATAAAAATATTATACAGGCAGAAAGAGTTAAAACACCCACAGAGTTATTTATTCCAAAGATTCTAAAAAACAAATACTTTTAACTTACCTTTCTGTAACTCTGGAGGTCCAGGAGGAACTTCTTGGGTTGGATCAGCCATTTCTGGTGCAAGAACAACAAATTCTTCCTTACTAATGAGGTTTAGCTTCTTAAAGTTCTCAATCTCTTGCTGAATTAGAGAAATCAAATTGTAAATGCAAAGCAGGGTAACAAATATCATCCTGAGAAATAGGTGCATTTCATAAAGAGAAAGTAAGCCAGAATTAACACCTAAGTACCCATACACCTGCCTCAGGTGGGACATCTGTGTGTGTGCATGCTGTGCATGAAAAATCTTGTTAAATCATTGTCAAGACCATAACAACAACAAAAAAGAACATATTCTCCCTTGCTGTTTGCTATTTCACACTGTCCTCTTCATGTTTGATGGTTTTCTTGGTCCATTTCCTTTGTAATAAAAAAAAAATCCATATTCTGAATTCTTCATTTATTTCTTGCTCTTATTCCCAACATTTATTTCTATCTTTGTCATCTTGTTTTTTCACTGACGTGCTCCCTTTGTCCATTAAGCTACTTCCCCTTTTTGTGCACAGATAAAGCCCCTTCCCCTCACCACTTAGTGTTTAGGTAACTCCATTCTAACCACCATTCTAACAAACTACAAGGCAAACAGAACCTTAATATAAGACTACCTTAAAATCACTGTATTACTTTCCTATCATTATCTCATCTCAGACTGGTGCTCGCTTCCCCTCTGGGCAGGGGTTTGCAGCTGTTATGAAACAAACTTTCAAAGAACAAGAAAACATTGGAAAACTTGAACCATGTCCAAAATTTTAGAAATAGTTCTAGAAAACATTCATTCAATGTTTTTGGTCAAGTCTGTGACAAGAAAAACTTGAGTTTGCTTTCGACTGTAAAGATAATTCAACAGACCTGCAAATTACTGACACTTTTGTGTAGCATTTTACAACTACATAGCAGATGGCCAGGAACTGTTTGGACAGACATGGTTTTCAGGTCAAAAATCAAGAGAATTACCTTCATCATGGCATCATTTTCACAACGATCCATCCACAAATCCTGTTCGTAATAGTACAAGCCGTCATTAATGACTTTAGCAAGTTCTGATGTAATTTTTGCATGGCTCACATGGTTTCCAGTATGGTCTCCACAAGGATGTTTTTTCACATATGGTGGTGTCTGTGTTACAATCAAAATCTTGTTTATGTCCTGATCATCAATTTCATAGTCAGAATCGCTGTCTGACCAATCGGTAAATTTATTCTTCTGACCCTGAATTTGTTCCATCTCTTCATCAAACAAAAATTCAAGTTCTTCTTGTTCTTGTTCTTCCGGAGGTGGGGGTGGTTTGTGTTGATCTGCTGTTTGATCAGGTGTAGGAGCAGTTTCCTAAATTGGAAAAGGTTTTATATTTGAATTGGATAATGATTATCCAAACTGTATTGCATTATCAAGTGCCACATATGTTGATGTGAAAAATCTCGGTTTACAGTATAATCTCAAAGTTGGCATTTGTTTATTTAAACATAACTTAAAGGGCTTTGATTTTACCTTTAGTTTGACTGTGGATGCCCGATGCCTCTTCTTCACTTCTATCCAAGGTTCCGAGTCCAAATCAGGCAAACTTGTAGACAGTCCTTTAGACATTGTCTGAAAATTACTTGTTTCAGCGTTTTCCTTTGGACTCAGTGGGCTTCCCATTCTTGGAGAACTTGGTGCAGACTCTAGCAGTGGAAAAGAGTAGTTCAGTTCCTGTTGTGGACTGGTTTTGTTTTGCTGTTTTTTTCAATTGTTTCACTGGTCTTTCTTTTAACCACAGCTACCATTTTTCTACCTCTCTGGTTAACAGTGATCAAAGGATTTCTTCTCACTTTCAGAAGACAGCTTTTCACAGTTCACTCAACATTTCAGGATAAAATCAATTCTAAGAACTTATTTACATGGAAAGTTTCTAACAGTCTGTGAGAAATTACGTGTTATTCAGAAAACAAGAGCAGCATCATTAGGGATGTGTTTTCTCCATGCCATTCTCTATCTCCATGCATGGATGAGTAATTCCATCTTCATTCTTCCCATTTAATTCCAGCCAACATTTTAGTAAAAAACTTTCTTGCCAAGGGTTGTCAGCGAACAAAGCCATCTCCCTATTAATAATGTGATTGAGTTTCCCATCCAAAACAAGGATGCACCAAATAAAGAGTCAACTTTCAGTTGCTAAGAAAATGAAGTAGATTTTATCACTAACTTAAAATTAATATTAGTCATTCTACAGGACTGTAGTCCATCATTCTATATTCTGGCAAATGGTCACAGCCATAACACATGAGAGACATTTTTATCTGCTTCGATCAGACATGTGACTTGGCATATGCAAGGCTGACAGGCAGAGCAGCTGAATAAACCATTACCAAATGCACAACTTCTATTGTGAAATCAGTATCAGGAGGCAAATTTCCTAAGATAGATAGACACTCCTAAAATTATGTTTCTATACAGTAAATCATTTACCAGTATGTGAGCCAAAAATTTGTCCTGGTATGAATTCTGGACAATTTATGAGCTGAGAAAAGTCAGTTGGAGGCAAGCTGCATGGAGGAGGACCTGGAATTGGCCACTTTTCTGGATCAACCCTTTTTCTTAGTCTCTGATCCACAGTTTCAACTTCTGTGCTGTCCTTTAGGGCCTGTGTGACAAACAAAAACCATCCAAAAAAGAAAAAAAACAACTTGACCATTTATAGCCTCTTTATAAATCCTTGTCATTACAAACAGAAATTTTTCTTAACTCATAGCACTGACTTTAAATGGCAGCATAGAATTAACCAAGCAGCTTCCCACATACATACTTCTGAATGATTTTACCTCCAAAATGAGTGCAGCATTTGTAGTCAGAGCTTGCATCCGACGGAAGCTGGCAATCAATGAAACAGGCAGAAATCCTTGTTGGTCCATCTTTCTCCTCAGAAAAAAGTCTCTTTCCAAATTTTCTGTGCTGAAATAATACTCACTGCAGAATGAAACACACAAATCTGAGCTTATTTTAGGTTAAACAAAATCCCAAAATAGCAACTTAGATTCCTTATTAAAGTCTTCCATTAAAAAAGAGACAAAAATCATTCTTCAACCGTTGTATCTTTTCAGCAAGACTTACAGAGCAGCAAGGATGCTTGACAGAGTCAAGACAGACTTTTGACCCAGCACAGCACAGAAGGGTATAAATCAAAGCCTTGTTACATTTGCATATATGAACTACATAACCAAAACCTACGCTCCATTTTTCTGTCACCCACCCCTCCCTCATTACTTACATGAAAAGAAGGAAACAACATTCTCTTAGCCTCCATACACATGAAGGACAAGTACTGCTTACAGTCAGGGTGTAAGTTATTTCCCACACAGCAGTATCAGTGCACCTTCATCCTTTTATTGTCTCAGTTTCCAGTGCATTAGAATGTTTTAAGTATCCTATCTGAGTGTTGAGGCACATATATATATATATATTCTGAATCATCAAGCATGCTTGTGGGAAGATGAGAAAACAAAAATAGTAATGCTGTACTTGTCATGAAACTGTACCAAAAGGCATAATAGTTCATGGAGAAAAAAAAAGTCTAAAAGAAGAGATGATGATTAGTGTATAAAGAGGGATAGGACATTTCAGGAACCTGATAATACCACAGAACAAGAGACACGAGGGACAAACAGCAGAAAGACAAATCTTCAACAATGAAGCTGCTCTAGGAAATGATCAGGGTATCAAGAGGTCTTACACTTAGTGAAGAGAAAAGGTAAGGAATTCAAATCATGATCTGTCACATAGAGCAAGGGAATGAGAAAACATCCTATGAAAAAGAATGGAGAAACCCCCCAATTTAACCATGACTACAATCCAGGCCTTTCACAGAGTTTATACATCATACTGTGACTTTGCAAGTCACATCCAAGGAATACTACTCCTCCTTGCATTCAGGAAAACGCAGGTAGGAAATATTTAACAGAAAGCAATTAAAATTCGATGACATAAAAACAGAGGTAGTGCAAAAAGAAAACAAGAGGGTATTAAAATGCTGAGGAAAAAAGCCACACATGCAAATAAAGATAATTCTAATTTCAACAACGTGTAAAACACTAAGTCTCCCCACTGAAGTTGGGATCAAGGCCAAAGTTACCAAGAGGAGGGCACTCTGAAGCCATCACTGACCCAAGGAGCACCTTGATACCGTTTCTTTCTCTAATTTTTTGTAGTTAAAGAAATTTGAAGCAAAAGCTGGCTATACGAAACCCACAGAATCACACACAGAATATTCTGAGTTGGAAGGGACCCACAAGGATCACTGAGTCCAACTCTAAAGTGAATGGCCAGTGACCTTGGTGTTATTAGCACCATGCTCTAACCAACACTCAGCTCCAAGACAGAATGAATATAAAGTCTCAAAGTTGGACAACAAGACAGGACAAATGAAAACACTGCTATTAAATCAAAGCAAACAGAGAAGAGAATAAGGCTTTTTGAGAATGAAGCTCTTACTCAGAGCTAAGTATGATCAGTGAAGCTACTGTGCTCAAAGAGTAAGTTGCCTTCAAGAATATCCTATTTACTGTTCTGAGCTGCTATGTTCCTTCTCCCCTCCCAGTCTAGAAGATAAGCAAGCACAAATGCCATATACCAACGTTTTACTAATGTTACCTTTACAGTCATACAGTAAAGGTAAAATCTTGTAACGATTCACCTAGTTAAAAATTCCACAAGCAGAAATGGACAATGACTGAACTTGACTCAAACTGCCTCACTTGATGTTCATCACTCTAGAAAAAGGAATGTGAAAGACCATTAATGATAAATGAAGACAATCCACAAGTTTGCTCCAAGTAGAGGGACAAAACTAAACACACACCACCCCTCCAGCTTTTTTCTTCTTCCTTTTTCTCTGAATCCATTTGCTTATTCTTGAATTAATATTTGAACTTTTATTTATTACTTTATATTTTCTAAAGCAAGAGGACTTTTAAATAGAGTTCTGCATTTTGCAGACTGAGAAGTTGCTAAGCACTGAAACTTTTCAGGCTGACAACTTTGGCCTGTAATTAAGAACATAGAAGATATTTTTGTATGCAATACAAATAGTACTCTCTTGTACATCGAGCTGGTTCCTGGGACAAACATAAGCTGCTTGATAGCAGTGTGTTTTTTTCTGTAATTACACATCAACTCAGTTGGACACAGTCTCTAGGATTTTTCCCTGTTAAGCAGGTAAACTTTTAAAATTTATCCATTCACTAGGATTCAATCTCAGCTCTTCAATATATCCTAAGTTATCTTGGACTCCATAAGGAACTCTGAGACCTAACAGTTTTGTGTAGCTTTATTCTGTAAATACTTCTTTCTTTAGCATAGTCACTTTAATATCCTATAGCTAAATTATGAAACGTAGACAAAGCCACCCCCATTTAAAGGTTAATAATAGGTTGACTGATGAATAGTCTGTTTCCCATAATTTTTAATGTGATAAAAGAAGTTAATAGATTAAAAAACCTTTTTTTTTAAGGAGCATAAAAACAGTGAAATTATGTTCTAGACCTGCTCAAGAATCTCTCTCTCTCTCATGGAAAGCAAACTCCATAACCAAACTGCCTAAGGAATTGATATCAGTCAAGCTACCAACGGCTGTGGTTAGCCAGCCATGCCAAGTCTTCTATTAACACCTGCCAACCTCTTGGTGCTAAAATAAAATACAAATATACCCAGAAGTCAGATGGGACCAATGCTGTAACTGACATTTTTCTCAGCAGAGGGGGACATTGTCATGTCCTACCTTAGAAGGTCTGGATTCTATACTGCATGCCCAGAAATCTGGCCAACAGTGGAGTGGCTGTGCTCCTCCCCCACTTGTCTGAGGACAGTGCAGGCCGATTATCCTGACATGGGAGTACATGTCCACTGTCAGGTCTCATAGAGGGGCCTGGCAGCAAGAGTAACAAAAAAGACTGCAATAGAAGTTTTGAAGTTGAGAGCCACATGTCAGATACTTTCTGCCCTTAAAGAGGCTTTTTTTCTTCCTTTTTGCGTCAACTGCAACAAAAGAAGTGAGAATAAAATAAGCAAGTTGCCGTATGGAATACAAGGGCAATCAAAAACCACCACAGAGGCATCGCAGAGAAATGCCGTTGCAAGTACTGAGGATGAAATATCTGCCAGTGGTGGAAACTGTCTCTTTAAAATGAACTAGTGGCTTCCAGGCCCTTTTTGACTTGTCTCCTGGTGATAATCAGTCTTCCAGATGGTTTCTCATTGCCTAGTGGTGTACATGAGAAAGTAAACATTTCAGATTATTGAAAAATCAAGTATCATTGCAAAACTACTCTCTTTCAGTTACATGTTTCAGGTGAAACACACTGAAAACATAAAACTAACAAGACTTCTCAAAGTGAAATTGAGAGCAAATAAGGAAAACGTCACCCAAGAAGAGCTTTATAGGCAAACAGACCAACAGTACTCAAAAGCACAAGCTCAGAGACATCCATATCTCAATTACATGACAACATAAAAAGGGCTGTGTACCATAAATAAAACAGGTATACAAGTTAAAGCCAGACTATAGCACAAGATGCAGAACAGCTTCCTTAAAATTCCTCCCCATTACTCAAGTTTTTCCACCCCAATAGTGAATAAATTCGAGCTGACACTGCTAATGGTCAAAGTTAACTCAAAAAGTTAAACTGAGATGCCTTCATCTTGATATGAAGGATTCAACACTGTTTGAAATGGATTATTTTATCTTAACTAGATCTCTAAAAATATTTAAACATTAAGCAATCTACTTACATTTGGTGTTTTATATATTCTTTGAGAAGTGCTTCATCCACAGAATACATCTGCACTCCTGTTCCATCACCATAGTAATACATCACACCACTGTTAAGCTCAGGCTGAAATACTTGGTCAATTCCTTCACCATACAGTTCTTGATAACCAACTGAATACTCAAAGTTCACTTCAAAATAAAGGAGAATATAAAAGAATAACATTAGAAAAAGAAAACAATAACATTATAAACATAGTTTTAAATCTTTGTCCAAGTATCTATTTCTTTGCATACAGCTAGGGTTTCCTCTGCCTCTCCCTCTTCCTCTGCCTCTCCCTCCTCGTCTGCCTCTGGAGAATCCTCGGATGCTGCCACCTTCACTCTTCACACTGCACACATCATCGTGGTCGTCTCTCTTTTCTCTATCACGACGCCAATCTTGAAGAGAAAAAAAGCACATCACAATTAAACATCATGGTGCCAAGAAGTCCCTTGTAACAGAAGAGTTCTCAGCTTGCACCCAGGCAATCCACAGACCCAGTTGTGCCGGCTGAGGCAGGTGGTCAGAGCTCGAGCTGCAAGAGAGAAAGGGGAAGGTTTGCCAGCCACGCCTGAGGGTGAGTCAGGCAGGAGGTGTTAGCAATAAGGAGGAGTAAATGGGCTTCACTGGCAGTCAATCCAAAATGCTTCTGAAGCAACTGGACACTTTGGTGCCAGCTCAGGAATCACTATACCTATGATCGACATGGGACAGAAAGGAATGATCATGACCAGGGGTCCTCAATCTTTTTAAACAGGGGGCCGGTTCACTGTCCCTTACACACTGTCAGGGGCCGGACTATAGTTTGGAAAAAAATGAATTTTATTCCTTGAACACAGACACTGAATTCTGGCATA
>JAWWLV010000144.1:6448702-6504660 GCA_035041135.1 Platyrinchus mystaceus | reverse complement strand
CCCTCCTCAGCCCGGCCGCGCAGTCCGGAAAGGGTGGCCAGAAGGGACTGAAGGAACTTTGCCACCGGGGCTCTGGCAATTTGCCCAAGTTGGCTGGGGGGGGCAGGCGGGGGGGGTTCTGTAAGTACCAGCGGGCCAGATTGAGGACCCTGGGCGGCCATATCTGGCCCACGGGCCGTAGTTTGAGGACCCCTGAGCATGACAATACAGTCTCCTCCTGCAGACAACTCCCAGCTGGGAATCACAGAATTGTAGAATGGTTTGGGTTGGAAAGGACTGTAAAGACCATCCAGTTCCAATCCTCCCTACCATGGGCAGGGACACTTTTCACTAGACCAGTTTACTCAGAGCTCCATCCAACCTGGCCATGAATACTTCCAGGAATAGGGCATCCACAGTTTCTCTGGGCAACCTGTTCCAGTGCCTCACGACCCTCACAGTAAGGAATTTTTTCCTAATATCTAATCTAAACCTACTTGCTTTCCGTTTAAAACCATTTACTCTTGTCCTGTCACTATATACTCTGGTATAATAGTCCCTCTCTGTCTTTCTTACAGGCTCCCTTCAGGTACTGGAAGGCCACAATTAGGTCATCCTGAAGCCTTTTCTTTTTGTGTCTGAACAAACCCAGTTCTCTCAGCCTTTCCTCACAGCAGAGGTTCTCCATCCTTCTAATCAACTTGGTGGCCTCCTCTGGACTTGCTCCAACAGGTCCATGTCCTTCCTGTGCTGGGGACCCCAGGGCTGGATGCAGCACTGCAGGAGGGGTCTCACCAGAGAAGAGTAGAGGGGCAGAATGACCTCCCTCAGCCTGCTGCCCACACTGCTTTGGATGCAGCCTGGGATACAGTTGGCTTTCTGTGCTGCCAGCACACATGGTTGGCTCATGTCCAGCCTCTCATCCACCTGCACCCCCAAGTCCTTCTTGGCAGGGCTGCTCTCCATCTGGTCGTCCCTCAGCCTGTGTTGATACTCAGTGTTCCCCTGATGCTGTTGTAGCACTTTGCCCTTGGCCTTTGAGGTTCCCATGGGCCCACTTCTTGATCTTGTCCAGGTCACTCTGGATGGCATCCCATCCTTCAGGTATGACAACCACACCACTCAGCTTGGTGTCATCTGCAAACTACCGAGGGTGAATCGGTCCCTTTGTCCAACTCTTGATGATCCTGTTGGGAATGGGATTCCCATGGCAACGGTTTCTGGAGTCTCCTTTCTGTTCCTAGAAGCCACTGCCTAACGCTCCCCTGACTCTGCCCATCTAACAGCAAAAGTCTGTTCTCTGCTGGTCGTACCCCAAACCGAGCCTTTAACTTAAAGAGCCCTTTTTGTAAACACACACAAGTCTAAGACAAGTCTGTAAGAATATATGTAAGGTTTTCATATAAATACATGGTCTGCACATAGCAAGGGAGGGCAAGGGAGAAGCAAAAGAAAGGAAAACAAGCAGGTCCAAAACAGACCCCAGGGACCTTGGCTCCACTCACCATAAAACTTAGGGACAGTTGTAATTCTCACTTCACTCACGAGAGAAAAGGAAGCCCCTCTCACACAATTTCCTTCTCTTTTCCTAACACTGTCAGAGACTTCCATGTTCAGTTAGTGACCTTTGCTTAAGGTTTCTTTAAGTTGTAATTGGATAGTCTTCCAGGTGCCAAGGAACCACTTTGTCAGAGGAATGCTGAGGATACAGCCCCTACTTGATCAAAATGAGAATTGCTAAATTTAAGAAAGGACTGACTAAAGATATGGTTCTTTGTACTAAAAACCTTGTTTTACTATTTTTAATGAACCCTACAACACAGGTATGCTCATGTATTCAAGTCACGTATTTGCTATCAAATAAGACTCTGAATTTACAAATATCATAATCTGTACGTGTGTGTCTCACTGGAAATTTGGACCTTTGCACTTGTTGCCCTCAACCTTAGAGATTCCAAATGCGTATGTATTATGTGAACTATTTTTCCAAATCAGTTTAATTTTTGCACCCTGAGAGTATCTGTGGATCAGACACGTTACACCTTCATGAGCGAGTGTTGTATTTAGCCTGAAATGTTTTGTTTTGTTTTTTTTTTTATTTAAAAACAATGTTTCTGAAAAGAGCAAGAGGTGTTTTACGTTCTCTCACACTGGTCTTGAATCACTAGAGCCTTGAGGCAGAGTTCATGCTACGGGTGTTTGGTCATTTGACCATTCTGAGAAAAAACTGCTCAAGGAAGTGATAACTGGTAAAAATCTTCCCCCTGTCCATCCCTCGAACATTCAGATCAAACCCTTATATCCACATTCCTAAAATTACTTCATAAATTCCATCTCAGTAGCACGCAGTACTTATTATAATGAGCAAACATTTAAACTGTTAACGTATATTGCAATTTTAAAACTTAAACCAAAGACTTACATTCACCCTAAGATTTCTGCCACCTGACAAGCTATATTCACAACATCTGAGGACCTGAAACAGTACCAGCTGTGGCGTTAGTGCAACTTTTCACATGGCCATGCTGAGAAACAGGTAATGGAACTGAGGTCCAACTTACAGGTAAAAACAACATCAGTAGAATTGCCAAAGCAGAGTTCAAAGTGTAGCTCCACAAGCAGTTGCTCTGGTAGCAACAAGCTATGGGAATAGCAGCAGAGGAGGACAGAGCAGACGCCTTCTAAGGCTATTTCCAAACATTCTGCATTGTAAAATTGTGGGACAAGACTCTGTAGGCAGCCTTGAACAGGAAAATATATGCTGCTGGTTATTGGCAAATATAAACACCAGGTTTTACTTGGTATAGGCAAAGCTAAGTTTCAACATAAACTACCAGCTCACGTGTTATTTTACTTTATTTGCCACCAATAGCAAGACCCAGAGATCGAGAAGTACTTACTTCTTGCTTCATTCCGTCTGTTGTTATGAGGTACTGACTTGTTTGTTTCCAGCAGAAATCTGGAGCTCGCTCGAGAGCCTGGTCTTTCTTGGCTGCCTGACCTTACATCGTCCAAATGAAGTGGCACCCATTTCTGCTTGTTACCTTGAAAAGTTAATATTTCACTCTCAATTATATTAATACTTGAGGTTTCAGCTCCTGAAAAGATTCTACAGAATTCTTCATGTAAAACTAGCAACAGGTAATTTCAAAGTTTAAAAACCAGGAGAAGCTCAACATTGAAATTTTAAGATATTATGAATGATTAAATAATAAATTCAGCAAACAAGAATTTCTCAAACTGAAATGTAACCTTACCTAACCTTTAGATACACAAAATAAAGGTGAACCTTTTACTTAATGAACTTTCAGATGTAAGCTCCGTTACCAAGAATTTAGAGTATATGTAACTGTATACAGTAAATATGTTACTATATAATTTCACAATGTGCATATGAAATTTAGACGTAACAAAATAACATCCAAAGTTAACCAGCACAATAAAGATTTCAATAACAAATCCTAAACATTTTCCCAAGAATTTAGCTGTAGTACTGTATTTTTACCTCAAAATATTCAGATTAAGTTCATTCACATGCATTAAAAGTCATTAGCAAAGCTTTATTTTGTTGTAGGCTGGCCTACAATGTCCACTACCCATTTTTTATTGAACTATAATATTGATTATAGTTAAATTTATTTGACTATAATATTGGGGTTCATATTTTTGTAGACAAGAAATGTAAGTAAATACATAAAATGTGCTTTCCACACAGGGGGAAAAAGAAAAATAGGCTGTACCTGTGGAATGCTTTGCTTTAGATTTCCACTTAGACTGAAAATATTAAAAGCAATAAAGGATTTGTTTTTCAATATATACAGGAAGATTAACAAATCTAAACAGCAAAGGTCTTTAGGATCTGAAAAAACACCAGCAAGGAAGCAAGATAAAAAAGCAGCTGATGGCAGCAAGGTCTTGAAACTCTCTCTGCTGTTTCTCCAGCCTACTCCAGTCTCCTGACCAAATGAGATACAGGTCTGTTTCCTGTTTTTAATGTAACAGATTGGATCAAAAGGAAATAAATAACCTGGTTTAGTTTTCCAATGATCACTTCAACATGTAAGCTAATAGTAGAACATGAAAACCAAAGTGTTAGTATAAACGTGCACACACACACATATATATGCATATTTAAAGTTAAATTAACATAGTGCTACTTATTTAGGAAAATAAACATATGAGAGACAGTAATGGTCTGTACAGCCATGCTAAAATCATCAAGAAATTGTCAGAGCTCCAAGGACCATCAATAGGACACAAGCTGCTTTTCCCCCAGAATTCCTGCTTGACTAAACAGAACACTCCAAAACCTGAGAAAGGAAGCCTTGTTTAAGCTTCCTAGTGGAAAGCAGAAAATATTCTGTTATCACCTAGAAAATGCAAAACATGAAAAATTTCATCAAGTCATTCCACTGGAATCAATGCAACTGTATCGACAATCACTTACTGCATTATACACAGTGCCCACACTGACCTTTTTTCCTTTGGTTGTTAGTTTGAGCTTCATCTTCACTAGTGTTATCTGCCAGACCATCTGGCTTTGCCTCTGGATTGTCCTTGATTCCATTATTGCTTTTTTGATCAGATTTCTCCTCCTTTTCTCTTCTATTTGTTGGCTTCTTACTGTGACTTACAGCCTTACACTGCAAGAGACACAGGTAATTATTTCTGACAGTACAGCTGCTGATAGCAAAAGGCACACATTTCCTTTAGCTATTAAAATTCCTTTATTATTACCAGTTCTCAACCTCTTCAGCAGGGTGAGTTTTAATAACTGTTTTGTAAAGCCTTCCTTTAAATAGTTTTATTTTCTGCTAATTTGGCGAGACTATAAAATTAATTTTCAGACTAATAAAGTTTTTAACAGAAGATGTAAAATTACAGAGTGCACAACAATCATGTTTCAATCCCTTGTTTCATAGGAAAGAAAGAAATATTCTGATCAGTCCCTACTGTTCCAGACTGATTATCTTTAAAAAGCTGTGCTCACAGAATACTGAATGGTAAATCAGAAATCCCCATGATGCTGTACAATCTCAACAGCCCAATGTTCATGTAAACTATAAGGAGCCATTAGGTCTTAACTCCTACAATTCTGTTCTACTAAAACAGAACATGAACCAAAGATCAGAGGATGTGGAGGTGTATGATTACAGATTTGGTTTTTCCCCACATTAGAATACGGCATTTACTTGGAACTGTATGCCTTTGAGTAGTGCCAGCATACTGCCAATCACCACTTCCTGGAGATCCCACAGAATAAGAGATTTCAAAGAAGGCAAAATGAACAGCATTTTAGCAAAGAGTGGGGAGTTTAGTTTATCCCTGGTATCAATCCAGGCTGGGGCACGAAGGGAATGTAAGCAGACCTGCCGAGAAGGACTTGAGGGTGCTGGTGGATGAGAGGCTGGACATGAGCTGGACTGCAACATGTTTGCAGCCTAGAAAACAAACGTGTTTGGCAGCAGGTCAAGGCAGGGGATGCTGCTCTTTTGCTCTTTCTAGTGAGACCCCACCTGGAGTGCAGCTCTGGAATCCTGAACATAAGGACATGGACCTGCTGAAGCAAGTCCAGAGGAGGCCACAAAGATGGTAAGAGAGCTGAAGCACCTCTCCAATGAAGACAAGCTGAGAGCTGGGGTTGTTCAGCCTGGAGAAGAGAAGGCTTCAGGGAGACCTTATTGTGGCCTTTCCATAGTTAAAGGGGAATCATAAGATGGGGACAGACTTTTTAGCAGGGCCTGTAGCAACAGGGCAAGGATAATGGTTTAGTAATAGTTTTAAACTAAGAGAGGGTAGATTCAGACAAGATAGAGGAAGAAATTTTACATGATGAGGGTGGTAAAACAGTGGTACAGGTTGCCCTGAGAGGTGGTGGATGCCTCATCTCAGGAAACCTTCAAGGTCAGGTTGGATGGGGCTCCACGCCTCTTGGTCTAATGGAAAATGTCCCTGCCCATGGCAGGGGGGTTGGACTATAAGACCTTTAAAGGTTCCTTCCAACCCAAACCATTCTATGATCAGATATAATATTTACCTGCAAAATGAAGTGTTGCAGAGGTTTCTGCCAAAGAGAAAGAATTTTCCTATGTTGTGGAAACAGCTTTGAACCTGCTGGAGTACATACAGTAGATGCTGCAGTACTACACTGTACTTAATCTGAACACAAAGCCTTCCCCTAGACACAACTGAGTTTAAATACAAACTGTTATTTTGTTTTACAGACACTACATGAATTTGGACACTTTCAATTACAAAATGCACGATGAACCCAAATCCATGAACCCAAATGTTCTGGTTTCCCTCACCAAGAAAACATCAGAGATGCTGATGCAGAACTACAGCAGAGTGAAATGTTATCACTCACAATAATCTGTGCTCTCCTCTTGTTTCAAATAGCATCAAAGAGATCTAAAATATATTATGCATTTATCACTTGAGATACAGGGAAAGGAAGACAATTTGATGGAATAGATGTTAACTTAAAATCCAAAAGGGGGAAAAATATACCAGAGGAATAGGATAACTAAGACAACAGTGCCTCTGAGCCATAAGAGAGGGCAACATGTTCACAACTCCAAAGGCCTTCTCATCTGTGCATAAACAGATCATGTGAACAGCAGAAAAGGTAAATAAAAGTTTTAAAACAGTAAATAAATATGGCATGTTGCACATCCATGGTACACCATCAGTGATAAATAGAGTGTATGATGTGGGCTTGTGAAGGGTTCAGAAGTTCCAGTACCAGTGCTGACAGTCAAGCATACGACAGTATCCTGAATTATCGGCAAAAATTCTGCTGAAACCCTACAACACCAAAGCACACTCTGGGGAGAACAGTATTAAGCAGGTAAGTCAACATGGCTTTAAAAAAAAATAATACTGAATATAACAAAGGATACTCACTTCATTGTTTGCTATTTCGCTTGGTGTCGGCCAGTTCATGATATCACCAAAATCATCAGCCTGCAAAGATGAGAAACAGTTTATATTACTTCCTCAATTTAGTCCTTTTTAACACATGAAAAACATCAGTCATGACTCAGATGGCCAGGCGACCCCTTGGAGCAGAAAGGTTTGAAGTAGCAGTTTTAAAAAACAAGAAATACAACAGAAGACAAATGTACAAATTTTGAAAGAGGTCTTATGACTTCTGAGCACACACAAACAAATGTCAGATTAAATGTGGTCTTACAAATAGCTCCCTATTTGATTTAAAAGTATCTACTGCTTCAGGCTTTTAGTTTTTGGAAGACCTTTGAGGACCAACCTAAAAAGGGGTGGCTGTAGAAAATTTTAGCAACTTAATTTTTCAATAAAAGGATTCAGTGTTTCCTTGCTGTCATAATGGTAATTTTATACACATAAAGGACACACATCACATAATATGCAAAATGGATTTCCAAAACCAGCACCACTTGTGCTCAAATGATGCTGTTTCTTTGCAGCCCCTTCTCGTTTTTATGTAACCCTATTGATTTTTTAAACAAAGGTGCTTTTCTTTATTCCTTGTACACATATCAATTTAGCATCTGTCCTAATTTTAAATATCCCTTCCTTTTTTATTTGTCTCTGTCTTCAAAATTACCTGTTACTAAAGTAGAACATAACACTTCCGGTTGTAACTTCAAAATACCTTGTTATCTTTTTATTACACTACTATCAGCTATTTACCATATTGAATATTTACAGCCAGAAACACAAACCTTGCTGCATTTCCTTGTCCTGGGTTTTGCCGCTTTTATAACTATTGTGGAATTTTTTAGTTCTGAAATGGAAGAAAAATATTTTCAGGTGAAGAATTAAACTGCACTTTAAATGACTAAGTTAACAAATCTATTTAACTATCTTTAACCTCAAAGGTTTTTTGAGGCCTTGATATCAAAGTTAATGAACAAAAGTCACATTTATAATAGGTGCAAATACTCTTGAAAAGCAGGTGTACAAGATACTGCCTAACACTATATTTAAACATTTTTTCAGCTAATAAGGTCAAGACTATCTCAAAATGCTGGTATTTTAACTTAAGAAGTAGGAAAGAAAATAAGCCCCTGAAACACATTTAAGAAGTGCTCCTAGTAGAAGCTGTATTTATAAGATGGAATTTATGAAATCTATACTTATGCAAGCATGCATGAAAAAACCCACAGAAGCAATTACATATTCCCAAATTCCTAGTAATTTCCTTTTATAAGTAATTACTCAAATGCCAAATAAAGTTTAGCCATATAGCTCAAATTCAAACCAAGGCAATAAAAAAAAAATTAAAAGAGAAAATTACTATAAAACTACATTAAGACTGATAAATTTTAATGCCGAAATTCCACAATGGATATGTTTATGATAAATATGACCATTTGCAATAAGCTGACACATACATTTTTAGACCCATCTTAAGTTAAGGTCTAAACTTTATAGTAATGATCCCATCTGATCTCCTGAACAAGAGTCAGTTATACTTCTATCAGAAATTATTATAATGCTTGGAAACAACTCTCTCATAAGCAACGCTATTTGGCCTAACAATCTGGATCAATAACCTACATTGGGGAAAAAAAGTCTATTTAAACTTTCTATGTCTTAACACATGTGCAATTACCCTTCTGTATATGAATCTGATTTTCTTATTCTGTGCAATTTTTCCCTACCCTTCTCAGTTGCATTCTTCTTGTTGCATTGGGAATTCAGGGGAAGAAAACCCATTAGTACCTGGCAATTCTTCTGGGAGATTAGAACTGACATTTAAGAGGAAACCATCTCAACTTCTATTAAGGCCTGGTTATCCCAATGCATATTTTTCCATACAAAAGTGGTCACAACCATTCCTTGAAACTCTTCAGTATTTTATTGCAAGACAAGCTTGAAACATTGAACATGACTAATATCCCTACTGGATTATTTTATACAGGGATAACATCACCTCCTCAACCTTTATCTCTTTCACATCCAGTGACTAATCTTTCTTATCACAGCTTCACACTGGGAACCCCACCCTCATTCCTCAGTGACTCTAAAAAGCATCTCTGCCTGCTTCCTGGAATATACTGCAAATGTTAGAAGCACAAACTAATGCACATTCCATATTGTGCTGTAAATTTTAATATAATTTATAGTTATACAAATTATATTTCATGTATATGCTATATGCAACTTGCACATCTCACAGGACGTGAATTCAGTGAATCCTGTTCACCTTGGCCACACCATTTACCAGCAGGATTTGCCTCTTCTACAGACCTAATTTTTAAAGCAAAGACAAAACACCCCCCCCAAATTGCCTCTTCTGTGTCATTCAGCCTCAATTAACTTTAGACTGAGAGCTTTTAGAATCATACAGTGACAGTGTAATCCTAATTTTCACTTGCCATTCAACAGTAAACTAACTGCCCTTTACAAAACAAGATAAACAGCTGTGGGGGTAGAGCAGCAAACAAATTTGTAATTTTCCTCCAGTAGAACTGCCACTTACCTGTACAGGTAAACCGACTGGCCATAGCATGGCTGTAAACACACATCTCTGCCCAATTACCTTACTGAAGCCCTTTTTCCATCCCACAGCACTTTTACTTAAAATTGCTGCTGCAGGACTGCTCTGTCAGAACTTCTACTCTGTGTGTCACTAGGGCGTAGCAAGGGATTCAAAAATATAAGACTCGATGTTGCTGCACTATCTTAGTCATGGGTTATTATGCCAGGCAGCAGAAGAGGCTATCTGAATTGAGCAGAATGAGACCCAACTCGTTTTAAGGAATCTCTTCTATCTGCATGGAGGAAAAGATCTGGAAGATGCATTTGCAAACTAAACAAAAAGAAAATTAATATTAGGCAACACACCGCCTGGTTGATGATGCCCTTTCTGAATTCAAAGGCTTGATATCTCATCACACTCTGTACTTCCCTACCTGACAACAAATCCACAGAGTTCCTTGTCCTCCCAATTGAACAGATCTTTCCTGGCTGGCTTTCTAGGACTTATCATGTGGGAGTTGTATTTTAGTGTGAAGCATGAAAGGGAAGATAAAGGGGAAGGAAAACCAAAAAGGAGGATGGGAGAGTAAAAGAACATAACAAGTGATCATTTAAAGGTTTTACTCAGGTCACATCTGTTCTGTTGTCATGAACAAGCCTAAAGACACTGTTCAGGCAAAACTTACTCTAGACTGTGTTCAGATAAAAGCTCTATGCTTAACATCGCTCCAGGTTTGGGTTCAACATCACCTAACAGCACTGAGTACCCAGAAATGGCACCTTTAGTACATGGCTCCAGCAGAATTCAGTAAGTCCTTCCAAATAAACTATTTCACTAACTATTCTGACCTAACTGTATTAAAATGGTTTATTCTGTCATATGCTACAAGGAATCTGTTTACTAGTGGCATGCTGCGTTGATAAAAGAATTCAGTTATGTTCAATGACTTTACTTGCTGGGTTTCAGCTGAGTTTAGAGCATGGGGGAGAAATTAAATAAAGTCAAGGATGAGGCAGTTTAATTGTCAATGATCTTCTTTCAATCACTAAACTCCATCCAGTAGAGATGCCATCTGCATGAAAACAGAAATCAGCTTTCAAAGCCATTTTCATTATGGTTCTTCTAAGTCTCTTAGTAGACCATCCTAATACAAGGTATTTTCTGTAGAAAGACGTGGCTGTGCAAACATGCCAAGTGCAGTATGTCAAGACACATGGAATGACAGGTCTGAAAAATGAAAACTAAATT
Organism: Platyrinchus mystaceus; assembly: GCA_035041135.1. Lineage (NCBI taxonomy): Eukaryota > Metazoa > Chordata > Aves > Passeriformes > Tyrannidae > Platyrinchus > Platyrinchus mystaceus. Next base: position 6,493,964 of record JAWWLV010000144.1, on the reverse strand, counting down.
TTGGAACCACCAAAACTGCAGCAATCCTCTGGGACAATGACAACAGAGAAGGGAAAGCAGACTGGATGGCTGTGCAGAGATAAGAGGAGCAAAGTTTGTACTTAAGATGTATCCCCAAAGTACTACTGATCACAAGACAAGCGACACTTACAGTAGCAGGACTTCAGAATGGATGGTTTGAAGCTCTGCAAATAACTTTTCAGCAAGTAATTTTTCCTGATGAATAAGGAGGGATGATACTGCCAATTTGTTCTGAAAGCAAAGTCTATTCGTAATAGGTGGAACACATACTAATTTAAATACAAGCACAGTTTATGCTGTAAGGCTTTCTAGACAATATTCAAATTTTATTTTTACTTGGACTGCACATGGGTTTCCTTCTGTGAAGGAACATCATCACATAAATACCAGAAGTGCTTCAGGGGGCAGCTGAAATCACCCAGCAAAACAGCTCTTCAAAACTTAGGTGGAACAGGTTTAACTTGTACAACATTTTCTTTTCAGTGCTCAGTTTGAAACTTGAAAGTATCTTCCATTTTTAAACATGGTAAGCTATGCTTAAATCTACTGTTTTAACAGATAAATGTGAAAGTATTGCAAATGTGACAAAATAACCCCTTGGAGAATATAATAATTTAAATCTGAAGCATGGATTTAGAGCCAAGAGTCTGAGAAATAATAAAAGAATCCCAGTTATTATGCTAACATCCTGCTCTACAATAGTTCTAGCATTTTATAGCAAAAACTACATTAAGAATGAGCTTCTCCACACCATTTGAACAACTATACAAGGCAGTGACTTATGACACCTGCATCCTTCCACCACTCAAAACCAGTCAGTTTTTCAATACAAGCAACAGAGAAAAAAAATCCACAATACGTGATTGATTCACCACTATACTATTTATTTTTCCTTATATTTCATTTCTCAACGTGGTTTTTCCTTAGCTTTTTCACAGAAAGCTGCAACTTCTGATTCAATTTCTGCCAAAGTTTCACAGTCTAAAAGGAGCACGTTATAGCACAGAGAGGTGAGTTTCTGTCTCGTAAGGTCTCCAGTTTAAAAAACTCTTAAAAAGACAAAGGAAACAAAACCCACCATACAAAATTACACATGCTGTTATATACAACTAAAATACAGACAGCAGCTTTGTGAAGATCATGTTTTCAATCCCTTCAGGGTTGGGATAACTGTCAATACTGTACCTTCTGATAATTCTTGGAATAATTTTTAGAAGCTGCTGTTAAAACATTCAGTGATACACTCAAAAATGTGATAATCAGATAATTTGCAAAGTTATTAATCCAAAGCTTGCCATTCCTAGCAACTCATATATCTTTACTAAACTGTAGTTTTACAACCTCTTTTGCTATCGGACTAAAGCAAATTAATTTAGACAGTAGCACTACAGTGAACTGGTTCTGCTACCAAAATATCAAACAGATTAAACATATTCTTTGATGCTCAGAAATAAACACAATGAAAAAAGACAAACTGAGCACAAAATAAAGGAATGAAGCATGTGCTTATTTTAATTAACTACATCATTCAAGCACACTAGGAAGCAAACCCACTTTAACCACTTCATCAGCACAAGTATTTTGCTTCACTGAATATTTTCATAAATTTCATAAACAATTTTTGAATAATTATTTAGAGACCCACATCAGCTACACAAATCACACAAAGACTAGAGAACTTGTCATTCAGATCCTCTTCTGCAACCTTAGAAAAAGGGCAATGCTTGAGGTTTCATCAAAAAGGTGGGAGAACTTTTGAAATAAAATTATTTCAACAACATCATCCTGGGCAAATTATTTATGTGGCGGATAGGTAATTCACAGTTTCAGCCTGAAGAACCTAAAACTCACTGCAATATATTGGCTGGGCACTATGACAGGAGACAAGGGAAGGAAGGCACATCACAGAAGGACCTTTCATCATTTGACAGCCTGTGCTAAATCTAACTCCCTCTGTCCACAATCACCAGGACTAGAACCACAGAATTATTAAGGTTGGAAAAGACCTCCAAGTCACCAAGTCCAACCTTTAACTGAATACCACCTTGTCAACTAAACCATGGCACTAAGTGCCACACGCAGTCATTTCTCGAACACTTCCAGGGATTGACACTCCACCACCTTGCTGAGCAGCCTGTTCCAATGCTTAACCACCCTTCCAGTGAAACAATTCTTCCTGAATTAGGCAGAAACCTATTAATTTCACTAGCAGTTTTATACTGATACAAGTCTTTCTCCAGGAGTTTAAGGCAAATTAGGATGTAATAGTAGCTGTATAATTCTGAAATTATTCTGCTTAAAAGAGAAGTTTAACAAGAGGCCTAGTCAGAAACACTGTGGTAATGAACATCCCATGAACAATTTAGATATGTTTGCACTGGGTGTTTGGTTTACTATAACTATTAAAAGCTACTCATGTATTTAGGACAAAAATATGAGAGGTTATAGTAACAACACCAAATTCTTCTGCCAAACTTTTAAGTCTTTTACATTACATTTTCCTTCTAGAGTCAGGTAGTACTACAATTTATTTCACTAACAAGAGACAGGTTTGCCTCTATTACAAACTAATCCCACCCTAAATTGAAAGTCCAAAGATGACAGACTGGGGTCAATTTTCTGAAGTATGTAACAATCACTGAACATACCATATGTGCATTTCTCAGGAAACTTTCAACAAATTAAGCCAGGATCAACAAGTCAAACAGGATTCAGTCACTGCTTTGATGTGAGATTCTTTTACATTTTATTATCCTCTTTACGGATAAGTTTTACATTCCATCCCAATAGTATTTCTGCTCATCTACTTATTATTTCACATGACTAATTTCCATACTACAACATTCATAAGGGCCTGGTGTGACGGATTTTGCTTTGCCAACATGCAATTAGTTACTTTAAAATACATCCCTTGTTGCAGGAAGAGGCACATGGCAATTCCTTCCTTCAAACAGCCAGGAAAGATCAGCTGCTTTTTCTTTTACCTCACGGTTCTTTTGGTGGTGGTCAAACCAAAACACACACCCTGGTATATGTGTTTCACTGATGCCAATACCAGCAACACTGACTCCCTTATTTGCTCAATTACACACTTGGCCACTGAAAAATATGTTCTAGTGCAACTACTCAGTTTGATATTAATTTCATAAATGGTAAGCACAACTTTTTGCAGAAAAAAATAAAGTTCTCCAAAATCAACAATTAACAACACAATGTGTGTGTACGAACTCTCTGCCTCCTGCCTTCTCCTTCCTTCAACAACTATTTGTGCGTTTTATCTTTAATGGAAAAGTAAACTTTACAGAGGTGAAATGCAAGGTGCTAATGCAACAAAAGCAGCTTTCCCAATGCTTCTGATGTCTCATTATTACAAGATGAGTGACAAGTCTTCTTTCATGAATGGACCAGACCACAAGCTACTGCCCAGCAAGCTGGATTGTGGAAGCTCCACATAAATAGGTACTTATGAACGTGCCAGTACACACAAACAAAACAGTCAATATGATAAAGATGAGTATATATGTTGCCAAAAGGTTTGCTCCTCAGGTAAGTAGAGATTTTGTGGTCTGGAATGTGGTCTCTGTCTGTCTGACCTGTATACTTGAAACTATAAATTATGTATTTCTCTTTGTGAAGAAGTATGCGTTTAATTCAAGGATAAAAGTGACTGTGAGATCACAAAAAGGTTTGTCAGGTGTCTTCAGGAACAAGTGCTGAGATTGAAATTCTCAGGAAGCGCAGGTTGAAATACTTTGAGGTCAGCAGTTTACTTGCAGCCAAGAACAATACTCCAAGAAGCTGCTAACTTCTAGGAACTCTTTGCTAGCCTAAGCATAAAGCCTAACAATTTCAAGTCGGGTCTTTGACGACCAACTTTGTAAAGCCACATGCCTGTTCAGTCAGTGTGGTGCCTATAAAGCAGCTTTATCTTACATGTAGTGATTAAAGGCCAGAAAATTATACCGTGGCTGCTCTCGCTCCTTCCACATAAACACGCCGAATCCCGAGAGCGAGCAAACTGCCTGCTTTTGTCAACACTGAAAGCCTCCACAATCCAAATCTTCTGGAAACCAAAACCAAGTAACGGACCGTTCCGAGGGCCTTTGCTGTATAATCAGCTAAAAAAGCGCTGCGGCAGAGCAGTATTTCTAAAGGAAACAAGACGAGACGACCGCCAGCACCAGGAGCCGGCCGGAGGTCACCGCCAGACCGTTCGCAACCCGCAGGACCCGCAGCCAGCACGGCGCTCCCCCCTCGCCCTGGCCGCGTCCCCGCGTCCACCCGCCCCGTCCGCCTCCCTGCTCTGCCCATGTATGTCAAACACAGCGCGCCCGGCCCGGGCCCGGCTCCGCTGCCCCAAAAAACGCCCCTTTGTTTCCTAAAAAAAAAAAAAAAAAAAAAAAAAAAAAGGCAACCCAAAGCAAAAACAAAAACACACTCCGATTCAATAAAGGCACCGCACGATCCCCGCCCGGCGCCGCCGCCGCACCTGGTTCCTGCGGTCCGAGCCGCCCGTCGGCCCCCGCGGGCGGGGACGGGCTGTCCCGCCGGGCTCTGCGCCGCGTCCACGCGTTCTCCTTGGGCGCCGGGGCTTCCCTGCTCCGGCCGCTCTCCTCCTCCCCGCGGGGCGAGCCGGGCTCGGGCCGCCGGGGCTCCTCCGCTGCCGCCCCCCAGCCCCGCTGCTCCGACACCTGCGCCGCGGACATGCCCGCCCGCCCGCCCGAGGGGCCGCAGCCGGGGCGGCCGAGCCGGGGAGCCCAAGGCGAGGGAAGGGGGACCCGCCTCCTCCCCGCCCCGCCCCGGAGCCACAGTCAGCGCCCCCGGCCCGGCCGAACGCCCGTAGTTTCCACCTTCCCCGGGGGCCGCAGGGGGCGAGCGGAGGTGCGAGGAAGAGGCACCGCGACCTGCCGCGGCCCTGCCGAGGGACGAGCGGCGCTCCGGCCGCGCCGCCTCGGCCGCGCCGGCCCCGCCCGCCCGGGGGAGGGACCCGGGGCTCTCCCGTGCGCTCTGAGCTCATGGGCCGGGCGGTTTTCCAGGGCCTTTTCGGACATTTCGGTTCTCCAGGCCTGGCCCGTACCTGTACAACGCGACAAGGGGTCTCAACACGCACCAGGAGGATGAACACGTTTCGTTGATGCCAAGGGGACTTCTCTGGTTCAGCACTTCCAGGGGCACAGCCTAGAGAACGTGGTCACAGGCACACGAGAACATACTGGTGTCCCAGCAGCAAGGGAATCTCACATTATTTAAACATTCCAACAGACAGGTACCTTCACCATCACACCACTCTCTTCTACCTTTCTACCTTCTGCCAGAAGTCTCCCAGAAATCATCTCATAGTAGCATGTGTACTCGTACCAAGCTTGCTGGATTCGTTTGGAGGTTATTCCCACACTTCAGCATTATCTCAGCAGCACTGTGGTCAGAGTATGAGGAAAGCCACTGCAACATGACACCTAATCACCCCTTTCCCTCTTTGCCAGCTCCCAGTGTTCCCACAGTTCTCCTTGATTACACCTTAGGACACCCTCTCCCATTTCTTTCATTCAGTCTTTTGGTTTTAATCCCTTTCTTACAAAAGGGCTTTCAAAAAAAAAAAGGAGCCAACACTTCTTAAATGAACTAAGAAAATTCTCAAACAGGCTTTTTTAAAGCAAGGCAAACATTTTGAAGTAGTGTCACAAGTAGCCAAGTTTCCTGGTTTTCATAGCAGCAAAATGTTCTGTTTGGAGTATTCATTGTTCTAATGAGATTGTGTGCAGTTTTACCCCTTCATCAGAAAAAAACCCCACAAGCCCACCAAAAACTCAACAAATGCCCATCATAGCTGACACTTCAGGCAGTGAGACATTTTTAGGATTATTCTGTAATTTTAGGATTATTCTGTGTGTACAGTAGCAGAACAAATCACCTGACAGAAGGCCAGGCCTATCTCAAAAACAAAAAAAAAAAAAAACAGGTGCTTGCTGCTTTGTTCAAGATATTTGAAAATTAATGACCATTTGTGGTAAAGGCTTGAAATTAAAACATCTACTACAATTGTTATGCTACAAGGAGCAAACCATGTAGATGAAAGTATCACATTTCTGTAATTGCAGATTTAAGCTCCAAACATTAGAGGAATTTCTCTTCTCCTAAATAGAGAAAAAATCACTAGTGCTTCTAAGCACTTATTGTACAGAAAGTAATACATGTATTCTTTCTGTTTAAATTTATGTCAGTAAAGAAGAAAAAAGGTAGAATGACTAAAATTACAGGTAGAATAATTAAAATTACAGCAAACTTTCAAACCCTCAGAAGCATTTTTCTTTGACAGTAAGAACTTGATTTTTTTCAGATGACATAAGTTTACTAATCAGGGACATGCCAATTGCATACAGTCCTGACAACAGGAGTATCAGTCACACTACCTGTTGAAAACAATTTCTGTATCTTTTATTTGGTTTCCCAAACTCAGAAGTTTGGGAGGTTAGAGTGATATGAAAGTACAGAGGCTCTACCTAAGTCACTGGTAAGCAGGGGAATAACCTCCTGTTTCCTTTTTTTTTCCCCGTACAAGTGTTAGAAAATGAGGAAGCGGATGAGTAGGCTGGCTGGGACTTTAGGAACACTGCAATACTGCAGTGCAGGAACCTGAACAGAGCAGGAAAACAGAAAAGTGATTAAGGGGTAATTATATGGGGACAAAAAAGCACTAAAGGTGACCGGTAACATGGCACTTGAGCCTCTGTCCATCCTTGTTTTGCTAACTCTGGTAGGACATTTCTTACTGTAACGTTTTTGGTTGGACTAGGCCTGAAGAGGATATAAAAACCTTTTACAGTTGCTAAGACTCATCCTTAACACTTTGTCCACAGTGTATCATCACTCTGGTTACTTTCTAGCAGTGTAAGTAAGACTTATTTGGCAAACTCTTTTTCCATTATGAGCACAGTACTTAAAATACTCATATTTGGAAAACAGGTTGATTTACACTACAAGAGAATAACAATCCTTAATGAGACACTTCACATTGTAACGCTTATGTTTTATCTTGTATGGAAGTATCCAAGTGTACCAGGAAACACTGCAAATTACAGCATTCCATAAAATAGCAGCATTTTACTCATGTAACAGTTCTTCACAAGGAATTACATGCCTACAGACCATACAGAACCTCCTTTCCATACTGTGTAACTTATCATTACAGCCAAGCTGACAGAAAACCTGACAGTTTAAGATAAAGAAACTTCCCTGCCCAACCAAGCGCAATTAAGATCAACGTTAAAAAACCCCCAACAATTAAGATAAATACATTTTAAAAATAGCTGCCTCAAAGTGCGAGCAACTACCAAGACAAAATAGGATTCACACTATCCAAGGATTTTCATTTTCTACTCTTTAGAGAGTATACCTATACATGCATATGACATTCCAGTAAGGAAAAGCAACAGAACTCCATTCCATCGTATAATGTTACCTTTCTGCAGACTTTCTAGAGTAATAAAACACAAGAGATCTATCCTTGCTAAAAAAAAAATTCCTGAGCAGTCCCTTTTGAGTTGATTGGTTTGTTGGGGTTTTTTTTGCCTTGGGGAAAGAAATTACAAGAAGCTCCATTTGGCAGTTATTAGATGTGTTCTGTTCCAGAACATGATAAGGTGCCAGAAGAGAAACATGGAACAAAATACCAAAAAAGTTTACCTGGGTTACTCATGGATAACACACCAGATTCAACCTCTCGCTCTGCCCTGAGCCTGTCCTTTCCAGTGAAGACAAAGCAAATTATCTGCTCCAAGTTTAGTATGGTACCCTTGCTTGAAACACAGCAGCCAAAAGTTGTATGTATTTTGGACACTTTTAGAAGTAGAAAGGATTTTAAATTAGTCTGGGAAATTCGAGCACAGTGAAGGCACCGGCAAGTATAAAATTAGAATCACAACAGTATCTTAATTAGCTGATACAAGCTTATTTTCTTTACTAGGTACTGCATGTAGAAAAACATCAAAGCAGTACCAGTGTTTGTTATGTGAAGCTTTTGTCACGTCCTGTAGATTAACTGCTCTCCTTGTGCTACAGCTCTAGTAGGAATAAAAAGGATTACAGGATGACAGTGAGATGCACTTTGAACACCTGTTAACAAGAAAGAAAAAAAACCCCTTCGCATGTAACTGGGTTTTTAGGACTTTTATTGAAAAACTTTAAAACCAAAAAATCACCAGGGCCAGCTTTACAATAAGTTTAAGACATACAGAATGGCTTACCTGCTACATGGATTTAGTGCAGGAATCTTATTCCAGTATTTCTCTCATGCAATTGCCTGATTAAAATCACATTCTCATTTAATATCAAAATGGATTATTTATACTTGCTTAGGATTTAACCTTAAAATCTGATTTAAAAAGTCAATTTTCCAAAGGTTAAAAACACATACACAGCAAGATTCCCCCCCCTTCACAGACCACCTGATAGCTCCCTGTGTCTGATAACTGGCAGAAATAGACCACAGAGCTCATTTTTCCTTTTTGTTACTCTAACCTGAGAAATTTCTGAAATAATGCTTACTGAGCTTTCATATTTGGCAACACGACTTTAGCTACAAAGCAAAGTGTGATTTCTCATTCTTGACAGAAACCAGCCTTTCATTAGTTGTCCCAAAAGACACACTCACAACCAGGAGTGGCATTGGACTAAATCTTCATCTGTGAATAGAATGACCTTTGGATAAGTTAAACCTTGTTACTAATACCATTGGAACACTAACCTCAGGATGTCAAGTTCCCATCAGTTGTGTAATTCCCAGTATTGTGCGCTTTGAAAATATTTACTTTGGCATGTTATACTTTGTAGCGTAGTTGATTTTTTTTGTGCTTACTCCCGGCCTTTACAAAATCTGTGTTTTCTCTCTTGCATTTATTCAAGCCCTTTTCCCTTGCCACCACATACCTCCCTTTCTCATAGCTGCAACAGAAACAGGACAAAAAGCACACAATTACGTTTAAAATGTGAGAGCTACAGAAGTTGCTGAACAGCAGAGTGGTCTTGTAAAGCACTCTTAGTTGATGAATGAGCTTGTAAACCGTAAACCCTGTAAATCTCTTAGTACAGTATTCAAGCTGTCAGTTTTAAATTTGTAAACTTACTTATATTTGAATTCAAACCCTCCAATATTCAGGGTTTACTGTATTTAAATATGTTAGTCACTTCACACTTGCTCCTAATATATACAAAGCCAATGCTGTCCAAAGAAATTATGAAAAACCACTTGAAAAAAGCAATTTCACCTCCAAAAGAGCAGAACTCCTTTTGCATTTTCAGTAAATTTGTATCTTAAATAACCTGGGTTATTATGAATTGCTGCTCTTCAGTTTTACCTGAACATACCTGATTTTCAAGTGAACCATGATTTCTTCACAGTTATTAGTCCTGTCAGAGTAAAATTCAAGAAAATATATAAACTGAGCTTTGTTTGCTCCATACTCTGCCTACTAAAAATCTTCACACTAACCATGGAGATCAAAAGTGCTTGACTGGAAAGGTGCAGAAGTTGAACATCCTGATTTGTTTCAGTGTAACCCTGGTCATGACTGTACTAAAATTAATATTGAAGTGTTTCAGTTTTCAACATCTCTGCGAATTGGCTGTAGAGAATGTTACAGGAGATTACCACAAAAAAAGACATGGAGAGATACCACATACAGTCACTACATGACAACCTTATATGATACTGTATTTTGTTGGCATTTTTGATCCCAAAAGAGGATTTTCTTAAGTGTGTTCAAGATCCGAATTTCTTTATTTTCCATCAATTTAAAAAACCCAAGTGATGAAAAATAAGGAACAACCTGTTTTAATAACATTTAGTCTCATGTATTTTTTAAATTGTACAATGAAAATGTATTTGGCATATCAGCACTGAGTGTACTTTAAAAAGGACTTCTGTTGAACTATTTCCAGCAGGTCTTCATAGCACCATATAATCTGCTATTGATTTAACTGCTTAAAAACAGCCACTGCTTATAAAGCCAAATGATGAAATCTCTTCTACCATTCTTTAAAAAAAAAAAATCTAGAAATTTTTTGTTATCCAACTGAATTAATGTAAAGAATTCATAACCAGACACTTGATTTTCACTTATTCCAGTTTTGTGAACCTGATTGATGAATTGCTACATGATCCTTCTGGAATGGCACGGTTATTTCAGTGGCAGAAAAACTTCATGGATGTACTGAACAAAAACGTGAACGAAACACTTTTCATTGAATTGTCACAGTCTCTTTTTGGAAGATTTGATGCTGCCCCTCCTATTACAGCTCATTTTCAATTCATAATTGAAGAGAAAACCAGTGACAAACACACAAGGCTGAACGCTGGCAAAGCTGTAGTACAATACAATGTGAGTAGCAAGGGCACAAGGAAGCAAGAGGCAACCAAGGTATCTGGAACAAACCAGAAACACACTAAACACAAGAGAGCAGCTTAGCCATAGAGCACATTTTACATTCTTTCAATACTTAGATTGGTCTATTTTCCACTGACACACAATTCAGAATTGATGCAGAATTCAAGGAACACACAACCTGATTAGACACAAAGTACGTGAATGCTGACAATCGCTGCCGTTGTTTTCTCACAGGTAATGTTGAAGCAGCTGTGTCAGAATGGCACTGGATTGAAATGAAAGTAATGCTGGTACTTCACCATTTCTGGTTATTGTTACCTACAACAGCCAAAGTCAGTGGCTACTCAGTGTTGCAAGCAGCTTGTTTTCCAAATATGAGTTCCAGTACGCTGAATTACAAATGAGATCAGTTTGAATGCATTAGGAAGATTTTTCAAACAGCATATTTCTGAAGAAACCGGTCAAACGCATCGTAAATTGCTTGTCTGAAACAAGGTAAAAAGAGGATAATTTGTATAATTTGGGAAAGGGAAGATATAAGGGGTGTATTTCCATGTGTTTACAAGTGTATATACAAAGCTATCACAAGTTCAAAACAGCATGCAATAAGAATGTGATATCAGGTAGTGTTTTCTCCTTCCTTTATATCTGGGATCTCTTACTTCAATAATATATTTATGTTTCAGGAATGAGTGGGACTGTTTACCAACTATAATGCAAGTGCAAATATTAACAAATTAGTTTTCTACTTAAACACGTCAGAAAATGGGTCAAAGACATGCATAACTTACAATTTTTGATGAACTATCATAAAATAAGGCTGAAGTTTTAAATAGCAATAAACTAATGGTCAGTACACCTTGATCTGATATAGTGCTATTCTTTTCTGTTGTTACTTAGACTGCACAGTCTAATTCCTTATATTTTAAAATTAACTGCACAAGTATTTAACTTTTTAAAAACAGAACTGCATTTATATAACTGATTTATATAACTGTCTTTAGAAAGTCAACACCTAAGGCAAGAATTCATGCAAGTACTACTACTCATTTGCAGCCAAGCTTATATTTTATTAAAATCTAGACTATTTTTAAACTTTTCTGTTCACCTTACCTAAAGAGTCCTTGTTTGAAGAGGTAGGCACTGACATGACCTCCATCCAGATACCTAATTTCACACCCCGGCCAGATTTCTTGAAGACTGCGCACCCCAGTACGAGGAATATAAGCATCCTCCTTAGCTTGTACAACTATGATTAAACTTGGATCAACTGGAACTAAAAAACAAATCAAAATTTAATTCATCTAAGGTAAGAAACAGAAACACGACAACTGAGATTTCTGTTGCAAAAATGTTATTTCTAAAAAAAATTAAATTATTCTAAGCTTTAATAGAATTTATCTGTTTTTTGATGTTACAGTAGTGAGGCTATCAGCAGAAAAGCAAACATCCTTTCACTTCCCTCCCCTAAAGCAGAAAACTTCAAAGTCTTTGAGGACGATAGGAGAATTGTCTTTCCTCTTGTCAACAAAACTCTATAGCGTTCACATAAGTTCTTTGAGATCTCTTTTTTTCATCAAAAAGATCTATGAAATTCAACAGAGTAGAAGCTTTATGTAAACTTTTTTCCTTGAGGAGAGGAAAAAAGACTTTTCATACAAGGTCAGACAAAGTGCAGCATACGTTCACCTTCTTTTCCGTTTCCTACATGATTTAGCTGCAATATAAAAATCCCAACATACTGTTATGTATATTTACTATTCATAACCAGAATTGCACCAATCAGATTACTAACAGGAACAACATCAAAATGATGTTGAGAGAAATGACAGCAAAATGATGTTGAATATAGAACATTTCTCTCTTCAAGAAAAAAATTATACATGGTATGTTTCAGAGTGACCAAACAAGATGTTTGGCAATGGGGTGTTACAAATCACTTAGACCCTTCCTTCTTTCATCATGCACAGAGAACACACAATGCTAAGATCGATTCTAGTCTTCCATTCCACCTTCCATGAAATCTGAATGTTAGGCAGATTTTCTGAAGCTCCTCTCTAGCCACATTTCAAGGATACCCTGGCAGGGGATACAACATCTCCTAGAGCACGACTGACACCTGAGACTACTGACAGGAAGGAGTACATCACTTTGACAAGTGCCTTAGGATCACAGATTCTCTTTAGTTTCAAGAAAGGTCAGTGCTTTAGCCAAGTGATATCTTGCTTTAGCCAAGAGATAAACAAGAATGTCAGTACTTAGAATAAAGCTTAAAGGGCTTTTTCTGTCTACTGAAATTATTTTGAAAGCTTTAAGGAAAGCACTGCACTGGTATTTGTTACAAAACATCTCTGGCTAGCAGTGATCCAAGTCAAGAAATCTGCTCTAGTGTAGAGATCTTCGGATTTTATTTTAATATTTACCAGTGGATTACTAAATACCTGAAGTCAAAGCAGGTACATCCAGAGCTGAACCATTTTGTCTGAATGGACTGCCACAAAAGCAATTCCAAGCCTCCACTCCAGAAGAACCCTTTCAGGCAGCTCTAGGAAGCAAGCACTTGTTCGCATTGCTGCAAGCAGGCAGTGTAAAGGATTTGTCACAAATGCCAAGGAAGGCTGGGCTACAGCTCCCTCTGTGTGCTATGCCCGTCCTGGGAAACTAATATTCTCCAGGCTGTATTATCCCAGAAGGACCTCTGCATGTTTTTACTTGTCACACTTGTCTAGCAGTGTCATTCAAGCTTGGTTCTCAGCTATGTTACTTTCTATCTGAAGTCAATATGAGATTTTTGCCTTATGAAACCGACTTGAAAAACCTTATTAGCAGATTAGTTCCAGGTATCACTTACATTGCACAGGTGTTTTGTTCTTTTAGATAATACAAATTTGCACTACCTCATATCTGAGAAGAGCACAGCAAGGCAGAGGAGAAACGAGCAAAGATACTGAAAGGCAAATTTTTAATTCACTTTGTCATTAGTTGGCCATCAAGAAGGAACAGTAAAACAATTAGGAAATGGAGTGGTAAACAGACATTACTGAACAATGCTCACAATATTTCCATATTTCAGCTAAGGGGCCAGCAGGTTTACACATGGAGAATCATGAAAATACCTCTTCTACTGTATTTTACTCAGTTTTCCAAAATGCACATTGAAACAAATAGATACATACCTGAGAAGTTAGCTACATGGGTACATTCATCCATTACTCCTTTCATGAACCTTATGGATTCTCTTTGTAAAGTGTCACTCTTTCTTCTTGTATTTATCATGTGTCCTTGTGGGCTGGTTAAGTTTTTACTGCTACTGCTACTAGTTGAAAATGTTTGATTTATGCACTGCATTTTAGGAGCATCTTGTATTAAGAGTCTTTCTGAAGAGGCACTTACAGTACTTTTATTTGTGGGAAAGCTGTGAACAGCTTCTTTAGATACAGTAGCGCTCATGGACTCAAGGTTGAATATCCTGGAGGTAACATCCATATCCTCCAGACTGTGCACACTGTCAGGGAAGTTTTTAACAAAATCTTGTCCCATCTTGAAAGAATCTGTCTGAACGAAGACAACAGGTCATTTATTAAGGGTTACTCCCTTAAGCTAGTTGGTTTATCTTATTTTTAAGATGAACTCATTATTAAAAAAATTAAGAAGATACAAAAAGTACTGATTATAGTAGTTGTTATTGCCAGTCTGCAAGTCACTCAGTTATATCCTGACCACCATAACCTCTTGATAATGTAATTCTACATTTCTAACAGCTTAAAAAAATGCAGGAAGTACTTATATATATATATGGTAGCTTATAATACAAACACATTTGCTTTTCATTTTGTATTAAACTCTGAATTTGTAATTACCATAATTTAAGCTTACATAATAATAAACAAATAAACATATGTGACCAGGTCTAATGTTAGGTTTAGGCCTGAAAAATCAATTGTCTCTAAATACTAGGGAGACACAAGCTGAACATCTTGAAATGTTTCTTCATTTTGTCTTCTCCATCAGTGTTCTGGAGTGTATTTGACTTAAAAATGGCAAGTGCCCAAGTAACTATCTCCACCCCAGCTCCTCTTCTCCTGTTATAAGATATTTGAAAAAGAACTGTCACAAAGCAAAGAATCTTAGGAAAAAAAAGTTATTTATTAGAATTTTGACTGAACACATTTTATGTCACAGATTACATTAAGTGTGGTCACAGGAAAAACCTGTAGCAAGGGCTACACTTAACACTCACTAAACAACCAAAATATTAGCTTTATTTTTCAGGTTTTCCTTCAAAGACTAAATTTATTGAAAGCATAAAGAAACAACATGTAGGCGTGTTTTAGCTAACAATTGTCTGCTTTTAGTGCAAGTAAAAAGAAGTTACATTATTTGTTAGATTTGCACATGTAAATATTAGCAAATAAGAAAAATAAACTATACTTACTCCACAGTATTCAAGCATTTGAATTATTTCTTCTTCATAAACAGTTTGTGTAAAATACTGTTTCTCGAGCTCTCTCCAGTTCACTGCCTTGCTCAACACACCCTGAGATTACAAACAAAAGCATCAAGTACACAAGTAAAACCCAGAGATCACTCTAAAATAATGATACACAGAAAAAATTGATCTGTTCCCCTTGTGACTTATTTTCCCAGAGGAATTTTGCCCAAGCTCCCAGACAGCACTTAAAATCATTGCAATCAAAGCATAAGCCCACATTATAACACAGGGCATGGAAACTCACCTCCCCTGTGGCCAACCCAAACCTTTTAACTTACATTTCTGATTTACCATGTAATAACATTAACAGAAATATGTTCATTACCGTAGTAAAGACTGCAGAAGCAGTTGACCAGGAAAGACACGGAATCAATGGCAATGGTTTAGGCCAGTTTGTCACTGCCAGTGAAGCCATCTAGAATCAAAGGCACTTATTACGTATTTTAATATTGAATTCACAATATGCTAGACAGAACTCTCTCACCTGCATTCGTTTTTTATATAGAATCTATCAAATACATGGTGACAAAGCAGATAAGGACTGTGGCAGTTGGATATACTTTCACCTATTTAGAAGTTACAATCTATTCTTCAGTGATTTTTCTAATAAGCATTGCTCTGGATAGGATTCATTTCAAGCTGAAGGGGGTTTTGTTGTAATGTTTGTCCCAATGCAATATTAACTAATACTCCAGTAATTACAATTATAAACCCATTAATTTTAATTATTATTGCAATTACAATAATTATCATAATAATAAAAATTAATACAAGCTAATAGTTGTTTAAAGCTATAAAAACATCTATAAATCTTTTTATCAAGCTCTTGCAAGCTTATTTCAAGGCAAAATAAAGGCAGTCTATGAGAAGGGCTATTTAAAATTCTATACTTTTGAAGTTTTCATACTGGAAACAAAATATGAAGGAGAAGTAATTCAGCATGTTAAGTCATTAAGTGAACTCTTTTTCTGTCCTTTAAGTTTAAATTATTACTTTTACATTAGTTCTCAGAACACATTTTTGTTAATATTCTGTTTATCCTAGAAAAAAACAGAGCAAATAAATTAAATGTACAGAAGTTCCCTATATGGTATGTCCTTGACAAGTTTTATTATTGCTCTAAACAGAACCCATTAATACAAAACACCCCATCTCTGTGTCAGATGCTCTAATAAATGGATTTATACAACTGAATTTTAATTCTACTATAATTATTTTTTATTAATAAAAGGTTACAAGAACACCACATAGCTATGTTCTAATAGCCAGAAAGTCTGACTTCTCTCTTCATTTCAGCTCTCCCCATTAAAAGAACTGAATCAATGCTACCTACCTTCCTTTGTAAAACACATTCTGTAGAGGATCAATGTCAAATATCATTTATTTCACTGGTTAAAATTATACCAGAAGTCCTGTAAGTAAGCCAGGACTAGCCAAAAATGTATCTTCCTGGACTAGGAAAAAAAATTTCAAAGGAGTTTCCAAACCCACTTTTCTCAGGTCTTGCCTCCTTCTATACCCATGCTGGATATAACCATTAGTACAGGATATAGAAACTGGTTGTTACCACAGCATTTGAACTGTCATGCATAGTTAGTGCTGCATATACCTGTCTGAGAAGGCCAATACAGCTTACAAATAAGCCAAGAAAGGAATAATACGAAAGTTGTTGATTCAACAGGGTGACATTTACATAAATTAAAGGTGCTTTGTACATTTATGACATTTAAGGGTTAGAAAGTTGTGCTTTAGGGGAAAATATTTCCCTTTCAGTAAACTACGTTATTTACTTAGCTCCTAACAACAAACAAACAAAGGGATGTTGTTTTAATAAGCTTTGCACCTCTGTCTCACAGATCCATCATAATCTGTAGAGACATAAGCAGTAACATTTTAACTGTGTATTAGTCTTTCAAGCATCACTGCTGGTTTAGTCTGAATATGCAGTGTCATACAGAAAACGTTATCCACCTCATCACAGAAATCTCTGATCAATACCAATGATCAGGGGAAAAAAAGAGATGAACTGAGAACAGAACTGGCACCAAAAGTCACCTCAGTCACAACATGCCTACAAAGAGGGGGCATTTCACACAATGCAATACAACACAAAGGTTTAAGCAAGAAGAACGGAGAAAAAGAGGGAGAATTAGCAATCGATCAGTGCAGACTTTCTTTCAGATAACACTTCTGCCCCCCCCTTGTGGAAAAAAAAAAACAATTATGTGAGAAGTTTATATTCTTATTAAGCCTGCCAGGAGATGGCTCTATGATTTGTCAGTACTTATTAAGGATTATACTAATTCAGCAGCACAGAACATGAGAATTGCCAACAATTTGCTTCTCATGACTCTAAATGTTTATTTTAAAGTACTTCTGAGATCAACACTGTAAAACAAATTTTTTCTGCATGCTACATGATCAAATGAGAAGTTAAAACAAAAATTACTGAAAAGGAGATATAAAAGCTTACATGTCCTCCCATGGATATTCCAGTCATCCCTAGTGGTCCATAGCCTTCTCTCTCTAGCCAGTGCAAAAGAGCTGCAGATTCTAGAATTAGAGCTCCTCCCATCACAAACAGGTCCGAGACATTTTTTAAACATGACCGTCTTTTCTCCCCAGAAAAGGAAAATACAGGATTTATTTTCCAAGATTAGACTCTGACAGTTCTCATCATTCTATACGTACTTCTATACAAAGCTTAATTACAATCTCAGAGAATTTTGGAGCTGAACTTCTGTTGATTCAACAGCAGAAAAAGCAACCCCAGATTCTCTGGCACTTGCAATTTTTCATCCAAATGCAGACTAGAAATTGGCAACTGCTAAGTTTCTAATGTAATATCACTGACAGCCTGGTCTTTTGGAAACAGACATTATAAACATTAACATCTCATTAGGACTAATATTCTGTCCTGTGAAGTTGTACCAGTTATTTTAGAAATAGAATCAGTGATACAGTCCTAGACATACATACACCATCTTTTTTTTTTTTCTTATTTACCTTATTTACATCATTGAAAAATTGCACACAACATTGAAGAGCAATCAGTATGTCAGCTTTGGAAGCACTCATCAGTGTCACTTTAAGACTGAAACTGTAAAATGGGAAGTTTGTCACGGTATTGAGAAATTCAGGTAGTGTACTGCAAAGCATTAAAACACAGAAGACACACAAAAAAAGTAGAAAGCTATTCAGCTGAACCATCAGAGGGACTAAAAATAACAGATCTCTAATTTGGGGAGGGGGACTGTGTATTTTCAGTATCACAGCCAGGTTACAAAGGGCTCCTGGCCTCTCCTGCCAGCATGCCACCATCACATTTGCGACACTCTGAAGCACAAGGACAAAGCTCTGTGAAGTCACACAGAAATGCACAGAGCTGCTGCAGACCAGCATTTACAGGCTAATGGAATTCTTTCCTACAGCTTTGTTATGAGATTCCTCAGCCCTCTCCAGCTGCTGTATTTATTAAACACGGTTACCAGCGTATTAACTAAAACCACTGCTGCTGTGTAACCCTGTGCTGAAGAGTGACAGTTACCTGTTGGGGTATCAGACTGTGCACCCCCCTTGCAAGGAATCCTTCTCTGCATCATACAGTTACTAAGATGACATGCTAGACAACTGAGAACAGAGTTAATGAATTCATTCTTCTGCATCAGATCATCAATAACTGGAAATGGATGTATTCCAGCACACACTCTCTCCTGTCACTTTCCTATAATCCTTCATAAATCACCCTCTCCGTGTCTTCTACTCAGATTAAATGTCCAAGTTAGGATTAAAAAGGATTAAAACACCAACTCATATTTGGACCTTAAGAAATACCAGGAGACTAAAACCACAGCTTTGCCTCAGATACACCTTGCATTCTGTTAATACTTCTGTGGTTTGGACAAGGTGAAAAGCAAAAAAACCAGGACCACCTAATCAGGCTTCTAAATTCACATTTAAAAAACTGACTGAGGCAACAAATCCTGTAAAATACTGAATATTGCATGGCTTCCACTACGTGAAAACCAACCAACACCAGATTTGTTCTTAAAATAATTCTTAAAATTTAAGTAAACCCTTAAAATATCTTGAAAAAGCAAAATATTAGCGACATATACACATAAAAATAACAGGGAAATACAGTATCTGACCAAAGATTATTCATAGTTGACTGAAATACAACTGCAGCATTTGTACATTTGTGCAGTTCTGAATCAGGAAAATAAAGTGGCACTTGCTTGTATTCACAGAACGTGTTTGCATCTCACTCTATATTGCAAGTTCATGTCGTGCAAACTTTCCTGATCCCTGTGATCTCCTAACACAAAAAAACAAAGTAGTTTAGCAAAGAGTAGACAATTTCACATTAGCAGGTTACAAGTGGTCCATTCTTTGGACTTTTTTGTCTTAATAAGCTATCAAAGTTTACACAACTTTCAGCTCCTTGAGAGAAAATAAAAAGCACTATTTCAAAAAGACAGTATCCAAAAATGTAAAAATAATACTTACATTTGATCCTTAGGTTTTCTACAGCCATGTAAAAGTTAGTTAAAGAAAGTAAAAGAGATTATATAAGAACTGGTCATTAAAACAAAATAAAAAAATCAAATAAAATAAATCACATACATAAATAGCATGGATTAATTGAAATTTGGAGCTTACATTCCCAATGTTTAACTGGCACTAAATCAAGTCCACTGCAGTTTGATAATGCAGTTTGCAACATCTTACCATTGTCAGGTATATGGGTAAGAAAAAAGTGTGACCAGAAATTTAATAAAACAGAATAACACTGTTATAGAAGATGACGGGACAAAACTTAGCTGGTTTTTTTTAAAAAAACCTCAAATCTTAAGTGCCAGTAGTAAGTTTCTCAAAAGTACCTGAGGTACTGACGAATTGCATTTGAGAATGGAAGGCACGAGAGGCAACTTTCTTTTCTGTCTTTAATCTACAGTGCGGTACAGAATGAATGCACAATCCTCAGTCAGTCACTGCTAAAAGATTCAAATCATTCAGACCACAACTTTAATGAATATAGGAAGAAGCTGCAGAAAACATTTCTAAAATAATCAGAAAAGCCATGCTTGGTGTAAAGATAGCTCATCATGTTAACTGTGTTCCACATTCTGTTTCATGCAGTGGTCATACTTTCTTTGCTTCTGTGCACTGAAAAGTCCACTGGAAATAGATCCAAAAAGTACATATTTTACCAGTGGGATAAGTCTTTTACCTTCTGGACAGAACATTAATAATAACTATTGTGTTTTCCACAAAAGGATATAATAAGGATTTTCTAGCAACAGGGAAGCCATACAGGCTTCTTTAATCATTGGCCTTGCCATTAGTGTCCGTCTCCTCCAGAAGTGCTAAAGATAAGATGTACAAATAACATATATAAGACAAAATCTGATTATTTAATTTCTCAGTAACAATCAATTTTACGTTTTACACACTTACATGATCTCCAGTGCCTGCTAAATGAATGCACACAGGTCTGTGCTTGCTGTCCCATCTTCTGGGTATGATGAACTGAAATCTATAAGAAACACCTATTTTAGCAGAGTAAGTACATCTATTTACAAGCTGCACCAACAGAAATTAATCTAAAAAAAAAATCCCAAAAGACACAATAAAGTACTTGTAATGCATGCAGGCAAACTGCCAGCAATTCAGCAACATCATTTTTCATCAACACATTCAGCAAACAAAGGAATCTGAAAGTAGGACAGAAGAAAGGCCAAACAAGAAAAAGAGCCAAGATAAAAGATCATGTTCCTAAAAAAGACTACTACCTCATCATCACAATTTAAATTTTGCAGAGTGGAGAACTGGAACTTCAGATAAAGAGCAGCCTAAACAAGCATATCCAGCTCTCCTAGGCAGCATTGCTATTTTTCTCCTGAAGGCATAACAGCTGAAATTGAAGATTAAGATGAGCAATACATTAAAAAAAAAAAAAAATCAAAACCCCAACACACAAACCATAAAGCTATTCTATACCCCCAACATCATCACCTAATGTCTTCTGCTGCTACTTAAGGTATTTACAGTCTAACTACTGGGAAAAAAATCACTTCTGAGCCACTAGCATTTTCCCCACAAGATGGAGCACTGTTACCTACAACAGTGTCACACTTAGGAAAGAACAATCATACAATCCACAACCACCTTCAGGGAAATTTGTACAGCATTTCAAAACTGTCACAACAGTGACCAAAGTAACAGTTGGCATAACTTGGCCACAAGATGCAAGAGAACGTAGATAAGGAAACAACCAGCATATTGTATTTTCCAGTATGGTAGTAATTACTTCAATAATGTTAAGAGACAGTTTCTTTCTCTAACCAAGGGAGAGCTGCAATAGAACTGGTATCTTGACTACAAGATTTTTTCTCACATTCCTTAGTGTCACACGCTTAAGCACACAAAAACACCAGCCAGTATTACTGACAAAATTTACAATGCCAGTATCAACTTCAGCTGACAAACTTTTACATTTAATTTTTAAGTTAGTAAACAAACAAAGCTTGGGGAAAAAAATCCATCATGACAGTTTAGCTAAAAACTTAAAGCAAAGAGAAATTATGCTTCCTTTCCAAACCCAGTCCTCAACTGCAAAGCAGTGCTAGTGTAAAACCATCACTGTTAGGGACCACCCAGCTCTCTGTGAGAATGCTTTTTTTTTTGGCTTGCCAAGTAAGAAAGGCATCAGATTCTCTTGCTACAATTAAATTAACTTGCTACTTCAGCGCATATCCAAATTTCTGTATTCAATCTAAATGGAAAGCTGGAATGGTTCCTTCAGATACAATACAACATGCTTTCATAAAAACAGCCTCTTCTGCTACATACAAAACAGCTACTGTTCCTCATTTCCAGCATCTCACTTATTTGAGAAAAAAACAATTTCAAAAAACCCAAGGTATTACATAGCTTTGTGCAATATAATTTCTACGCTCAAAAAAACCCACCCAAAAGAGTTATACTTTGCTAATGGATTTTTTTTTAACACAGATTAAGCTTATCACATGAATAAAACCTATTTTCACTTTTGAAATCAAAATCTATTTTAACACATTAGTACTAAAAAACCCCTATTTAAAATATTTTACAGATAATTTGCACTGCAATGAATCAGCTTATAATTTAAATGAGTCTATAAATAAAACTACTTATGGACCATTCTCACTCCTGTGCAGCACTAATTTCAGATAGGAAAGACCTCATCATCTCTCTTACCTTGCTACAAGAGATTCAACTGGCAGGATACCTGGGACACAATGTGCCAAGGGGGAAATGAAGTGCCCCTCAAGGATTTTACAGTCGGATTGCCCCTCAACCTACAGACAGAAAGGGATGATAGCAATATATATCATACCAGTGTTTAACTTGTTCTGAAATCAAATCTCTTAAAGTAGAAGAATTTGTTACAGCATAAAAACTTAGGTAAATAAACCCAAACCTGAGGTCTAGTCCTCAAATATAGGGATACAAGTTATCAACACAGCCCAAAT
Organism: Platyrinchus mystaceus; assembly: GCA_035041135.1. NCBI lineage: Eukaryota > Metazoa > Chordata > Aves > Passeriformes > Tyrannidae > Platyrinchus > Platyrinchus mystaceus. Next base: position 6,471,552 of record JAWWLV010000144.1, on the reverse strand, counting down.
ATTTCTTTCCAACTTTGCTTTTATTAAATGACCCTTTAAAGGAATTAAGGAGAAGTGTAATGCTGTCCCATTTTAAACACATACTAAGTTTTGAACATTTTTTGAATTTTAGTATTTGACATCCCACTCCCCAACCATTGTACTACTGGGAAAAGAAATAAAACAGTATCTGTACAGAGAGGGTCTCCCAGTTTCCTTCCATTCTCTGCTAGTAGTCTATAAAAGTAGCCTGTTAAGTACCAAGGTATTTCACCTTTATATACTAACAGGAAAACAAACTTAGTTACATTTTATCATATCTTGCTTTTAAGTACCTTGTCAATAAACACTGGATAATCTTTTGAAACCAGGGTCTGGCATTTTTCCCTATTTCCAATAATCTTTCTGAATTCAAATATTCTGTTGAAAGGAAACAAGTAGAGAAAATTCAGCTTTTAATCTAAAAAAAAAGAGAAGACATATTTATATAAAATGTCAGGAGCTAAAATAAGCCATAAAGAAAATAAGTTATGAAGCCAGCTTTCCATATTAATCAGGGTCCCATAGGGTAGGTATGTAAGGATGCTTTTAAGTTAAAGCAAATAGGCTCAGGTATCTTGCTGGGGAACAGAAGGTTAAGGGGCAAATCTGGTTGGTTTCTTCTGCTACTTAAACGAGCTGCAGAGCCATAGAGAAAAAAAGAAACAACTCTTCTCAGAGGTGCACAGTGAGAGGACAAGAAGCAATGGCCGAGTGCTGCAATGTAACAAATTCCTATTGGAGCACAGTGAAAGGTTTTTTTCACAGTTAAGCACATGAGAAAATAGCCCAGGGAAACTATAAATAATCTGCATCCTCAAAGGACTTTTAAAACTCAAATGAATGAAATGACAATTAACTTGAAGAAACAAAATTCAGCTTTGTCTTAAACAGGGATTTTGACTAGGTGCCCTCAAACTGGCCCTCTCAACCCTAAATACTCTATGCCAAGAATAACTTGCTTGTTCTTATGGTTGTAAATACGTGTTACCTGATCAACGGGAGCAGTTTTGGGTGACAAGCACAGACTAACAGTGTAAGAGGAACGACCTGTTCACCTTGCCAACACCAGAAAAAATCCAAAAGGATGGAAAGAAAATCCAGTTTACCACCATATCAAAAACAGCTCTACTATATAACCTTTGCTTTTCTTATACAGAATAGCAAGTCCATTAAATATTTCTGAGAAAATAAGGGTAAAGGTACGAGACACTGAGTGTGGAGGGCAAACTAAATGAAGAGATGTTTTGTTTGACACTAAATCCTCTAAAAATACTACATTTGTGGTTTTTTCTGTAGTTAGGGGGCTATTGAAGGCTCAATCTTGCATGTGTTGAGGAATTTCAACTCTTGCTAATGAGGACAAAGCATTAGAGTATCAACATTCATCACATCAAGAGTGTGAACATAAATCTTTGGATTACACCTAGGGTTTGATAACATTAAAATGTCCCATTCTGGTTACACACACAGAATAGAATACTGAAATGCTGCAATCAAAATAAAACCCATATTTCTTGGTTATTCCAACACAAGTAAACTAAACCTTTTAAAAAGCCAACATTCTCATTTTGCAGGAAAGTCTGCCACTTTAGAGAAAAATCAACTGGAGACAGACACACAGCAAACCAAGTGCCATTTCTAGATCAGATCTTTCACTTGAACTTAAAAGCAAAAATCAACTCCTCCATAACTCCACTGCTATCCACAGTGCACAAAATCTAACTTCAATATTTAAAGTTTTCTTTATTGATTTTCAAAACATAAAAAATAGCTTATCAAATGTAGATTTATCACTTCCTATTTAAATACTGCACAATGCAGTATATATATTCTATCACTTCATTTTTAAACTTAAGAAATACAAGTCCTCAACTTCCAGGTGTTACTCTTACTAACAATTAATAAAAATAACCAAATACTTAAAAATCGAGGGGTACTTAATATTTTTTTCTTATTTTCCAGACATCTAAAAAGAAAGAGTTTACTACTTTGGGCTATGAGAGAAACTTCTGATTAAATCTTACACTTTTAAAACTCATTAGGAACTTCCAGAAAGCTAGCAAGATCCTCTTTAATGTTAAACAGAACAATTCCTTTGCAGATATTCATGAAGTTTTGTTTTTATGAAACACTTCCAGAGATGCTGTTTGAAGTTTGTCATCGTATATGCATAAGTGAAAAATCTGACACCCATTCTCTCAAGAAGAGCCTCTTTAAACAGACACATTTAGCAAATCCCTTTAACACTTCTTTTAAATCCAGTTACTCCCTCGGTACGGAAACATATGATTTCCTGAACAAAACAAACTTGAATACTTTCGGTATTTTAAACACAGGAGAGTAACAACTGTTTATACTTCAAGGTTTGGGGTTTTTTTCTTTTAATATAAAGTACTGTCCATGTTGTTTTTTAACAAGTCACCTTTTCAGATCCTCTGGCTTTCCCCATCCTCTGATGAAAAGTTTAGTGAGGAGGAGCTTTCTGTATAAGACATCTAATTTACTTACACCCATTAGCAGCAAACTGACATCTAGAAAAAAGCACAGGTAAAAACAAGATAGTTAAAATGGATTTTCAACATGAGTGGCAAGTTCATTCATTATAACACAAAGTAGTTTCTTATTTTGGTTTCTGCATTCTTAACTTTTCATTTATAAGGAAGAAAAAAAACCTAGTTCCAGTCACTGTTGCAGAGAAAGCTGATTTTTGTAACCTTGTCTTCACTGGTGTCTTAAACACCCAATCTTTATTTTATCCATTCATTTACAATGTTCTCCATTTCTTATGGTTTTCAAAGCGATGCTCTTTCCACTCCCTTCAGGAAACAAATCACACCATCCAAATCCTTGCCAGTATCATTTCTCTTTCAGCAAATACTCTAGCAAGCTCAAATATAGCTAAATCCAATGAGATTTTGGGCAAGTTATTATTTTCAAAGCCATACTTACTGAAGTGAACAGGGAGCCACTACTGAGCTCTTCCAATGTGGAAGGATAAAAAAAAAACCACAACAACAAAAGAAAACTCAAAATTGGTTTCTTGGTCAGCAGGATACAGATTATTCCATTAAAAAAAAGGTCCACGATCTGTGTACACCTAAGAAAACAACAGATTTAATAATCAAAGACTTCGTTAATAAGTTTATTTCAGTCATTTTCTAGTATTTCCAGATCCCTCCATACTAAATGGAACTAAATAACCTCATCACACTCCAAAACAGTGTAATTTAATTTGTGGGTATTTTTTTATTTCATTTTAATCCTAATGCATTTAATCTGCCACACTCTAATATGGTCATTCTTAAAGTAAACTTGTTTGAGTATAACAAGTTAAAATTGTGGTCAGATTAACGAAAACATTCATCTGCAGTTCTAAAGAATCTAAAGATTCTTAAGAATCAATACATAGGAAAAAATGAGAACTCTAACACCTAGAATAAGTTACTATCAAAACAGAAATTACAGACAATTTAAGGTACTTGAATACTAGAAAAAGTATCTTAGAAAGCCACAACGTCTTTAGGATGGTTCAGTCATTACAGGGCAAAAAGAAATACATGAAATGATCAGAAGGTCAAAGTGGGGACCTTCTATTTTAAAAGTGTAGAAATTGTTAGTTCCTACTCCACCAGACCCCAACAGCCGACTGTGTAATCTCATTATTCTGATCCATATTGGTCTAACAGAATCACAACCTCACTATAATCGTTTTCCTTGCCTGCTCTGGAGATATCCACTGATTTCACGTGCTGTTGGGGTGTCAGATGGGAAATATTTGCTCACCGCTGCAAGGTCTCTCCTCTGCTTTTTCAAGCAGGGGGGTAGTTCAGTATTTTCGGGGTGCTGGAAGAGAATTGGGTGGTGGAGACAGGAGCAGCAACAGAGTGGACCCTCTATGAGGCTGGGAAGACAGTTCAGAGCGAGCACACACAAGAGTAAATCTATGTTGTCAGAAGTACACTAAAACTGGCTTTGTAGTTCTATAGGGACACTGCTTGCCAGCAATTGTGAAAACTTAATGTTTTGGTGCTTAACAAAGCATTAAAAACGTAAAAAATAATTGCATGTTTTGTTTGGTTGATTGTTGGTTTGTTTTTTTTTTAAATCCTCTCCAAAATAAAAGCCAACTAAGAGAGAAAACATGAAGATGTGGATTTTGCTTTGAGTTCAAAGTCTGGCCTGATGAGCTGTTTGCTGCACCAAGGGAATGCCAAAACAACTTTCTAGACAAGTGCATTATATTTAAATGCAACATTGATTGAGGCAAAAGGATTGCCTCATCCTCTGTTTCACTGATCGAATGACAACTCTGAAGTAACTCAGGATATTTCAATTAATCAGAATCAAGATTAAACCCCTACTGGAAAGAGTACAGGAAACACTAAAACAACTTTACATAACTGTGAGTTGTGAGTGGAAATTGCAGCGGATAAAAAAAACCACACTAAGAAGTGTTCCACTAAAACCCCCTTCATTTTAAAATTGTGTTTTTCAGAGAAGATGACAAGGAAAACTAGAAGTAAATTATAATTAGCCTCTAGCTTTAGGAAGAGTTTTTGCTTCCAGAACCCTCATGCTGCACACTAACTATAAATTTTTGGCATGCACACTTATTTCATTGAAAGAGACACAAAAAATTATCCAAAATCCAACACATAAAACGTCACCCATCTCTTTTTATCCAGTGCAAACAACTTCAGCTACAAGAAGAACACCCCTAGAAAGTACATAAGGACAGCACAGAGTGCTGCTTCTATACTATAAATGGACGCAAAAACAGCTCCCAACAAGATGCCAACCTGAAAAGGCCACAAAGGTCTGTTTTAGAAGACTGAATCCTTAACTTCCCTTCCCTACGACTTTATTTAAAAACCGCTTTTCCAATTAACACCAGGTCCTTTTCTCTGATAGAATGATTGCTTAAAATCAAAGAAATCACAGGGAAGTCACGGCGACAAATCAGACGCAAGACCCACAATGATTCCACACGACAGGACGGACACAGAGGAGCCTGAGGATTAACAAGGGGGGCAGAAAGCAGGGGCGTGAGCAGCTCCCTGCACCCACAGGGCTCAGCAGACGCTGACCGGGGCTGCAGGTGGGGCTCCCAAACCCAAATCCCCGCCAGGCCCGCCCCAGAGGAACCCAGCGCTGCCCCAGCGCCCCCGGGGAGGGGCGGCGGGAGGCGGGACACAGAAACCCGGGGCCCCTCCGCCCCCTCAGCCCCCCGGAGCCCGAGCCCGCCCCTGGGGCCGTGCCGTGAGGGGGAGCCCCGTGAGGGGGAGCCCCGTGAGGGGGAGCCCCGCCAGCTCCTGCTCTCGGTGAGGAGCGCTCGAAGACCGCAACCGCCGCGCACTGGGCGGGCGGGACGGACCGGCGACCCCCCCGCGTCCCGAGAAGGTCACTCGCTGCTCACCCGAGGCGTTGCCGGTGCTGAGGCACCACATGGACGGACGGGAGCGGGAACGGGAATGGGAACGGGAAGGGGGGGGTGGGAGGAGGGGCCGGGGGAGGGGGGAGGGCGAAGGGCGGTCACGGAACGCGCCGCGCGCGCGCGGGAACCCGCCGGCCCCGCCCCCCTCTGCGGCGCGCGTGATCGTCGCCCGCCCCGCCTCTTTCAAGGCTGGGCGGGGCCGGGCGGGGCCGGGCCTTGCGCTCAGCGCCCCCCAGTGGCGGGGGCGCCGCTCCCCGCCCCGCCCCGCCCGCCCGCTGGCGCCCCCTGGCGGCCCCTGTTGGGGCCGGGAGCGGCCATGGCGGCCGCGGGAGCCGCGGCGGGAGCGGCGGCGGACGGGCAGGAGCCTCTGCTCGGGGCCGGAGAGGCGGAGGGGGAGGAGGAGGAGGAGCAGGAGAGCAGGTAGGGTGGGCTCGTTTCTGTTCTGAGGCGGCGCCGGGCGTTGGATCGACACCCCCTGCGAGTCACCCGAGGAGCCGGCCGTGGGTGCCGAGTACCTTCCCCCGCCCCGAAAGGGGAGCCCGGTTCCTCTGAGGGCGCTTCTCGGCCCGGGGGAGGGACACGGAGGAGCTGAGGAGAGGAGCGGAGGAGCCGGAGGATAAACCGGCTCCCGCCGTGCCCAGGCGCTGCCGGGCCTGGGACGGGGACTGGCTCCTTTTCCTTGTGGAAAAACGCGAACCCACTTGGGAAGTCCCCAGAAAGCACCAAAACAGCGGTGCAGAAGTCTGGGTATTTACTATCAGCCTTCATGTGTGGGCAGGAGTTTGTCGGTTGGGGTTTTTTTCTTTCCTTCTGACAGCAAAACTTGAGCGGGTCTTTGCTTTAAGGTCTATGCCGGAACGCTCGCAAACTTTAAGCTTGATGTAACTAAAGTATCAGAAGTAACCAAAAACACAGCATATGCAAGTGTTTGGCAGAATTCTCCCTATCCGTGATGGCCAATAAGATGGCAAGAGTACATTTAGGAACTTCGTTTGTGTGGTTAAAGTATCTGTGAACCAAGGCACTTAAATGCTGTAAACATTTCTGAAGAATTAAATATACAAATCATGCTGTGATTAATATAATACTAAGTAAAATGTTATTAGTATTAGTCACAGTTACATTAGCTTTAAAAGTGCAGACATGCCTAAATCTATGTATGACTTACATAAACTGTGTTTATAAACTGTTCAGGCCTCTATAACCTAAGTCTACATCTTTTGAACAGAGATTATTTTAACGTTGTAACTTGTGGTTTAATTTTTTTTTCAGCCCTTACAGTCTTCAGCTCATCTTTTACACAGTGTAGCTTTTACATTGTATTGTTATTTTCTCATTGTGAGAGCAGACCGGCCATAGCTTTTAGTCAAATCAGTAGTTCTTGGAATTTGTGGTTCTTTCAAGGTCTCAACTGTGATTAGATGTCTGGGGTTTTATGGTTTAATGCACACTTCTTAATGCCTTTATATGACATCTGTGATGGTCCAAAGTGTCTATACAAAGAGTTTGCAGAATTGAAGACCTCTCCAGATAAAGACCTCCTTGTGTAACATTTGTTATGTGATAGCATTTGTTATTTTTTTGATTTGTCAGTCCAGTATTTTTCAGAAAAAAAAAAGTTCTTTGTAGTCTTTGCTGAGTAGAAATCCACTCCTGCATAACAATTCACACAATTGTATTGAGAGGTTTGTGAAAAATGTTTTCAATGTCCTGTTGGGACCAACTAGAAGAGAATCTGATAATGATTTCTTTCTCTCTTGACCTTTGGGTTGAAAACAGGGATGTTGTGGAAAGTCAAGAGCATTATAAGAGCAGGTGGCGATCCATCTGGATTATGTACCTTACAATGTTTCTCAGTAGTGTAGGTGAGTAAACACATGTGGATTTCAATGTTATTTGTTTAATGAATATACTTTGGTTTGAAAATTACAGGGTATTCTAGGTTTCAGCTACGTAGCTTCTTTAATGCTGCTGCTCTTTTACAATCTCAAAAAGGTGCATTTTGTGATTCTTCAAAAGAGAAAATATGACTAGGAAATCAAACAGAAAGTTACATTTAATGAGATAAGTTACAAAACTGTTTTGAGACTAAGTGACATATTACATAAATCTGTGGTTTATGGCTATTATAGTTCAGGGTGAAAGGTAGTGGCAAGGTAAGGTTATTGCTCAGAACTGAACAAAACAAAGGTCACACTTTTATCATTCAAAGTGAAACTTATAGGGATCAAAAACAAATAATGCAGCGTTATTGAGAGGGAAGATTGTTATGGGAATGTATGTTAGCTATTTCAAAATATGTATCAAAACTTGTTTTTTCCTACAGGACTTTGCATCTCCACTGCAGAACAAGTTACTGTTTTATTCCTAAATAGCTCCCCCTGGAAACAAGAATTCTGATGATTTTTGACTTGTGGTGATTTTCTGTGGGCCTAGAAATTATCTTGAAAATCAGTAACTTTTTTTTTTAATTTGATGAATTAAAACTACTTTGACTAATGAATACAGACATGTCAGTATATCAAGAAATTCTTTTTACTTTGGCAACCCTGTTGTCTTTCCATTGGGAGTTTTTTTTGTTTAGTGTGTATGCATCCATAAAATGACCTTTTAAAAATAGTTTCTCCTGTTAGGAGGAATTATCACTCCTTAAAAAAAGCACATAATGCATAGTTTTTTTCAGGTGACAGACTGATGCACAGGTTTAGACTATAATACACTTAGAGGCATAAGAATGTACCTGTAATAACTGTTTCAGTAAAGCAAATTACTGATAAAAATGGCAAATAAAGTAACTTCCGTTATGTTTTTATTGTGTTACAGGTTTCTCAATTGTAATTATGTCTGTGTGGCCGTATCTCCAAAAGGTTTGTAAATATGTTTTTCTTAACTAGTAAGAACAGAAAACTCGTGCTCAGAAAGTAGGTAATACAAAACTTGGGCTTTTAATTAGGAAAAAAAAAGTGAAGGGAAGTGTGTGGTTATAAGAGACTTTTATTCTGCCATCCACGTAGACAGCTTTTATTATTTCTTTTAAAGTCTGTCCAGTTGATTTCCTGAATTGATACAAGGTACATCATAATCCAGAAATTCTTGGTTTTCCAATATCATGGCACAGTTTTCTTGGAGAGTGAATGAATAGAAATCTCTTTATTAAAACACAATGCATTTTGGAAAAAAAAAAAGGAAAAGGAAGCTGGAGGTAGAAGTTGCTCTGTAAATGTCACGTAGATCACGTAGCACATAGATCTTGATATTGCTAACAGGGAATTGCCATTGCTCCTGGATAGTGATTTTAGTTTGTATGGGATTTTGTCACCACTTTGTTGCATTGTTAAAAGTGGCATAAAAGTCTCTAAAACTTTAATTTAGTCTGTGCTAGGATTTTACTGCTCCTGGAATTGCAGCAGGCACCTTCAAATGCAAATCTGGAGGAACATATCCTGGACAGGGTCCTAGAGGTACCATTAAAAGTGAGGCTGGTGCTGAATTCTTCCAGAAAAAAAATTCATTATCAGCCTCGTAAATCAGGACAGATTCAGGCATGTGCAGAGATGATTGAAATGATTCCTTCCTCCTGGCATGTAAACTGTCTACTGTACTGCTTAAGTTATGTCTGTAGCCTGGAACATCAGCAGTGCTGTACAAAAACTACTGGAGTTTGTTGCAAGTGAGCCCTTTCCAGTCTCGAAAGCAAAGCACATGTTATTGGTTTGGTGCATTGCTGGAGAGAATTATCCAAGGTTCATTGCCCCAGACAGAGTATTACAGTAGAGAGTCTTGGGTATTCCAGGTACTAATTCTGAAAGAGTGTTATTGATAATATAAAACACTGTAATACTTCACCCACAGTACTGATTAATGTTTCTGCAGATTGATCCGACGGCAGACGCGAGTTTTTTGGGCTGGATTATAGCTTCATACAGCATTGGCCAAATGGTTGCCTCTCCCCTCTTTGGCCTGTGGTCCAATTACAGGCCCAGGAGAGAACCTCTGGTCGTTTCAACTGCTATTTCAGTAGCTGCTAATTGTCTCTATGCCTATGTCCACGTGCCCCATTCACACAACAAATACTACATGCTGACTGCACGTGCTCTCGTGGGATTTGGAGCAGGTAACCACAGCAGAATTTACTTTTCTGAAAATTATTACATTCTGTCTCTCGTATAAGTTAGTTAACGTCATATTTTAGTACCAGTAGTAAAAATACTAGAGAGTTCTGGGGTTTATTTTCTTGCAAAATAAGGGGGAAAAAACCCTAAAATAAATGTCACTCGAGATTTTAACAATATAACTTACTATTTACATGAATTTTGATTTGTGTTTTTTTTTTTTTTAAAGGAAATGTGGCTGTAGTTCGGTCATATATTGCAGGTGCCACTTCTCTTACAGAAAGAACAAGTGCCATGGCCAACACCAGTGCCTGCCAAGCAGTTGGCTTCATATTAGGGCCAGGTAAGGCATATCTTCTTCCCTCACTTCTGTAATGCTTATTAGGATGAAACTGGGCATTGGAAGTAGGAATCCTCAGCAGCTGTGTGGTGGTGATATTAAGACATAGTTTGTCAATGGTATCAGAATTGAATAAATAGTCATCAATACTCGTGTATGCCAAAATACATGAAACATTGTAGTCCAATTGCACTGCCCCGGTTTAAATTTTGATTTTAACCCCCCCCACGTGCTTCTTTTCTCTCTAGTTTGCCCTTAGCACAAGGAATACTCCATTCCCAGGACCAAGGTTTTTCATGTAGGAGGAAGAGGAAAAAAGTAAATCAGCCAAGAAAATTAACCCTTGGTACACTCAGAATTCAGTTCCTTTAAGTGTCATGATGTTATTCGTACAGTGTATCTGTATGTAACCAAGTAGTTTTCTGGCTAGTTGAGACCCCCCCTGGCATCCATCAGTTTATTTAGAGTAGGATTCTCAAAATGTAAGAGGTTTGACAGGAATAAGATTTAAATTTTATTTGGCACTTAGAACAACTTTGCTTCTCCGGTTTTATATGTTTATTCTACATGTGTTCTAATATTAATGATTCTCAAGATTTTCACAGTACATTCATGTTTTTAAGTTTTTCAGACGTGTTTTACACTTATTGGAGAAGGAGGAGTAACATGGGAATTAATTCGTCTTCAGCTGAACATGTATACAGCACCAGTTTTATTTGGAGCTCTCTTAGGAGTTATTAATATTATTCTCATCTTTGCTATATTCAGGTAACCAAGTAAAAAAAATTTACCTTGTTTTTGTGGGTAATTTGTAGTAAAAATATGCTGCTCAGCAGGAGGAGTAATAAATAAACTGAAATCTGGAGTGCTATTTATTTTTTCAGTGTTTCTACATTAATATCTTTATTTTCATTATGCTTATAAATCAATCATGGTGATATTAACAGTTAGAATGTAAATTGATTAAAAAGGTTAAAGCTTGTGGACGAGTAGCTTAGCGTTGATATAACTTTAGTGTTGATGGTTCCTGCCTATGTTTTTTATCTAAAGCAAAATAAGGTTGGCTTGTCTGTAGGAATCTCACTGTCTTTGTCTTTCCTTTAAGAATCTTGAGGGGGGATTTTTATTCATTATCCCATTACTGTAGATGCATATGGATATGTGATATTCTCTCACAAGAATATTTTCTTTCTTGAACAGGATGGTGTTCACTGCAATCAAATGTAACGTTCACAGATGATGTTTAAGGGAGCTGGGAATAACTATCATATAAGATGATGCCATTTACAGTTATTTTAATAGAAACTTGACTCAACAGTAGATCAAATAAATATGTGTATTAATGAAAACAGTTCTAAATTTCTAGGGAGCATCGAGTGGATGACATGGGACGGCAGTGCAAAAGTATTAATTCTGAAGGAGAAGGTACCTATGTTTTCTTGAAAACTTCTTGTGTGATTATAATTTAAAGTACCTTCTTATTATTAAGCATTTAGAAGTATTCTGATGCATTGGAAACTTGAAGTGGAAAATAGGCTCTCTGACTGGTCCAGAAATTGTTTCACGTCCATGTTGTATCCACAGTGCTGTCAGGTAGCAAAGAAGGAACAAAAATTGTATGGATCCTTCCAGATTTTCACTGAGAATTCTTCTGTGTAGCTTTGACCTTGCAAGAGCAACAAGTGTTTTGGTTTCCATTGATAAGATATTTAAAGTAGTTTGCTTATTTTGCTGTCACTCAGGACTTGTCAGTCGCTAGGAAAACAGATGGGGTAACCAATTTGGAAATAATTTTCTCTAATTGTCAGAAGAATTGACATTTCAACAATTCGATTTTGATTTAAAAACTTTATACTTAGATTGTAAAAATATAACTGCTTAGCTGCCCACAAACGTGCAAGTTAAATACTTAAGAAACTAAAGAAATCACTACTGTTTGTAATTTGTGGTGGTACAAAAAAAAAAAGCTGTTTGCAGTTTAGCTAATTCTTTTGTTCTGTTGCAGAAAATGATGCCCTGGATCAGGACACAGAAGGAAATGTTGACCATGTTGCTGTGGTAGCACTCAATGTTCTCTTCTTTGTCATCTTGTTTGTATTTGCTGTCTTTGAAACGTAAGTTTGTATATTTTCTCTCAAAATACTTAGACACGTAGACGGTGGTTGGATTGGGGGGGCGTGTAAAGTCTTTTCTGTTCCACTCATTTTCTTAACCAACTCTTCATAAATATAAGTCCAAAACCATATACAATCAATTTGATGTGTACTGATACAAAGTAATGAATTAAAGGTGAGCATGAAAATATGTACTGTCTGTGGTATAGGAAACATTAATGTAAAAGCTTTTAAATGGAGGCAAACTCATATCCTCAACTTTTTGGGTGTTAAAAAAGACAGCTTAACTTGGGCTACCTAAAATCCTTAGAGAAAACCATGTCTTCAGTTGAGTATCTTGTTCTATACTTTTAACTTTGTGTAATTCAGTATGATTCTGATTAGCTCCAAAAGCTTCAGTGAATCTCTTACTTCAGTAATAATTAAAACAATTGTTTCATATAGTTAATGCAATTGTATTCTTAAATACACTATTTTATATGACTGGGCTTTTTTTACCTGAAGAGGTATGTTATTCACTCCCTAATTTTCTGTAAGAAAATAAGTAAAACATAACAAAATTACCTCAAACTGAAGTGTACTTCATTTTTCTAACTTAGAAAATAGTTTGAGGATATAAGTTATTCTGCAAGGTTTTTGAGCACTGATATGGCTAAATTTTCTTTTACAATATGGCCCGTATTGGAAATAATGTCTTAATGACATTATTTTTAGAAAACTGAGTTCCTGGAGATTGCTTGGCTCCTAAAGCTGAAAAACAGTATTAAAAGTTTACTATTTTTATACTCACAGGATCTGGGTTCTTTTCAGTCTCTATTACTCTGGCTTGGCTTTAACTCCATCATCTTTTCATGAACTACTGGAAGTAGATGAATGATGCTTCAAAGTATGGCTGCTGTAATGCAGTTGTAAATTTTGTCTAGTGAATTTAATTTTAATAGATGATGCATGACAGAATTATTTTATAATTAGCCTGTGTTTTCTGATAAGTCCATCAAGAGGAAAGGTTTCTATACCAGTGTGTTTGATATTTCGGACAATATGTTTATGGAAACAACCGTTCAGAAGCAGCTTTTTTTTAATTACTGTATTTTTGTTCTGTCATTTTAGTATAGCTACTCCATTGACAATGGATATGTACTCCTGGACCAGGAAAGAAGCTGTTTTTTATAATGGAATAATCCTTAGTGTGATTGGCATTGAATCAGTTATTGTCTTCATGGTGGTTAAAACGCTATCAAAAAAGTAAGTTTTTGGAATTTTTTTATTATGTTAGTAAGTATGAAAAGCTTTATGGCAAGGCCAAATCTCTATTGCTGAAATCTTTCACTTGCTAATGAGTCTGGGTTTACTATGATAATGAAGTACTTCCAATTTTGGCACAGCCATGATGGTGTGGTTGTTCTTTATTCTGTTAACATAACCCCCTTACTTGACTGTCTTTTACACTTGAATCCCAAGAAAAACAGGTTTTAAGTTACTGTGATTTTGTAATTTTTCTTGCCGATGTTGTGGTTAGGTATCATTTCTACGAACTAATGGACTATGTCATTAGCAGCAACATAAATTTTAATTTCAATTATACATTTAATTGCAATTTTGTTGTTGGATAGGACTGGTGAGCGTGCCATACTCCATGGAGGCTTACTGATTGTCTTGGTTGGATTCTTTATCTTACTGCCTTGGGGGAAGAAGCTACCAAATATCCAGTGGCAAGGTACAGTTCAAGTCACACTAACCCATCTTTGTAATTTTTTTTTTCAAGCTTTTATTGTATTTTTGTTCTTAACTATATACATAACTTATTTTTACAGAAATAAAGAATAACTCCATTCCCAGAACAGTTCCCACTGAAATGTTAATGCCTTTCTGGAGTTTGCAAGAGATGCAGCTGCCATCTAACCACACAGCAGAACCCGTGGGCTGCCCCCTCACACAGTCCTGGTGCCTCAACACTCCCATGGTCTACCTGGCCCAGTACCTCAGTTCGGATGTGCTCATAGGATTGGGCTATCCTGTTTGTAATGTCATGTCCTACACTTTATACTCAAAAATCCTAGGACCAAAGCCCCAGGTAAGCATGATCCCTGAACAGTTTATTCCATCTGCTCTCCAAGACTTACAGCCTCTTCATTAGAATGAGGGGTCTACTTAAAATTCCTTTTGGCATCAGCCAAATAATAGTGCACTTCAACCAGGGCAGAACTTTGCAGGAACTCTAATCTCTTAAAATTCAGGGCAAGTCCCTAGAGGAATTAGAAAGCAAGGCTTATGCTATTTATGCAAATCTTAGAATGCAAAAATTTCATGGCTTTTCTGGAAGAATCATTTTTTTAACAACTAATTATATATTTGGAATATCAGTTTGGAATAATGTTCCTCTTACTAAGTTTATTGTATTACTCTAAATGTATAAATGCTACTAATGGCCTCAGTTATTGATATTTTACAGTGGTAAAACACCTAGCAAGCTGATATTACTGCTTAACAAAAAAATTTATTATTTTTTTACTTTTTTTTCATGTTATATTTTGGTGAAAGAGACTAAATGCTTTGAGCCAGAATGCATTTTATTGGAAAGCTGTAGAGTATGTATGAGTGGAGCCTTGGAATTAGTGCATAGGGAGGCTGAGCACTACTCTTAGAAACAAAGTAATCAGTATTATAATGAGTTAAGAAAGATAAGTGGTTATTTAAATACTTTTACATTTTCTAATTAGGATACTGGGTTGGAATTACTGGCAAGCCAAATAATTCCTGTATCACTAACCTAAGCTTTTGATCTGCTGTAGGGTGTCTACATGGGATGGTTAACTGCCTCTGGAAGTGGAGCACGAATACTTGGGCCTGTTTTTGTGAGCCAAATATACACTCACCTGGGACCACGCTGGGCATTTAGCTTAATCTGTGGAGTAGTTGTAGTCTCTCTCTTACTCTTGGAGATAGTATACAAGAGACTAATTGCATTTTCTGTCAGATATGGAAGGATGCAAGAAGAGAATTGTTAGATATGTATTTAAAAAAAAAAAAGGTAAAACCAACCAGAAGGAATACTTAGTTTATTACTGCTTTTTAACAAGGAGTACATAACTACTGACTTCATTGGCTGTGTGCTAACAACTGTACACCTGTACTTACGTATTGACAGAATATATAACTTGGTCATATCCCAAGGTATGGTTACACCTGCTGCAGGAGAGCTTTTGTATTCTGCTTTTCTAGCAGCAGAGGAAGGGATGAGGCAGATCAGATCAGTACAATGGCACATTTAATGTATTTACAGTTTAAATTATGCACCCGTGCACTGAATGTAGCTGGTCACAAGTTATGGCCATCCTTTCCAGAAAGAGATAAAAGAAATGTTATCTTGATTCTGTGAATCAGGATTAGTAACTCTTTTGTAACTGCAAGATTAGTTAAGCTGCATGCACTTTGTCTGGAAACATCACTACTTGAGCAAACCTTCTGATGTTTGGTTTGTTGCTCATAAGCACTGGTTAATACGGACTGTCTGATTCTGGAACCGGTTACCTATTAGTACATCTCCAGGATTTCGTAGAGGAAGGTAGATGCCCTCTGCACAAGTAGCTTGTGTGGGATTTGGGTCTTTAAGTTGGTTAAGAGCCCTTAAAAATTAGTATCAGCTATTTGAACCATGGTGAACCCTATGTGCAATTTTTCCTCTCCTTTTTTGCAGCAAGAAAGATAACCTGTCCCAGGTTGAAATATGCACAGCTTTTCTTAACTACAAGAAGGAAAGACTAAGGATGATACTTTACACTTTTGTTGTCATTTGTGAGAATGAATGCACTGTGCTGAGCAGGGGTAGTGATTAAGTGAAAGGAGAAAACTGGCTCCTTGGGTGTTTACTCTTAGTTATAGACTTATACAGGTAACAAGGTACAAGAAACAGGAATTTTCAACGTTTTAATTATTCAGAGGTTCTTTTAAAAAGTGAAATTGTAATTTTCCCTCGTAATAGGGCCTAAGCTTATCTATACGGGTTAATTTTAGCTGTTTTAATATTACTGGGAAAAAAACCCTGGAACTACTCCAGTGTGAGAGTCGTGGCTGCTGTTTAATGTCTCTACTATTTGATGCTTATTGAATTTAATAAATGTAATTATGTATTCCTACATACTCCTACGTAATCAATTGTTCAAACACTAAAAGACTACTGAATTAAAAGATGATTTTTCCAATACTGACTGAAGGAAATACAGAAGTCTTATTCCCTCTCAGGCCTACTGCAGAATCACAAAAGCTTATGAGAAAGGACTTCACTTTTAGAAGCTAATTCATAATAAGTACTACCTCTATATCTTCCTTGATGTGCTAAATTCTTCATTTGCAAACTATTTCCTTGATTTGGGCATGACAAAGTAATCAAAATTCTCTCTTTTAGACCCTAGACAAATAAGGAGAACTGACTTGAATCAAGGCTGGTTTAGGTCTAAGCTGAGCTGTGCTTGCATGTAGCCACCACCAGCTCCTCTGAAACTCTTCATCTTCCCCCTACCAGCACTGTTTTGGATCCCACTTTCTCCTGCCTTAGAAGGAAGTCAGAGTATTAAAGTACAGATATAAGGACTATCAGGAGTGTTGGCACACTGTAAGCAAAATGCTACTGTTAATGCTACTTCTGTTGTTTTAAGTGTGACTCAATGTGTAAGACAAGGTAAAGGTATCTAAAGTTAATAATTCCTACCAAGTAACAAACCAAATCAGTTACTACAGCATGTGTTTATTTTCCTGTCACCTGTGCTCCTGGGTTTAGTGATCTGTAGGCCAGAGGTAAAATACTGAATATACAAACACAGCACAGTTTTTTAGTTCAACAAATTAGAAGTAACTTTGTGCAAGAGCTTTAGACTTGTTTCTTCCCAAGCTTCACCCAGCCCTAAATTCCCAACATATGTTTTTCTCTGAAATACCAGCTCAGCTCCTGTCATAAATTGAGCTTAATACTTTGAGAGCCCTTTCCTCTCACCATTCACTTGATCATGAAACAAATAAATAGATACAGACAATTACCACTGCATTTATTTTTTTTGTATCAAATGCTTGTGCAGGGAAGTTTAAGCTGCTGCTACAAAAAATAAAAACAAAGTTATAAAACATATACATATTTACATATATTACTTGTAACACATAAAAAATATAAGCTATTTACAAATACTTCAACAGCACAAATACATTTTCCTTGACTGTTCACACTGAGTAAGCAGTGGGGCAAGAAAAAAATACAACGGATTCAGATTATTTCCAAAAACTTAATGCAGTCAAGAACTAAATTGCTCAAAGTTTTGCTTGAGCAAGCTTATCCATCATTTTGATGAAAACCCATATTTTGTATGTTACTTACAGAATTTGCTATACATAAACAGAGCAACCCTCCCTACCTTTTTATCAGATAGTGGAAGAATTTCTGCAGAAGCTGAGTAAGATCAGTCACTTTACTGTAAAGTCAGTGAGTGAGTTTATTAAGCTCTCATGACGTGACACCCGGTTTGCTTTAATCAGTGAGGACCAGCTGGACTGGTAAACATCACAAGAATAGAAGACAGACAGTGCAGTTTCTCTTTGATGTATTCTGGCAACTTATCATTTTCTCCATACCTAGAGTGGCAAAGCAGCATAGAAAAATACAGATGCTTAAATAATTTGTTTTATTTTAGAAGAATATAATTATTTCAAAACATTAGTTTTCTCACCCTTCCTGTTTTAAATACTATAAATAAATAATGGCTGTTCTCTGGAAATCAAGCAGATACATTTTCAGCTTGTTCTATTCATTTGTTATCCAGAGTTCAGTCAAAGTTATGAGTACCTCTCTTTATTTATTAAGATTACGTAGGCTAATCAGCTGTGAAGTCATTGAAAAGCTGTTTTAATATTTACAAACCAAAATCAGCCTTGCACTGTCCATTACCTGGACTATTTTGTAGCAGGAACAGACTCACCTGGTTGTCTGGCCATCTGGAGATGTGTAAGTGATAGAAGAAACACCTGCTTGGGCTACCAGCTGGGATCCATCATTAAACTGAACCCACACTGCTCCACTGGTCAGCTAACAAGAGAAGTTGCATTACAGTTTGAGGATATGAAATACAAAATTACATACCTAGAATTTTTCTAATAATTGAAGCTGAAAGTTTTTCAGAGTTGCTGAAGGGACTTAGGTATCATGATCAGTCTTTTAAAAGTAAAGATTGCATGGATACTACTTTGGTGTAAGTAGTCTCATGTAAACTTCCTAAGGTTTCAGATGCTTAGCTTTAAGTCATCCTTGTCAATGACAGTTAAAGAATTACCTTTAGCTTAACCACTCCTAAAGAAATTTTGAATAGAACCAAACATAAAATAGAGGCCCATTTGTGAGAGTTCACAGCTATACACACTTTATATATATAAAGCAAACTTTTACTGTTAGGACAGGAAGTTTTATCTGGATTGCCAGATTTTTTAAACCTAAAGCTGCTCCCACAGAAAAGCAGAAGGAAAATGTCTTTGTAAGGAAACAGCTTTTCCTGTTGTAGAGGCTTGTACAGATCTGGTACATATGTGTTAAAAATTCTTTGTCATGACACCTTTACATCTATATTAGCGAACGGATAACTTTAATAGTTTCAACTTTTTACTAGAGTCAAATTTAAATGACAGAAGACACTGAAATAAACAATAATAGCTAAAGGAAAATTTTGATAACAAATACTGAAAAATTGTTTTGGTTTCTTCTACTTACATAGTTCACAACGGTATTTATCTAAGACACTTATTTAAAAGCATCTTTCCACATACACATTTTAGATTTAAACTGTAGCAAAGCACAACTGAATGATTCCTCACAAATCAAGTTTAAAGTTAATGACTTACTAATACATATCTCAAATTTAATAGGAAAAAGAACACACTTCCATCCTTTATCAGTATTAATTTCTCACCTGAGAAGCCCAACCAACATTTTTCACAAAGACAGATTTTACAAGTTGGGCTGAATTTGGACTGCATTCTGTTTGATGAACAGAGGAGCACATAGTTTCAGCAGTGTTGGTCATAAACGTAGGCTTTTCATACACCACCTAGAACCCAGAGATGCACAGAATAAAGCCTTAGTATTAATCCCACTAATTATGTACCAGCTTAGTGGTCAATTACCACCTGTTCATATATACAGACAGCTTTAGCTTGTATGCTTCATTTAACAGCATTACAATATAAAAACCCCACAGGATTTTGTAGGACATCTCCCTGTAGTCACAAAGGAATTGCTTTCCCTAAGTTTTCTACTTCAATTGTGTTTTTGCTGTCAGAAAACCCCGTCCAGCTTCAGCAGAACATTTTCAGCACATTAGACTATAAAGTAACCCTCATTCAGATGACCACTCAGACAGTATTTTACAAAAGTAGAGATTTTGCTATTAATTGGAAACTAGAACATAAAACATTAATAGAAGGGTTCTGCAGCACATACAGAATCTGTTATAGGTTTAGAGAGACAAAAGCGATGAATTAAGGATAACAGAGGATCAAACATCAGAGACCTTTAGGACAACACCACAACTACTCCCTACAAGGAACATGTTCTACTACTCAGATACCTCCTCCCACAGTCACAGAGATGACAGAGATGAGGTGCTGTGCTTAGCAGTGTTTAAGATTCAGGTGCAGTGAAAAGATGCAAATCAGGGAATGCCTCAAATAGGAGAATTTGGCCAGGAAAGAGATCAGGATCCAGATAATTACAGGAAGCTGGAAGAAACAACAAGCTGTACCTCAGGATATACAGATCTAGTTCAAGTATCAAGGAAACTACAGATATAGTTCTTAAAGACTGAAGTGTTTGCTGTATGGCAAATAGAGACTGAGTTTGAATGTTGAACCTTCAACCTACAACTCCAGTGATAGGTAACCTTCAGTCAGTGTGAAAATCAACACCAGTACTGAAGCCCTAAGGAATTTTTGTTGTCAGGTTCACCTCAGTCAAGTGAAAATTGTCAGATTCTGCACTAACGACATGAGCTACATAATCAAAAAAGAGATGCAAAGTGATGTAGATTCAACAAAATTCAGATGATACAAACTCAGTGTGCCAAGACCCCTATATATATATATATTTATTCCCCAGTCAGTTGAGGAAGTTTTATCAGGGTTGTGATGCAGGAACAAAAACTTGGTGGGTCTTTTAAACAAACTAGATGAAATTGCTCACAAAGACTTATTGGCTACACATGTGTTTTTACTTACCCTTTTTTTATACACACACTAAAACATGATTATTTCAGACAACAGCTTCAAGTGTCCATATCCTTTGTGACTACCACTCAACATACACTGCTGAGGAGCTCTCAAGTTAGAGACTCTGCTGTATAACAGGAGTAAGTAATTTTCAAACTCTGTTCCTATGAGGAATTTGTGGTAAAGTTTTGGAGTATTCTGATTTTTCAGATCATCTTAAATCTAGGTATCAAAAGTTAACTGAAATCAAAGTCAACATTTCTAGTCAGTACGCTCACAAATGGCTAATAAAAGCCTACATCCAAACAAATGTAATTCCATTAGTTCAAATAAAAGAGTAATATTTGAATTCCTACAGGAGAGCAGTTTCCATGGTATGTTCTGTGTACTTACAGGAGTACAGTTTGGCGTCTGAACTGGAGTAGAACTGGCAGCCTTATTTCTATCCAGTGTTACAACTTCTTTTGAACAGTTTGTATTGTCCAACAGGGGAGGTGTTACAGCCTGTGGTGATTCACTATTGCCAGGTTTTCTGGAAAAATATGAAAACAAGAATGGAAAAAGGTCTGTCCAAAAGGGACTCAAGGACTCAAAAAACATGTGAGAAGATGTTGCTTTTCCTTCAATTCACTACAGACTGTCTAAAGCACAGCAATGGTCTTCTGCAGAATTGTTTTTACACGTGCTAATTGCTAGCCTCGTTTAGTCCGAATCCACAAGTGCATATTATCTTGGTATCAAAGGAGGCTCTGCAGGTCAAAAATAAGGTATTCATACATGCTATTAAGTTAATATTTGCTAATGACTGTGAGCCTCTGTTAAGCAACCTTGGCTTCTGCAAACGTTCGCTGCATAAGGCTGCTGAATGGGAATATTCAAAACTTAAGTATTCTCAAGTGAAAGATACTACCTTCCAACAATTATTGGAAAAAATGGAACACTTCCACTCCTTTTTTCTTCTTCCAAAACAGCAGATTCCAGAGCAAGGCATATACGATGTCCCTGAAATTAGAAGGAGTTTAATAAAGTCTTAAATTAAGAACTGTCTAAGTATTTCGTACAGGTTTAGGATGGCAGGTGAGCCCACACAAGGAAATTTCAATGGTACTGAATCTTTCAAGTTGGATAAAGCAGCTTCATCAGTTCTGTTTAATCCTTTCACCAGACAGGCAAACCTGCTTTACATATTATCAAGAATTTCCTCTCAGCCTTTGTTATTGTTACCTTTACATTGATATTTGCTCTTCCAAAAACACCATCACTTCCTCCTTAATAGTGTAATGAAAAATATGAAAAGCAACACTGGAAGCACATTTGTGAAAGGGAAACTGTGTTTTTAGAAACTGCTTTGCACTGGAAAAGGTCTATGTAAAACACTTTACTTCATTTGCATGATCCATATAAACTTGTATTTCCTTCTTCAACCCTGCTTCATTTTCTCCTTTCAAAGTGAAGGATTTCCCTGATTTTTCAATCACACGAGTTATACCAGCTGTCTTGTGTATCTTTGCTCCTGTAAAAAAAAAAATAACACCTTTTAGTGTGAGTTGTACAGATTTCTGCCATTACATTCTACTCTACTAAACTGATTGTTGTTTAGTATTTGGCAACATTTTACTACAGCTCTAATATAATTATCTAACTATTTCCATAATTGCAGAATTAATACATACCGTCATAAAAACAAATTTCAACATCTGCAGTGGGTGTATTTTCCATCAACATACACTTGGCATATCTTGTATAGAATGTCACTTTGGGGGTTTTTGTTCTTACCAACTGCACAAACTTGGCTGCATACTGGTATTTTTTCCAGTACTTTTCTAAAAAAGAAAATTTAAAAACTTTTTTTAAGAGGTAGCAGATTAAACACTATGCACCAGCTTGAAGATAAGTAATTGAAAATATGTATTTGATAGCTGAAGTTTCTGAGTAATATTTAAGTCCTTGACAGAAGTATGTTCAAAGAAACTGACTTACTTCCACCAACAGTTCCCAGTATGAACAAGGAAAAGATTATGAGAGCTTTAATTTTATTGCACTACATTGTAAAGGGGTGACTCCTTAGAACTCCCATATAAAAGACATTAAAACCTCTGGATTTACACTTTCTTGTGAAGTTTCAAAACAGTTTCCAGTTAAACTGCAGTTTGAATCTTATTCTAAAAGAAATTTTACTTCACAATTACCTGAAAAATAGTGGCTAAAAGCTATGAAGTCTGAAGGTTCATTTAAAATATCACATTAATCATCATAATTTTAAAATAAATTTCAGGTTACCTGGCAAGTTGTCAAAATTATACATGCAGGTGCCTTCACAAGAAGCAGGAGGTCTGTCATCAAGAAGGAAACCTCTTCCTTCATTTGGATGATAAACTGCAATCTACAAAAATGGAACAAAAATTGTGTTTAGTTGCCAATTACTACAGCACTCTGTGCTTTTAACAGGTATGGAAGTAAGTCCCAGTTTAATTAATTACCATGATTTACCATGAACATTCTCTAGGTAATTATTTAACAGCAGCACTTTTTTAACAATACTTCACCTATTCCAAAAGTCAAATCCAGTTTTGCTCTGAAATAATTGTTTG
>JAWWLV010000144.1:6423218-6448602 GCA_035041135.1 Platyrinchus mystaceus | reverse complement strand
CTTTTATACATCTGTGAAGAAATCCAAAACATACCACATTTCCATCACAAGATATTCTGAGAACTTCTTTCACAAGTTCCTGTGAATGGTGTTCTTTTAGAAATTCCATACAGACTTCCCCAGTATCTAGAATGCTCACCTAAAACATATTAAATATACAAGTTAAACAAAAAGACTGTTACTCTCTGGAAAGGCAAGATACCACTTTTTTCCACAAAAGCTTTAAAAAATGCTTTTCTTTTCCCTTGAATGCACTGCAAACTTATAAATGCTTCTTACAGTAACTTTTGTTATTAGTGCTATTAAAACAGAGCACTTCACCAGGACTGAAGAGCATCATCCTGGTCACTGAGCCTTTGGCTTAAGTGACAAATCAAACACAGATAGGTCAGCTCTCTTGTCTTGGAAGTATTCTATATGCAAAAACTAAGATGCATCTTACCAATATAACTTTGAATTAAATTATTATAAATTACGTTTTGTAAAACCAAATGATTCTTGTTTACCAAGTGATTTCTAAGAGACGGTCGCACTATATTTAATATTTTAATTGTTCCCATTTTAAGAACATACCACTGCATTTTTTGTTTTCTGCCTGATTGGTTTCAGCCTGCGAGCGTTGAGAGGTGATACGATACTTCGCAGTGCAGGTTTCTGGGGTGCCGGTGGCTCTTGGCCCCACATTTGGGTTTGTTCTGAAGTTGACCAAAGGCCACATGTGGGAGATGGCTGAAATTTCTCAGATTTGCAGAGAACTCCAGGGATGCATTTCTTTGGGTTCCTCTGGTTTAAAGAATGTGGACAGTCGACAGACGCATCGTGATTCCTTATATCTTTTAAGGTGTTCCACGCATTTCTTGGTGCATCTTGCTGCCCATCCAGGTGATACCGAAACCCTCCATGTGCATTACTGCTGCCAGTTAGGTCTGCAGGTGGTCTTAGAGGAACTGAAAGCATCAAAAAGGTACATTGTAGATTCAAAGAGTAATAGTCAGCAGGAAAAAAACCACTATTATGGTTTTAAAAGCTTTTCGAAAGACCATCTTAGAGGGCTTTAAGTGAAGAATGGGATTCCTCAGTTCAAATCATCAGGCTATGACCTTAGTATCAATCAACATTACTGCTAATAAAATTCCAGTGCTACTTAAAAAAGGCTGTTACTAGATTTCATTTAGTATGGTCTTTAGTCTTTATATATCAATTTTTAAAAACCATTTATAAACAAAATACTTAGATTTCAAATAGATTCTTAAACAAGAATTACTTTAATCTGTTGAAAGACAGCTTACTTACCATTCAGATAAGCACTAGTAACAAGGTGTCATTCATGTTCTAGGTTATCTAACTGTTTTATCATCAGAGGTATCATTAGTACTCAAGATGTTAAATCTATACCCCAACTCTGTAATTTTATTTCCAGACCAAAACCTATTTTTATCTTTAAGCTTTCTATAAGTGCTTTCCTAGTTTTGATATTTAAGCCCTTGATCAACTTTCACCTCACTCTCACCTAACTATTGCACTCCTCCTGCCATGTGGCTGAACAGTTGAGAAGGGACAAAAGTGAAACGGGATTATTCAGACCATATGTCATCTAATTCAAATTCCCTGTAGACAGGAAAAGAAGGAGTCCAGTAATATCAAAACAGAAAGGCCAGAATAGATCTGTGGTTTATTTTAATGATTAAATTACATTATTTGCAAATGACCTAACGATGCATGACAAATAACACCTCCTTCCCCTTCTGTCTCTTTTGTCCTTTCCTCCACCTCTCCTTCTGCAGCCTCTTATCTTTCTCAGTCACAGAGGTCTCATCTTCTCTTAAGGTGTATTTGCACATGTAAATTAACAGGGTCAGCTGCTAATCTTTTGTCATGTATTTACACTTACACATTTTGGGTGACAACTGAATAATTATGGCAGGTTCTAGAATTCCGTTTTCCTCTTTTGTTTTTGCTAAAATGCTAATAGAAAATAACAAGCTCATTTTAGGAAACTGAGTATTCAAATTCAATGTACAAAGAAATAAAAATACAGAAACCCCCACAAAAACTGTTACAAGTCACTATTCCAACTTGAGTGCAAAAATACACAACTGCTAAGGAACACACCATTTGTTTGCATGCTTCCAAGCCACTGCTGCATTGTCTCAGCCTGGGACTTCTGCTCTAATAAACCCACCTGGGGCTTCATTGGGCAGAGATAATTTGAGCTGCAAAATAAAAGTTACACATGTAATCAAGGTACAACAAAGACACTTGCACAACAAAAGTTATAAAGTGACAGCTGCAGAAAGCACAACACACTTAGAGCATTTAAGAAATGCAGGTGGCATTTTGTAGCTCAAGGCAGCATAGAACATGCTTCTTTCACTGGTTAAAGTATAAAAAAATAAAACACTGTTTCCAAATGGAGTGAAAAGTTATTACTAATTTTTAGCACAAATTTAAGCCTGTTAGCACTCACTCCTGGAGCTGACATTCAGGAACAAGAAGAGCCATTGATAATGCTGCCAACAATGCCTGCTCTTACATCTAGCTCTTAATTCACACTAAAGGAAACAGCGTTGGAGAAGACTGTGATGACATGACATCCATAACCCCAGTGTATCTCATTCAGCATAACACATATGCAGCTGAAAGATGTAGCCAATCCCACCACCTAAAACAATTTGAATTTATATAAAATACAGCCAATCCCCAAAATTATAAAGATTTATTTTTACCAGCTTTTTAGACAATGTATATATTAGACCTATGTAGTCACAGGTGAACTCAAGCTGTTGAAGGATAAAGAATACACATAAAACCACTTACTGTAGAGTCAACTGATCTGTTGAAAATTCACACTAAGCTCCTGTAAGGTTTTTTAGCTCCGTAGCCTATTCCTTGTCTGCACTTTCTTTTAGTGATGATCCCTACTCTACCATTGGCAAGGACTCAGTTATCACCAAAAACACACCAAAACCACAGTATATAAATATCCAATGTAAGTCTTAAGACCTCACATTTAAGATTGCTGTGCAGGCTAACTATGTAAGAGGCTTGCCTATAATCAATTATGTAAAAAAAGTAGTAACCATTCAGTTAATCCCCACACTCACATTGATACTCTCTCATGTTTACATTAAGCACGGGTTTATGAAGTCATAGGGAAGAAAAGCAAGCATTAACATTTGCATAAATGTTTTGATTCAGACATTTCTCAAACTAGAAAGAATGCACATGCCCACTGAATTTGTTGAACCGAGCCTTATGTCAAACATTAGAGAGTAGTCAAGAAAAAATTCTTACTCCATTTACTTTTTCTAAGAGAAAAGTGCTTGTTTGTCTTTTCCCTGAACTGATTTGCAAAGAGAAAAACGTATGAAACGATGCCACTTCCTAATGTGGAGAGAAATGCAAGAACTAAGATATGAAAGTCCTTGTCTTCAAGTAGAAAATGGTTCTTTGATATTCTGCTGATGGAAAATATATAGAAAGAAGCCAGGATTTTTACCCAGAAGCTACAACTAAGTACAGAACTAAATTTCAGATAATTATCTCTGAGTGAGTGACACTTTACTTTTTGGTACACCACTTCTTTAAGCTATTGCCTAATCTTCACTTAATTTCTTCTTTTATCTTCTGTAAGCATAACAGAAAAAAACCCACAAGAGATCAGCAAGTAAAAATGTTGGTAATTACATTTAAATGTCTTCTACCCTGGTCTGTTTCTTCTACAAAGAACAATTTAGCAAGGCTGTCTACTAGGACTGCTGTGGGGAAAGAAATACTTGACTTGCTGCACATGGAAAGAACTCAATAATACATTACCAGCTCTAAATTTCATCTTAATAAAAACTGATTCTTACTGTGGTTGATCTTTTACAGGTGGAGATATTTGCCCTTCAAAAGAACCAGAACTACTAGAAGTCTTCTCCTTAAATATTTCTCCTATATCAGTGTAGCTGTTGGCAGGTGAAAAGTATTCCGTATTTTCCCTTGTTCCTACTTTAGGCTTGGAAAGCACTTCCATAGAGTGGCATCGATCAATGATATTCGATATGCCTTGAGTCTGGCTGTGGGATGTGCCAGACCTATCAGAGGAGTGGGCTCGTCGGAGGTAGCGCGAATGGGGTCTCTCTTCTTCAGGCTGAAGGGTTCTTCCCCTGCCCGTTACACCGATTTCCTTTCCCTGAATTCCCCACTGATGAAAAGAGCCACTTCCATCTCCTGATGATTTATTACTGGAATTCTTGCTCTTAGGAAAAACAGTAATTTTATTTGGGAGTGGCTGTCCAACTAACAGCTTCTTCTTTTCCTTCAAGTAACCACTGGTACTGATGCTGGAAGAGCCTGTGAAGGTTGTAGAGATGGTAGCGTTTCCACTATCCATGGAATCTTCTGAAGTTCCCAGATCTTTACTCTGTGCAGAGCTCGACCTGGACATAAAAGGATGATCCAACACTGAGGAAAGGCTCAAACGATCTGCTGGATTTTTGCGGAGTAACCTGTGTATAAGGTCTTGTGCCTCTCTTGACAAAAAGGCTGGCATTTCATAATCTGCCAATACGACTTTATTCAGCGTGTTCTTGACCGTGTCCGTGTCAAAAGGTGGCTTTCCGATAAGAAGAGTGTAAAACATACAACCCAAAGACCACACGTCAGATTCAAGCCCATGTGGACTCCTCGTGGCTATCTCTGGAGAAATGTAATTCGGAGTTCCACACATGGTGTAATGCTTTTCGTGAGGCATTTTCAGCTGAGTTGCGAGTCCAAAATCGGCAATCTTGACATTCATGTTATTGGTGAGTAAGATATTAGAAAGGGTGAGGTCTCGGTGCAGTATTCCATGAGAATGAAGATACAGCATGCCTGTGATAATCTGATGCAAGAAATGTCGGGCTGTCAAAACACAAAACCAGATGTTTTAGTCTTAAAACTGAAATCACAGCTCTGAAAATAAGTCAGCTTTAAGTCTGCTATTGGTCTTGCTTTTTGTCTAATAAAAAGAACATTACAAGGATGTTTAATGTCATGCTACTGAGAGTGTATTACTTTCTGCTTTCTACTTTAAGCCAAGTTGGCATTACCATGTGCTACACTAATGAAAAACTTGTATAATGCAGTAACCAGATTTCTGCCTTTGCTAATAGAATAAAGGAAACAGGACTGGAAATACTTTTAATTGGCCTAAAGTTTCTTACATTAGGTTCTTAACAATTAAAAAAATCAGAAACTCATTACTATCAGAAACAGCAAATACACAAAATCAAGCAGCTTCACTATGTGCATATTAAAAAATATAGGAGGCAATTTGGATGATATTTGTTTTACCATTAGCAAACTGGCAAGGCTCAAAAGTGTGTAAGTTCATGATATTGCAACAGCTTTTGTGTTGTATTACACTACAAATTCAGTGAATATTCAGGAGTTATAGCTTACAGTAGGAATAACAAAACCACATCCAGCCTGAAACAGCATAGCTTATTGTGATGTTGCAATTACAGCAATTTTAAGAATCATTTTTTCTAGAGCAAACAATTTACAGCCTTCTTTCTTCTCTTAACAGAGGGCAAAGAATGGTGAGTAAGAAACATCAGAAGAAACCACTCCTCAAAGGAAGAGGCTGCTTTATCCAGGTCAGTGTTTATCAGCTTTTAGAAGTAAGGTACCACCAGATGATCCCTTTTCTCGGGAGCAGATGTGAGTTAAAGAGATGATGCCTGTAGAGCAGTACCCCTTTAATCCAGTCCTGTCATCTGGGTTCCAAAAAATCCGTATCTATATTAGTTTCACAGAATTAGATTAGAAACTGATAGAGAAGCAGGTAAACTGGAAGAACTGCGCAAGAGGTGAGCACTGAGGTAAGGCTGGAAGCAAGAGAGGCAATAACCACTGAATCCAGACAGGCTAAAACCAGAACAGCTTGTTTGGCTGTTCTCAGCTGTGCCCTCAAACATTATCCACTGCAGTTTGCTTTGCTGTATTTTTTTTAATTGTACTGTTCAGGTTAGGATTTCAGTGGTCCATGTTCTAACTGAAATCCTCCCTCTCTCAACTGTAAAAAAATGAAATTGGTAAATTCTTAAGCAAACGAATCTTTTTTGCAAGACTTCTTTCTCAAAACACTATTCAGAAGAGTAGCATAACCAATTTAAAAACGTTTTAGCATTCCTTTGACAATATCTCTCACTGAAAGATAGGATTTCCAGTGCTTTCTGTAAGAAACTGCAATAAAACCACAGTAGAATTTCTCCTCAGCTGCCAGTCGTCCACAATTTCCAGACGGAGTGTCAAATTGGATACTTCCTTACTAACTCAGTCCTTAAGCAACACAGGTAACTGCATTACCTTCATTTCTACACACAGCTTGGAACACAGTCAGCATTTCAAGAACACTACACCTAAGGCAAACTATAATCCTGAAAGCTTAGTAACTGCTAACATATAATACAGAAGAGGTACAACACAAAGAAAGCAAATCTGTGGATGTGAAGTTTCCAGTTTTCCTCCGTAGAGCTTCCCAGTCTTGACTTATACTTCAACATAATTCTATGTACAAAGGCAAGCTCTACCTTTTATACACCTTTGCCTTCTAAAATCACGGTCTACTTTCTTTATAACCCAAACAGCACAAAGAGGAACAAAATATTCAGAAATACAAATGAATATATGTAAAAGAATAATGAATCTCTGGATTATCACTTACCACAAGACTGTAAGCTACAGAAACTGTGATGACAGTTTTAAATACTCTTCTTAAATATTTATTGGGTGAGCCAAAATGCAAAGAGTTAATGCAAAGAGCTCCACAAAACAAAAAATCCCACCTTCATCTTCTGAAAAGGGTTTCTTTCTGTTCTTTATGTATCTGCTCATTTCACCATTGTGGCACATCTCGAGTATCAAGTATACGTAGTTGCTATCTTCAAAATAGTTATAAAGCTGTAACATAAACCGAGGAAAAAATAAATCAAAATCCATTTTTCAGACTATACAACAAGTCACACATACAGCTCTCTGTACAAACCCCACAATTCTTACCTCGAGTATAGATGGATGCTTTAGCTGACAGTGTATTTTCACCTCATTCTGAACCCTCTGTACCATTCCAACTTTGTGCATGGCTTTTTTATCTATCTGTAAATGGACCACAGAATATTTTTCAAGCACTGCAGCACTGACTACATACTAACTGTATTTGGTTGTACTACATCTTCCAGGATTGAAATCCAATTTAAATACCCGTTATATACAAAAAACAACCCAAACATCAGTGCCCAACTGTATAACCCCAACTTGTTCCAACTTGCGTTCAGTCTCCTGGGAGACGGACGCTTCCTTGGCTGGCTGCCTTACCATTTTGATGGCCACTTCCAGACCGGTTTTCAGGGATACCGCTCTGTAGACCCCTGCGAAGGATCCCTTCCCTAGGAGGTTCCCCACCTTGAAATCCTGCAACAAGAACAAACGGCGCCGTCAGACCGGGGCTTCGTCAGTCCGGCTGCGGAGCGCCTCTCCCCCACGCGGACCCTCCCGAGGCCGGACAAACCCTGCCGCGCCACCGGGGGGTACCTGGACGGAGCTCTCCGGGGCACGGCGGCGGTGCCCGGCGGGGCCGCACAGCCACCCGCGCCGCATCCTCCGGCCGGCTCCGCGGTCAGGGCTCGGCTGCCGCCAGCGCTGCCCGGGGCCGCCTTCCCGGGGCCGCCTTCCCGGGGCCGCCTTCCCGCCGCGCCTCCCGCCGCCCCCGGCTGCCATGGCAGCGGCTGCCCCCAGAAACACGTGGGGACGGGCCGAAGGCGCGGGAGGAGCCGCGCTCCCGCAAACACACCCGCCGGCGGCGGGCGGAGCCCCCGCCCGGCCCCTCCGCGGCCGCGGCACACGGCGGGAGAGGCCGCGCCCCGCACCTCGATCCTCTCGCCTATGCAGGTCGCCATGACGCCGGCCGCTCTCCCCCGGGTCCTGCTACCGGTTGTGCCGAGGGCCTGGGCCGCGGTTGCCCCATCAGGGCGCCCCGGGCCGCCCGCCCCGGCGCAGCCCCGACCGCTCCCGGGCCCCGCGGCGGCCGCTCCGCGCCCCGGCCGCCGGCATTTTGAAAAGTCGCGCCGTTACCCCCCGGCCCCGCCCCGCCCCGGCCCGGGACGAGCCTGCGTCTGACGCAATCGCGTCGCGCGCGCGGCGCTCGCGGGCGGGGGCCGGGAGGTGCTGCCGCGCGTGCGCGAGGCGGCGCGTGCCCGTTTCCCCCGGCTTCCAGAGCGGCTGTTACTGCGCGCGCGCCCTGTGAGGGGCGCGCGGGGCGGGTCCTCAGCCGGACTGCGCGTGTGTCCTCAGTCCTTGGTGTTGCCTTAGCCCTGGTTGTCACCTCAGTCCTTCGTGTCGCCTTAGCCCTGGTTGTCACCTCAGCCCTGGTTGTCACCTCAGCCCTGGTTGTCACCTCAGTCCTGGTTGTCACCTCAGCCCTTCGTGTCACCTTAGCCCTGGTTGTCACCTCAGCCCTGGTTGTCACCTCAGCCCTGGTTGTCACCTCAGTCCTGGTTGTCACCTCAGCCCTTCGTGTCATCTCAGCCCGGGGCGACACCTCAGTCCTGGTGAAGTGGGTTTTGACCCTGGCTGGACGCCAGGTGCCCACCAAAGCCGCTTTCTCACTCCACTCCTCCGCTGGGCAGGAAAGAGAAAATATAAATAAGGGCTCGTGGGTCGGGAAAAGGACAGAGAGAGATCGGCCACTGTCACAGGCAAAACAAACTCGAGGGAAAAAAATAATTTATTAGCAATCAAATTAGAGTAACCTAATGATAAATTAAACCAGTCTTTAAACATCTTCACTCCTCCTTCCCGGGCTCTACCTCCTCCCCCTGAGTGGTGCAGGGAAACGGGGAATGGCGTTCCAGTCAGTTCACCACAGGTTGTTTCTGCCACTGCTCAGGTAGGTCCCTCCCATTGTTACCATAAACTGGCAGTAAGAAACCCCTAAAACTCAATTTGTGAGCATTACTGGGCAGGCATTCTTTTATTATCAAGTGCTGGACACACAGGAGGATTGCTCCTCTAATCGTGTGTGTGTCCCATTCTCGGCTCAGAGTAGCTAATATTTTCTTACAATTTTATATATTCAGCAAACGTCTTACATATTCACTACTTCTCCTATAAAGTTCATACATATGTCAATTTGGTCTAAGAAGTTCTTCAGAAGTCCTTATTTGGTCACTAGGGGTCTTCTAGTGATCTCTTGGTGGTCTCTGGTGGTCATACGGAGCTTGAACTTTACTTGAACTTGTCCATTGAGCAGCATATTTACAGCTGGTTATAAAGCGCCTTTGTCCAGCATCTCTTATCCAAAACCTGGATACTCACATTACTGCTACTTTAAAGTGTTCAGAAACTTGCTCATTCCGCAACTACCTTAACAGAAACTTACATTGTAAAGGCTGATAGAAAATTAATGAACAATGGAGAATTATTGCTCTCACCATGGGAGACAGTTCTCCACGAACAACTCTAACATTAGTCCTTCCCATGGGCAATGGTTCCTTATGAACTGCTCCAGGTGTGTCCTTATGAACTCCCACAGGGCACAGTCCTTCAGGCACAATCTGCTCCAGCATGGGTTCCCTAGAGGGTCTCAAGTCTTGCCAGGAAAGCAGCTCCAGTGTGAGATCCATGGGTCCACAGGTCCCTGCCAGGAGCCTGCTCCAGTGCAGGCTTCCTACGGGACCACAGGCTTCTTTTGAACATCCAGTGCAGGGCTCCTCCATGGGCTGCAGGTGGATTTCTGCACTCCCGTTGTGAAAACCCACCCTTACGGGGAAGGACCTTCTTGGGCTGCAGGAGCTCAGCTGCTTCATCGTGGGCTGCACCGTGGGCTGCAGGGCAACCTGCTCTGGCTCCTGGAGCACCTCCTCCCCCTCCTTCTCCACTGACCTTGGTGTCTGCAGAGCTATTCTTCACACATATTCTCACTCCACTCTTCTTTGGCTGCAATTACATCTGCACAATAACTTTTTCGGACCCCCTTCTTAAATAAGTTATCACAGGGGAGTTACCACTGTTTCTGATTGGCCCAGTCTTGGCCAGCGGCTCATCCGTCCTGGAGCCGGGTGGCAGTGGCTCTGTTGTTGGACATGGCGTGGGAAGCTTCTGGCAGCTTCTCACAGGCACCACCCCTGTTAGCTCCCACACTACCAAAACCTGCCCCTGCAAATCCAATATACCTGTGTGTCACCTTGGCCTGGTGGCAGAAAAATGATCACTTCTGACAGTCCTGCAAGCTTCCAGGTATCTCTCCTCAGGCTTAGTGGTTAGGGTTAGGGGTAGGGTTAGGGTATTAGGGTTTAGGGATAGGGTTTGGGTTTAGGTTAGGGCTTGGGTTAGGGGTTAGGGTTAGGGTTAGTGTAAGGATGCTTTTATGCCTGGAAAAGGCATCTTTTCCAGAGACAATTTTAGATGTTTTTTTCCTCCTGCCTTCTAGAGGCACTGACTCCTCCTCTTGCAGACATGTCTGAAGGCCCCACAGCTGGGGGGCCAGCTATGATAAAGCCCTGAGAAGAAGAGAGGGTGTGTCTCTTTCCTAGGCCCAGTGCAGATTTGTGCTGAGATGTTAAGTGTTCTCAGCTTTGGAAATAAATTCTCCTAAATCCTTTCACTGCCTGGTGTTTTGGGGGTACCTGCTTGTATTTTTGACCCTTACAGGCAGGAGTGCAAAATGGGAGCAAGAGGGATGGTGGGGCAGCAGCAGCACTCGGATGGACTGACACTGTTGTGCAATCACACCCATAGGTAGGAAGACGTGAGACGAGGTTGTGGCGGCGGAAAACACCAAATATTTCCTTTTTGTTACATTGTAGAGCTGCCTGATAAGTCAGATGTTTGTTTCCTTATGTGACTTTAAAACTATTGAGTGACGTTTTTCTGTTGTATCTAAAATATATGGTAAACCAAAATCCTGTAGGTACGCACAGAGAATCTCGCGTGTCCTTTGGCACCTTCATTTAGCTTTTGTTTACTGTTACAGTAGCAATCAGACCTGGTCAACAGCATTTCATGGCTCATGTGAAACAAAGCAACATAGTTGTGACAAAGTTGTTTTTATGAGCTAGTGACCTTCGCTTGATGAATTTTCTTTCTGTAGTTAAGGTGAATTCAAAATGTGAGGGAACATCTGCAAACCCCATTACCTCACCAGTTTGTTTACATTCTTATGAGCTTTTCTATTCCTAGCTGCTCTACTAAATATGAAATTCATCTTGGGGCAAGTATGACCTCAAACAATATTTAGACTCAATCCCTGTAGTGAACTGCTGCAAGTCCCTTGCACAGAATAAATTTTCCCCAGTTTTTGAGGATATATTTGCTTTTCCATTTCTTGTGAACCATCACAACTCTTTACACTGCCTGAAGCAGATGTGGCTACTTGTTTCCACCCTCTGTTTCTTCCTCTGTTGTGTGGCAGGATGATCATGTGGCTACACAGTGAACCAGATTAAGGAATTGACTTGAGCTGGGGAAAAGATTTTTATTCTCGTTGGTTTCTTTTTTGTTAGTCTGCCCTCTGAATCACCCCACCTCATAAACATCTTGATGGCTCCTTCTGTACCAGGGGAGTGCTCCCAAAGAGTTATTCTGGCTAGGGCAGACATCCAGGATGCAAGGAGGAGGTGCACTGATTTAGCACTTCACCTTCTCCAGTGTTTGCCAGTTTGTGGCTATAAACTTAAACAGTTCCACCACTGCCTGCCAACTTTCATTGTCGGGATAAAATACAGAGGCGGCTGCACTTTCTCCTTCAGAGAAGGAGGCTCTTGGGAATGTGCATGCAGTCATGCACTCCTCAATCGATGTAAAATGGATTGTGGATAAGTGTATCCATCAATTGCTGAGAATCCTTAAAGGTAAAATGGAAGCTGTGTGAGTGATTAAATAGAACTGGTTTGTCAAGTTATGCAATATTAACAGTCATCACTGGTTTGAATAACAAGGGTGGAAGATTAGCAAGACTTTCAATTTAATTTCAAGGCTAGATTTTTAACCTGAACAGTGATAAGAAAAGTTCTGTGACTGAATTCATGTGCCAAAAGTATGACTGATATATATTGACATTGGGGGCAAACTAAATAACTAACAGCATACAAAATATGCTGCATGACTATACAGAGGACAAAATTTGTAGGTAGAGGCAATTCCTTTTTATATTAGCTACCACAGTTGGAAAAGTGTATGCGCTTTAGGACACAGGCACGGAATTCTCTGAATCTCTGTTGTGTAGTGTGTAGCATATTTGGGGTTACATAGTATTTGGGAGGTTATAAATAGGAAGCTTTCAGAAAATGATTGTATTTCTTGCATAAGATTGGGAGGTAGATGTCAATGTCTAGTTTCGCGCTCTTTTTCTTTCATGTCTCCCCATTAAAAGGGGAGCCAGAGTCTTTGGACTTTCAGTGAGTAGCTGCTCCTCCACTAATTGTCAAGCCAGCAACAAATAATTCTTTCCTCTGTCTGATGAAAAAGAAACTCATATCACTATTCTGTTGTTGGCTTGAATTTGTGACTGCAGGGGTCAGCATCTGCTGTAAGCAGAGCTTGTGAGACAAAACTACTGATGTAACAAATCCCTTGCTAACTCTTTTTATCAGAGAGAGCACGGATATCTAATCTTATTTTCAATGCTTAAGTGTTGAAAGGAATGCTATCTTAAAGTCTTATTTAAGTAATTTTAAGAGAGTAATAGAACTCACTTTTAACAGGGCCTGACAACCTTCTTTCAACTTTATTGCATGAACAAAATGTGAAGATTTAGTGTCCTTCATCACTGGAGAAGCCTGATTAGCAACAAAAGTAAAAAGGAGCTGAGTACAGAGGATGATAAAAAGCAAAACTAAATTACTTGGAACACAGAAATTGGGAGAAAGAGGGGAAGTCACCCTCCCTTCCCGCCATTCCACCTCATTCAGGTGACACCATAAAGTTCTAAAGCCGATGGAGCTCTGCTAGTCTTCCCCAGAGTGTAAGGGAGTGAGTACGGATTTTTGAGTAGGTGAGCAAGAACTGTCAGAAGTGCTGTAGTCTGCAGCAGTGGTGATGGTTTAGCCTGTGCTAGTGTGTTGTGCCTTAAACATAGTATTAGGTAGTAAAAATGGTTATTCAAATCTGATGTCTCTAGGCTGCACTGGCTAATTTTATGAGCATGGATATTTGTCTTTGCTATTGAGATCCATCTATGTGTAACAAAAATTGTGCAAATCAACCTTGTCCTTGAACTGACATGCAGAATATAAAAGGTTTTGCTGGGCTAGACCAACAACAAAGCTTTTATTTTATCAGGCCTTTCTCTTTTAAATTTTCTCAAAGAAACCCACAAAACCACAAAAACAAAACAAAACAAAAAAACCCACCAAGCCTTCTTGGATTTCTGGTTGTAACTCTTAATTTTAACAAACCATTTAAGTAAGAAAGACTTGCTTGTAAAAACTGGAAGCAGCTAGTGCATTTGTAAAGCTGTATTAATATATAGATGCAGCTGTGAGGTTCATATAGGCAAGAATATACATTTACAAAATAAACATGTTTACACACTGATGTGTGGGAACACTCTAAGACAGTGCTTGTTGACAGGGCATAAAGTTACATTTTACAAATTATGATGTATCAGCATTGGTTGTTCTGCAGCTTTGCTTCCATCTTGCTAACAGGGTTTATGACACAAGTAGTTTTACTTATTTAAAACATAGATATTTATTTCTTATCGCTATTTTTGACAGTATCTGCAGATACACACTGGATGAAGTGTACACTCAGTGTGGTTTCATGTCTGAGGATTCATTACTCTGGTTTTTTAATCCTTGCCCAATACCAGCATCATTTCCACCCCCCTCCACATCCACTGCCTAACACATTAGTTTATTTAAGTGTTCACTAGAGGTTTCCTTGCCTTCCTTATTGAATATTTAATTGCCAGCAGTGGGTGTAACTGCCAGTGTTGACAGCTAGTTTTATTGGCAAACATGGACTGCTCCCTTAGGCACAATTCCTTTGTTAATGCTATTTCCAAGCCATATGGAATTATGCAACAGTCATGAGAGTAACTACTGTCTTATGTTATATTTTAATCCTTTTTGTAATTAGCATTTGTTCTTATATATGTTTTCAGAACTCAGATATTAGTAGTTAGTTGCACACTGAACTTACTGGGAGCAGATGAAGTTTGCCTCTCTTTCACAGAATGCAAAACAACCACTGAATAGAAAACAACTGCATTTTGAACTGCACTTTATTGACTCCACACAGGAAGACAGGATCATAGTAAGCAATCCTTTCGCTAATAAATAGATGGAGCATTCATATCTCAACAGTCTTTTGAAGTTAAAACCCCCACATCATCTTGAGAATAGATATTCTTTTAAGACATCATGGGTAAAAGAAAGAGTTAATCTGCCCTGGTAGAACTGTTTATCTTGCTCTACTGTCAAAAGAGAATGAATGGATTTACCCCATCTTTATGCTTCACGTGAGCAGCCAAGCTAACTAAATTGTAGGAGGAAACATATGTACTTGTCATATGCAGCATAGTATTAGGTGTATTTATTTGTACTATGAATATTTATGATCATTCACTGTGCCATCGAGTGTTGCCTTGTGTCACATGAAGTGCAGAAGTTGTGTATGGGAATAAACAAGCTGAAGTAACCATTGCTGTATTCCTGGGATACAAAACAACCTGTGACATTCATGTAGCTGCAGAGGCTTGCCCAGCTATAGCATCCTCAGTTTCCTCTAAAATAAGAGGAGCTCAGTAAAAAAGAAAGTAATATTTCTGTCATTTTTAGCAATAGAACCAACTAACTAAATGAATATTTTCCATCATCTTGGCTGAAAATAAATTTTCAGTGCCTGCCTAAACCATGCAACTCCTCTGAAAGCAATCACAGGACAGCACTTTTCAAGGGCAGAAACTGTCGTGGACTATTTTCAGCTCTAAAAATAAGCAGATACATTTCCATTAAAGTTGTACAGCTTTGTACAAAGGTTCAATTTGATTTCCAGGTTGGGATTTAAATCTTTCAAAACCTGGGAAGTTACATTTCTTCTGCAATATTTGCAGCTCAATTGTAAACAGCCTTGCTCATAGTGAATAGGAGGAAAAATAAGAATGTGTTTTTTTCACCAGTAGAATTTACCTACTGTCAGGTTGGATTTTTTTCCTACGTGTTCCAGTCTCAGGACTACTTTGACCTAATGGCTTCACATATGTGCCACTTCTTTTACAACCATGCATGCCTACTTTTTACTAGAGCCTGAGGTTGGGCCCGTGTTTGAGGATTAATGAGCCTGTGTTGAGCTTGGTGCTGCCTTGAGCAAGGCAGCTAGAACTGGCAGGGGTATGTTTGCAATGTGCCTGAAGTTTGGAGGTACATAGGCTTAGATTTGAAGCTCCTTTCTTAAGCAAAAGCGAATGCTCTGCTTTAATTATTAAGCTCTTAGTTCTCCTCCCTGATATTCTCTCCTACTATGAAGAGATCAGACTGGATTTCCTTGAGAAGTTTCCATGGCATGTTTATGGCCATGATACCTTTATTGCTTAAGGCTGACAAACTAGCATTGCTACAGTGCAGTACAGTCTCTGTTTTCCTTTCAGTAGACCAAGGATTTTTTGTTGCTGTTTTGGTTTTTTTTTTGTTGTTGTTGTTTGTTTGGTTGGTTGGTTTTTTTTAAATTTTCTCCATTTCAGATTCTGCATGTGGCTACTCAGGAGAATGACATTTCTCTCTTAAGGAGATACGTGAATTCAGATGTCAGAATATTTGAGTTGTGAGAGGCTGATAATTGAACAAGTATCTTGAGACCTGTGTCACTTTTGATGATTTGCCTCGCACAGGAAAGGGCTGTGATTCTCATTTTTCTGTATGATGGTAAGTTCTCCACAGGGA
Organism: Platyrinchus mystaceus; assembly: GCA_035041135.1. NCBI lineage: Eukaryota > Metazoa > Chordata > Aves > Passeriformes > Tyrannidae > Platyrinchus > Platyrinchus mystaceus. The sequence goes on along the minus strand of JAWWLV010000144.1, from coordinate 6,432,694 downwards.
ACATCTGTTTCAGACAGAAAAAATAACTGAAAACTTCTTCATCCTGTAACTGGCCATGCCACTGCATTGCTGATCAAGAAGAAAAGATGAGGAAAAAATTCTTTCCTCACCTACCCTACTTCTGTGGTAAAAATCCATTTATTTCAGAGAAGGAATTTTTTATTTAAATCTGTATCTCTAAGAAACAAGTCAAACTTGTCAGCCCTGTGATTCAGTTTACTCATCTGTATAACTGACAACATGTTTCATCCTTAGCTGAGGAGTGTGGGTGGAGAGGACTAATTTGTAATGTAAGTGAAAGAAAAATAGTTTGTGCAAAGAATGATTGTTTTTGAAATGGTAGTTATTAAATATAATCTGTTTTGAGTAAAATCCCTGGTATGTCATAAGGCTTTGTTGCAATGACTAACACATTTTTATGGACATTCCAACTTTGAACCCTCCTATCAAGTTTCTGGCCCTGCAGTAATGGCCTTTAGTCTGTGTTACAGGAATATTATTTTGCTTGTATAAATGCTGTCAAAGACTGGTGGGTATTTTGTTTTTACTAATTGTCTTGGACTACAGTGCCAGCATTTGGTAGCCCAGTGATACTTTACCATTTATGCCAACATAAGCTGTTTTCCCCACACATCATTTGTAAATTTTCCCCCTCAGATCTTTTGTGTGTCTTTGTGATGTTTCAGTATTTGTACACAAATAGCACACAAGTTTGTGTGCTGTGGTTGAGTCTGTCTCTACAGATACCAAGGATGAGTTAGTCAATGATTTACCACTAGAGCCAGGCTGACATCATGCCTATAATGTTATGAAAACTATGAGGCCATTGGTATGTTTTGCTAATTTGGCTGATGCCCTGGTTGTGTGTCTGCCATTGTTGCTGTATGGAACATGGCATGAGACTGTGCCATGTCCTTGAGCAGGACACAGACCGCTGTGCAAGTGGAAAAACTTGCATAGTGCCTTTTCTGTGATTTTTTTTGATTGTACAGCACTTGTGTCCACTAAATGATCATTTCTAATACAGAAAACTTTTGCAAGTCAAAACAAATTCCATGGGAAAGGATGGTCTCGGTATTTGAACTGTTTATTAAGAAGACCTGGCTAGGTCTAGAATTATCATTAAATTCATCACACAATCTTCACAAACCTCGCTTACAGCAATGAAAAGAATTCATCACACAAAAGTGAAAATATCACCACAGGAGAGATGAAGGAGTTTCAAATCAGTGCAGATACCTGCGGTTAGCACTTGCATCATGTCCCCTTACAAGTGATGTTCTGTCTTGTAAAGTGGATACAAGCTGAAAACTAAAAGACAGATTTTTCTGTGTAGCAACACTGCTATTTGGATACCTAAAGCTAATAACCAATTTAAATAAAAATCTATTCAGTATTACCCTAGGATATTATGTCAGAAATTTTGATTGACTCCCTTTGAAGTTATTTTTGTAAATTTTTATCTGTAATTAGCACTTAGTTACTGAGCAAGCAGCTAGATTTGCAAAGAAGCTGAATCCCTTGGATAGTGATATCTGCTAAGTTCATTCAGGTGGATTAGAAGAGCATAACAATGGATGCAGAGTGAGATTTGAAGGCTTCCTCAACAAAATATAATTACATTGTAGTATGTCCGACTAAAATACTGACAATATTTTTTCCCCTTTTTTTCAGTACATCCTTCCCCATCAGGGCATATGTCTGCTCTTCTGGTTTTGAAAATCGGTTTGTTGATATGATCCATGGAAACAAAATGTCTCCTGAGCATAAAGATGTAATTTCTTCATTTGTCCAGCTCTTTACAAAGGATTTTGATCAACAGTTTCGATATTAAGACAAATGACATTTTTTAGTGCCCTTTTTGTGGCAAACATGTTGTTGTGATGGGGGTTTTTTCTGATGTGATATTAAAGGAAAGCAAGACAAGTACTTCTGTAATGGCTTGTTATATCACCAAGATGATACTGAAAAATAAGTTTCTGTTGTCTGAGCTCAGTTAGTTTGTCTTGAAAAAGCACTGTCATGGGAATTTAGCAAGTTGGACTGTGGCTGTTTATTTCCTTGCAAGCAAAGACAAATGCAAATACTGTATTTCTGTCATTTAAAGTTGTAGGATAATGATCTTTAAAATTTCCATATTCTTGGCAACTGAGTGAAGTTAGATACATTTTATATTTCTACCTGTCAAATTATATTTATAATTGTGTATGTCATGTACATGGAAGAAAATGAAAGTTTCCCATGGTAGACAGCTTGCTTCTGTTTGACACTGAATACTTCCTCCACTGTCATTTTAAGGCCCAGAGTCATCAGCCTAGTAAACTTTATTTGGTGTTTGTGAACTGTTATTTTTGAAAAAGCCAGAGGGAGAGTTTTTTTGTGAACTTGATTGAATTGAACTTGATGTTCAATTCACAGATTAGTGAACTGGATGTTATTTTTGAAAAAGCAACAGGAAGAACTTTGATGCAATTTATAAAATAAATTACTAAGAGAGAGGAAAAATAAAAAGTGCAAAAAGGGAATATATTTCATGGATATGTTAAGGAAAATGGACAGTTTGGGGTTAATACCACCAGGTGTCTGTGAAACTGGCTATTGCTACTGTGTGAATGTACCTTCTCATACAGTTTACTCAGTGCTGTGTAGAGAAATCTTTTTGGGATGCAATTCATCTTTATTTTCATCTAGATTTTGTTTTCTGAGTATTAGAACACCCAGTTCTTCTAACAGACTTGAAACACAAATTCATTAGATGTAGGGTAGGAGATGTATGGAATTACTGTTTTTTCTACTCCTTCATGCTCTTTGAGTGTTTATCTGCCTGAGCTTTCTGAGAGCATCAGGCACTAATACAGGCTGGAGGGTATTTTTGTCATGTATTGGGTTAAATGAGTATAGATCACACAAGCAGTAGATAAGCTGGGTTGCTTATTCCTGGTAAATTAGCACTCAAAAGCTGCAAAGGCAATGCCACTGACTTTTCTGAATACCTGGTAAGCAGGTTGTTAAATCCTCACTTAATAAGAACTTGCAAGAGCTTGTGTGGTTATTATTTCATCAGTGACTTTGCAAAGCACAGGTTTAGAAAAGCCATCATAAATAGAGTGACCTTTGCCTCCCAGATCTCATTTCCCATCTTCACTTTCTATGCTAAAATTGCCATATAAAATTTCAGGATATTTTTTCTGCCTTGGTCTTATACACAAGGCAGTGCAGGCAGATGATGGAATAGATGGGGAATATTTATTGCAACAGATTCCTGGAATCTTTAAAGGATGTGAAAAGAGCAATGTGCCTGTGGGAGAGGTTATTTTTCATTGAGAAAGGAAACTTCTTGGGCCACAACTCCCTTTAGAATTGTCAAGACAAATGTTTGCCGTTTTGTCATTTTATCTTCCAAGAGTATCCTTATGCTGGCTGCTGACATGCTCTACAGGAGGAATTCAAAGCTCTGGCCTAGGATTTTTATGCCGGTGTCTTGCCCTCCTGGTGTTGAGGATGGCTCTGGCCCCAGGAATGTAACATGTTTTGCCCCTGTTGTAGATGTTGTGTGACTTGAATGCATCACTTCACTCTCTCTGAAGATGAAGTAGTCATACACACTTTTGTTTGTTCGATGCTTGTAAAATGTCCATTTTTACTGGTGTTATTTCATGTGAGGATAAAGGTATTTTCCAAAGAAATTTGCAAGTAAAATAATGTTGACTAGTAGTTTTTATACGTTGCATTTGCTATAGAAAGTGTAATTTTCTTCTTTGGATTGAAAGTGCTTCAGCACTACTGAAAATTCAATTAACCTTATACAAGGAAGAGCACACTTATATTTGTAGTGAGGATGAAGAATGTAGGACAGACTTAGGCTGAGAAAGGAAAGGATAATATTTACTTGCAGCCCTAATACTCACTGGGACAGTCTTGTTTCACAGGCTCTGTGATAAACACAATCTCTGTGAATAAATGGTTTTTGTTCTGCAAGCAGCTCTTTTCTCCCTGAAACTGCACCAAGTCCACCCCGTGAAGCAGTGTTAAGATATTACAATGCCAGAGAAGCTGATTTGCAGGCAAAATTTGAAATCTAGGTCCTCACAATGTATTTCAGTATTTTGGTGGCAATACCATTAGTATACATCATATCTGTGTCTTTAATTCCTTGAGAGTTTCAGCTGGCTATCTTCAACTGGCAGGACCCGAGGGAATGGCATCAAGCTGTGTCAGGGTTGGATATTGTATATTAGGAAAGGTTCTTCACCCAGTAGATAGCTCTCTAGGTAGTCCCAGAGAGCTGGAACATGTTCCCCAGGGAAGTGGTCACAGCACCAAGCCTGACAGAGTCCAAGAAGCATTTGGACAACACTCTGAGGCACAGGGTGTGACTGTTGGGGCCGTCTCGTGCAGTGCCAGTAGTCGGACTTCAACGATTCTTATGGGTCCTTTCCAACTCAGCATATTGTGTGATTCTTTTCATGTTCACCTCATTTTGCCAGAATAGTTGATCTTCCTCTTTTGCAGAGGAACCTCTTGATGGTGAACATCGTTTCACAGATGGTAAATACGGGAGGGTGAATGGGCTTAGTGTGAGATGCTCAGAGAGCACAGTAGGTTAAGGGCATTATTTTCCCCTATACTGACTGTTGAGCACACGGAGTTGATTTTGAGAGTGTACCTTTTCACATATGCACATGTATATGTGCATGTACACATACATTTAAGCATATAGGTTTTTAATAGGAAGGGACCTTTCCCCACCTCTAAATCCCAAACCTAGCCTGTGAAATATTTGACTATTTATTGAGATCCCCATATGCAAAGCCTGGAAGAAATTCAGACTTTGAGGAGCTTTCAGAGTGTATTGAGGAAGATGGAAATGAACATGTTGAATCATGTTGTGTTTTGGTGCATTTATATAGGTTATGCAGAATTCTACAGTCCGCATCTTGTTGGAGGATGGAAGAATTCCCGTTACAGTGATAACACATAAAAGAATTCCTGGAGCAATCCCACAGGCTGCTGCTTTCCTGCTGCACTTTGGGATCTGCTCAGAGAACCACCAGTGCCCAAACTACCTTGGACTTGTATGTCGCAATAAATAATTTGTGAGAGATGGATTACTTGAAACTTGGCAATTTGTGCTCATCCAAACACAGAAATGTGATGGCACTTGTGAAAATAACTGGAGTTCCCCAGAGGCACAGCAGTGCAATGTTTGGACTGCAGCAAGTGGAGTGAGGAGTCCATGTTCATAGGTAACTTGTCATCAGAATTTGGTGGAATTTGCCAGAAGAGAGGCTACAGCTGACTGGGATAGAGAAGAAAGAGAGAAGCCACACCTGACTAAGCAGGACAGGTGAGCCACCAAAAATGCCTATTTCTTATCTGTGGTCTTTTGTACAAACGTAAGTTTCAAATCCATGACATCAGACAAAGCTGCTTTTAAGAACAATGATGTAAAAATGAAGTCTTGGGTGGTCATTTATGGTTCAAGTAGCGGTTTATATATTTATTATAATTATACACAACCTTGACAATCTATATTGCCATTCAAAAATAAATTGAAGTATTGTCAATTTGCACATGATCTGTCACTACTAAGAATCCCATTTACATACATAGTAAACATTTTGCATACCTTAACACCGCTTTAAATTCTGACACTCCCATCTCTTCCCCCTTCAACCTGTGGAGATATGTTTATAGACTTTGTAAACAAACTTTTCCAACTATGCAACATTCAGGGACTACCACCTTCTTAATCAATTTAATTAAACCATTTCAACACTTTGTAAAAGTGGCTGGTGCGTATAGCTCTTAACTACATTTATTGTTTAAAATGATTCTTCATTGATTTCATTGCAATGATTCCTGGTTTTCACTGCTTGAAATTATTTCCTTCTGACCAGGAAAGAAGGAAAACATGGTTTAGCATCTGTATTAGGGAAATCACATTGAGCACATTCCTGGTTTTGTATTCTGCAGTGCTAATAGTCACATTTTGTTGTTTTCACCATTATTTACATGTTAGGAAGTGGCTGAAATCTTGAAATTTCAACTCTGGAGAATTAAGAATTCAGCTAAGAGTCAGCCACCACACACCTTCTCTAGCTACTGAGAGTTTGTGTTCATACTCCAAATGCTATCTTGGGAGCTGAAGTTAAAATTTATGAGGCATTAACACCTTTTGTTAAGCAACATGTTTTTTACTACCTCTTTTGACAGAGAGGTTATGTCTCCTGGTGCCTGAAAGACTAAGAAAACTTACAAGTAACAAAACCCAGAATATTTCTCCGTCCACTTATAAACTCAGCTAGTGGCAGCTAATGTAAGCATCCTTAGAGCATGCAGACCTTAATACTATCCACAACTGAAGGTTGGGCATCTGGGCTTCACTTTAGAAGGGCTCACAGAAGTCAGTGTATTGAAGTATTAGAGTGTAGTTACACAGGAATGAAAGTCCTATTTTGAGGAAAGAGGTTCTAATCTACAGCACTAATCTATGGGAATTGAATTTAGCTTCTTTTCCTACAGCAGCTGGGTAGATGCTTTGAACCAGCAAATACAGCATGTTTGCACCATGACTTCATGTTTTGATGCTTTAACTGACAGAGCTCTGAGAAGTGTAGACGCCAAGGTTTGTTAAGGCTGTAAAGTTTTCACACTGGTGTAAAAAAATACAGAGAAAGAAAAGTCTCCTGCCAGCTCCTTGCTTGTTTCCTGAAATTACGCTTCAACGTAATCCTTAAAGGAAAACCCCCACTTCAAATACGGAATATTGCAGAACAGTGTAACAATCGTTAGCAGAGGTGGGAGTTCAGCAAACTGACATCTTCAAAAACATCACAGAATTTCAAATGTTGAAGATACAAGGGAATCTTACCAACAGAGTGGATGCTTTAAATTAACAGCTTCTAATTTTGCATGGAAGAAGCAAAACCTTCATCCCACACACCACAGGGTACACAGGATGCTGCAGTTGCACCCCAGTCACTGCAGTTCCTCTCCCATGCTGCCATACTAGAGACAGGGGCATCTTGTGCTACCACATGATCTTGTGAGGCAAATGGGTTTTTCACCCAAAGGTCTTTTGAGGATTCTCCCAACTGCCCTCTCCAAGTTTTGCAAGCATGCCCCAAAGGCAGCATTTAAACACTCAAAGAAGGGCACTGCCAGGAGCAAGCAAGGGAGAGGAGTCTTCATTCAAATTCAGACACATTCAAATTCAGACCAACAAGGCAGGCAGCTCCTAGTGGGGTATTTTGTCATGGAGCAGCAGCTTAAAGAAAGAAGTGTATAAAAGCTTAATTTAAATGTATAGTTAAAAATCTGTTTCCTACATCTGAATGAACCTTGAAGCAACTCCTGAAATTCTGAAGTACTGTAATAAAAAACATGGAAAGGAACCCATGAATCAGTTGTAAAACAGCTACTAGCAACTTAGTTTAGTGAAGAAAATTAACACAAATTATTTTAAAGCCATTCCTTGAATAAGTCCATTAAAGCTCCACACAGGAAAGAATCAGTTCTCTTGAAAGAAGAAAGATCTTACTAGTAAAATGAAACAAAGTATTGCTGCTGGTTTGTAACTAAATTTTTACATGAAGTTTTAGAATGTGATTACTGTAACTTTTTTTTTAAACAATACTCTACTACCTTTACAAAGATAAGTGTTACTTCCTTTTTTGTTTTGTTTTTGTGGGATGTTTCAAAACGAAAACATTTTCAAATGCTTAAGGGAACATTTTCAAAAATTCAAGATGTATCTTGCCCTCAGCAGAAAGTTTCAAATAAGACATTACTGACAAATACTTGCTTTAAAAAAATATCCAAGATGCAGAGTAGCACGCTACTGTTGGTTTCCTAACAAATTATGTTGCAAAGATAAGTCATTCTGGTGCTGTCAGAGTAGCCACAGGGTAACTCACTTTCTGAGTCTGACACACAAAGCCTCACGTTCAAGTTGTGCATAGTTTATGTAAATACTTAAGAATCTTAGATCTGCCTTGGTAAAATCTCCTCTTTGTAACACAAAACAGATTACATATTAACAAATCATATTTTAATGTGAAGCTCACCATGGAAAGAACAACTCTGCCCTTCTCAAAGGGATTCCTAACCTGTACCTCAGCAACCAGTTTGGCAGTCTGTAGGCAGCATTCCTCTTCACCAAGGATCGGGAGACAGACCAGATGCACAGCAAAAGAACCCTATCCTAGTAAGAAAATTTTACAATTGCTTGTCTGAACCATATCTGCTTTTAAGTGTGCTGTAGTATTATTCTAGACTTTATCCTAAGAATTGCTTCAGACATTCATAATGTAGTATTAAGCTTCTGATGACCATGAGCAGAAGATGCACATGACCTTTTAGCTATCGAAGAACTTACACTGGAGATTTCTGCTGTGTGAGCTCTTCTGCCAAGTATCAGGAAATCTACTAGACAAATTAACGTGTAGATAGATTTTAAGCTACTCATTACACTGCTGTGGTAAAAGCCACTAAGATATTAATGGTGTTAAAAGCCTACAGGACCAAAGCTAGCTCAGTCATTACTGACTTAAACGTAGGACAACTGATGCTGAAGTAGAGTCACCCCCTCAGAGCCAGAGGTGTGACTACAGTGGCAGAATTCAAGACTGAGGTTGCAGAGCGACTGCAGAGCAGCTCTTCAAGATCACACTGTTTTTGTTCAAGGACTTTAAATAATGTAAACTTATGGTGTCAGCCCATCCACACCGGAGTGCATGGAGGAGCAACTGCCAGTAGAGCATAGCACGTCCACCTCAGTCACTTGGTATCGGTCATGAAGATGCAATTCTAGAACCTGAACTAGTCTGACAGGCTTATGTACAGCTGTAAATGGTGCTTCCTTTTTCTGTGAAGATATGGGAGAGTTTAATTTACCTCTACCACTGGTCATGGATTACTTTTTGTAGCATGAACAGTGATGGAAGATGAAGGGCATGGCTGGAAATGGCAGCCAAAGCCAGAAATGAGATCATGATTCTTCACTTGTTTACAACAGCAACACTTCACACAGGAGAACTGCTGCTGGAGCGCCCAATTAACACCTGAACACACCTAAATTTGTTTCTGCAACACAGTTCAAGTCACTGATGCATTACACTGCAACTAACCTCCGTTTCTTATGCTGACTGGAATAAGAAACCACTTCTCACAGTTAGGGTAGCCCATTCCCATTCTGGTAATAGAGGAGCTGTTTGAAGTCAACAGTGACTGGCTCTAGCAAGTGCTACAGTACTTTGGTGACCAACAGAAGCATTTGGAATATAGGAACATACACTGGACCTTGACAGTGTTTAAGATGCATCAAAGAAAATAGCAATTCCACTGTGTAATACATTGTAGACACTTTCATTAGATAACCAAATGATGAAAAGTAAGTGGTAAGCTACACAAGTTCATCAAGTGGTAATATCCAGTTTTTGTTTTGATCCTTGAGCAAAAGCTTTACATGCTGA
>JAWWLV010000144.1:6388942-6423118 GCA_035041135.1 Platyrinchus mystaceus | reverse complement strand
TGGTAAGCTACACAAGTTCATCAAGTGGTAATATCCAGTTTTTGTTTTGATCCTTGAGCAAAAGCTTTACATGCTGAATACCAAGGCTTTAATAAGTTCTCAGCATTTCTTTCAAGACCGCATTAAACATCATTTAAGCAACCTCAAAATCAGGGTGCTGATATCCAGCTCGTGCAGCATCATTTCTGTTGTTTCTCCTTCCCAGCATGAGATATGATGTAAATTTAATTCAAAACAAAAGAAGTGGAAATAGTAACATGTGCAGTAAGACATTTTCAAGGGAAAGCTATGCAACAGGCCTTGTGTATTCTACCCTTTCATCCTATTATCATTAGCATCATCCTTACGTACAGCAGTGTGCACCAAGACCATGAATTTCAGCATGTGGCAGAGCCACTACACTGGAGCTGTTTGTAACTAAGATTGATAGCGGTATGGGAACCTAAAAAAAGAAACACATTTAAGCTTGTATTATTCAGTTTATATGAAAAAGACCGTACAATTCCCATGGTACATCAACAAGACGGACTGGTATGCCAACTAACCTCTATTTTTAATATTTAAATTATAACAATATAATAACTAGAAAAGGTCAGTGCTTCAAGTGACAGCTTTTGCCACATCAATTCCAATATTTTTCCAAAATAAAGATGCAATTAGATCTACACTTGAGCATCAGTAGTGCAATACAGTATCCTTTCCTGAATAAAGGAGCTGAGGTTTATTCACAATAAAAGCTTTAAATAAGGTAGATTGTTGCCATTTATATATCAATTCTGTATGTTTGATATAAAATATATTGGGAAAGCTTAAACTGACTTATACAATCTACATTTGGCTAAAGCTCCACATAAGCAGCATCAGTGGAAATGAACATCAGAGCTGTACTTAATATAAAACACTTTCAAAACTACTCATCAACAAATGACAGAAGTTTGGCTAAGAATAACTGAACATCTGAGGTGTGTACCAGACAGAAAGAATGGACCCTGTGGTTACTTGCACTATTTTAATTAAGTAAAAGAAATACAAGATTTAGTCCACTTCCATTTCTCCGGGGGGTTTGGTCTGCTGAGGGTTGTCCTTTGCTGGTTCAGGTTTTGTTTCAGTACCGCTCTGTCCGTTCACTGGTCCGTTGTGTTCACCATTAGCTTTTGACTGCCCGTCACTGGGAGGTTCTATCTTCGGTTTGGGCTTGTATATAATGGGATTACAGAAGCTATCCAATTCCTAATTGTGACAGAATTGAGACAGCAAGGTCATTTGGTGGCACAGCAACCGTACTATACTAGAATATCTCTCATTTGTTTCTGGTCTGTAACAGCCTGGAATTTAATTTTCAAGGATGAGACTTCTCAATTCTATTCAATCTAGAAACTTAAAATAAAGCCTTTCACTACCTAAAGAACTTCTGATCTGTTACAAACCTATATGGCAACCCATTCTGTAGAAAGTCTGGTGCTGTAACTCAGGGTATTTAAAAAGGCTTATGCAGAGGTATGCTGTAATTCAAGAGCCAGCACTGAAGACTGCTGAAAGTGCTGCTCCCTCCGTATAAATCTTTTAATAGCTTTAAAATGTTTGCAGATATAATATTCTACCTCAAATCTCGGCCAAAATCTAGTTCAAGAAAAGCTTATTAGAATGCAACAATGATTTTTATGATTTTTTTTTTACCTTAGATTTTGCCAGTATTTCTGCCACTTTCACAACTGGATCCTGAGTTAGACTTAGTTTGTTCTGGGCATTCATTTTGCTGTTCAACCAATTCATAGCCTCATTGATGTACTTTTCAACTTTTTCCATCTCAGCAGGATCTAGGTGATCATATTTTTCATCCTAAGGAGAGAGATATTTGTATCACCACTTAATATAGGCTGCTCACCCAATTAAATTAGTCTTAGAAGCTACAGAAACACTGGTAACAGCCATAACTTGAGAGATCCATTTCAAGTAGAACAAGCAACCATGAAAAATGTGATGATCTTTGATTTTTGTTCTCATGAAGAAGCTGTTTCTGCTGGCAATGCAGAACAGTTTTCAAGTTCTCCGGAGTGAAAGTACCGCAGCCAGTTTAAGAGTTAATCCCATAGAGTTTCTTTTTAAACACAAAAAAGCTCTACAGCCAAACTCAAAACACTTATAATCCTTGAATTACTGAATAATTTATTTCTACCTTATTTTTGTATGCTTCTACTGCTTTCATAAGGAGCTGAATCTTCTTTCCCAGTTCATTTAGAACTTTTGGTCTCTCTTCATGTTCCGTGCATCTTTCCTGAATAGGCTGTCCAAATTTCTGGAATAGTAAGCATAAAGATCTTTACAAAATACGTATTTCCTTTAGTCTAAGAATAAAATGAGGCATGGGAAGGAAGGCTGCCTTTAGGTCCTTTTCTCACCCATTCAGGAGCTAAATATTTGCATGTTTCTTTAGTGCATCAAGAACAAAAAAATCCCAGAGGTTTAAACAAAGGAGTAGTACCTATCCTTACTAGGCTTGGTATTTTGCAGTTTTCTGCAAAAACAGCTTTTGGAACAGAAACAAATCAAGATTTAATGGATGCTTTAATTTTCAAGCACTTATTCTGAAAAATTCTAGTTTTATCCACTGTCTGTTTTTTCCTTCTCTTGAATACTGGTATCCAGGCAGTCGCCTGGATCTGCACTGCTCTTTCCATCAGTTATCCCTCCCACAAAGGAAATCTGACTTGAGAGAAAACAGCTGGAGCCCTAGGGCTAGAGACATACTTCAACTTACTCCGAAGTAGCTAGTCATTCATCAGAATTCACAGTTTCCCCGTGAGGTTAATAAAATCTAAAGTACTTAGTAATGACAAAAAAAAATTTAATCGAATGATACAGTGGAAGCCACTGTTAAAGCACTCTCAGCCTTTATCATTAGACATTAGACTCAAATACTGGGGTTTATGATACAGCCATAGAAGACCACTCAGAACAGAAGAACCAGAGCATATATTCTAGAGTGTAATTCTGATTACCTAGGAAGGAGGTCAAACTATTCAAAAACCTCTTTCAGATTGTAACAAGACTGACAGAAGATTCCCACAGCAATTAAATCTGTTGTCATTACTGACAGCCTGCTTCATTTCAACCATTTTCACATTAGGAGCACAACTCACATTAAAACAAACTGTATTTCTAGTTCTAAATATTATGTTCACTTCATAAATTACTTGTATAACAACACATGCATGATTTTTCTAGAAAGCAACTTAAATCCTTACTTTTAATTCCTGAAGCTTATCCATGTATACTTGTTTTGGCTGGTCCTCTCCATCTTCATAAAGCCAATTTTCGGTGTCCTCCAACATCAAGGTCAGCTTGTTTGAATCCTACAAGGCATGACAGGGACACTCCAGTTCAGAAGGGAACACGTCAAATGTGACTTCTCTCCCACCCACACACACCTTCGCAACTTTACCCCTACTCAAAAAAGACCGAATATTTCAAGCTGATGAAACAAAGTGATAGTGAAGGAAAACATTAATTAACAGACTTCAAAGCCAGAATTTTACAGAGTGAGAAGAGAGGGAGGACAGCCCTACTCATCTGATTTGCAGGTGAAGTTTATTGGAGTTATAAAATCAGTCCTGAAGCTACGAAAGACAGCCCATGCACCTCTTAACATTCCTCCCTATGATCTGTTAATTTTCTTTTCATTCCTACCCACTCACACCATTTAGAAGCTCGTGGCCGGCTTTCCTATGCTGACCAAAGGATTTTTATTTTCTGCCTGCATCCCCAATCTTTCTTTGCCACTGAGGAACTTCTCAGACAATAAAGAACTCTGCATGCTTGCAAGTCAAATGTTAGGTCCAAGTGTAATTTGAACTTCACTTTAGTGAAGTTGAGCCACCTCTTACTCCAAAACTAGTCCAAGAGACTGCTGGAGCCTTCACATGCTTAAAATTTATAAATATATAGGAACTTTTTCCAACAGTTGAAACATATAGGCAAGTCTTACTTCTTCAGTGATAAATTTCTCAAAGACTCCACACAGCTTGTCTCTGAATTCATACACATATTCTTCAACAGCATTCTTAGCATCATTTCTTTCTTTCTCAAGCTTGTCTTGCATCATCATCTTCCCCTAGGGTGAAGAAAAGCTTATTTAAAATTAAAAGCATTTTAAGTGTCAAGCTCAGTGACTACTCTCTTGACACTGTACCACAGAACTCTGCAGGAAACTGCTCATTTAAAATTACTGATAAAAATTTTCACCTCTGTGTAAGTCATCTGCACTGCAAGCACAACCAGAGCAGGGTAAGTTAAGTCTAATGAAACAGAGTAATTTCACCAAAACCCCCCAAAAAAACAAACCCCCTTAAAATTAAGGGTGAACCCCCTAAGAATTCTAAATTGGGTAAGCTGATGGTTGCAAATTTTTTTTAGATAATTATTTACAGTGACATTAAGTGGTCATCTGTTTATGCTGCTTACCTCATTTTCTATGTAGGAATTGATCAGATCTTGTCCCAGTTGCCTACAGAGGCTTGCCTGTATAGGGAGGTCAATACTCTTAACTTTTGTTTTAGCCTTTGGCTGGGATGGATGATCTTGCTTTTCTCCAGAAGAAGCCTATAAAGAGTGACACTGCTAAGAAACTTCCAGGAATGGAAATATTACTACATTTATGCTCAAAAAAGAGAGACAAATAAAACTAGTTAAGACAGCTACAAATTAATTTTATATAGATTTAGCACCTAATTATTCCTCTGTATTCAAAAATCACCATTACATTAGTTTTGAATCAAACTGGTGAAATTTAATTTCTTTAAACACAAAGAGCTGTAAGAAAACTTGTTCAGCAGCTATTATTCTTCACAGTATTTCGTAAGTTTCCCTAAATTACATTTTCATTATAAAACTAGGTTGAACAACAGAAAGCTACTTCAAATTCTTATTCATATTATGTTGAAAATTAAAGTGCTATGGTAGGATTCCTAACTTACATATATTCATATATTGAAATGGTTATATAAATATGTATTTCTTTAAATACGGTCCTACATTCCACAACTAGTAAAATCAATGAGTGTGAGAATACTGGGCAAAAAATGTCTTATCAGTACTGAATACAAACTTTTGTTTCAGTTCCAGCATTTTCAGTTTCCTCATCTGCTTGGTTCTGTTGTTCAGCTTGACTTTTTTGCACACCTTCTTCTTGATCAACCTGCATTTTATCCTAGAGAGAGAGTTACAGAACTGAATGCAAAGGTCTGCTGTAACATTTAAGACTGATGTCAGGTACAGTAGATGACAGGCAATATATGAACTTCAGAATCAATCCTAAAAATTGTTGATTCACCATGTTTGAACAGGCGTTTTGATGTATTACTTGTATTTCTATCTTTCAAATTAAATGAAAATTCTACTCAGCCTGTTGATGTTGCCGTCTGTCCCCATAACATAATTACACTAAACCCTGTGAATACCCCCTTCACTTTAAATTAGAAATAAATACATATAAAATGCAAGCGAAGAACATTCTAAAAACACGCCACCAACACAGGCAATAACAATGGGTTCTCTATGGAACAGCCAGAACTCTGACCTTGTATCATTTTTAACCTAAACTTTAAAAAAGTTTGTAGTCCAAAGCAGAAGTAATTTAATCATCATAACTATTACCTGCATCTGACTCAAGAACAGTGAGACTAATAAAAACTATTTTCTGTAATAGTGGCCTCTTGGAGTACATGACCAAATGTCTTCCCTCCTTGCCACCCAAAATAAAGCAAGCTTCAATTAAATTTATCTGTAAATTTATCCCTTATGCCTTATTCTAAATTAAACAATCTGAAAAACACATCACTAATTACTAGTGCTGATCACTTGGTTTAAGTAATACAACTCCCTATCATCACTGAAAAACACTTTAAAGAGAAGTTTTCAAGATTACTCTAATATTTGGACATCCAGAGCATTGATAACTAAGGAGCTGTAGATCAAGTCTGAAAGATCCAAGACTGCTTCTACTAAAAGGAATTCAGATTTCTGGATTCATAAACTACATATTCATGAAGAATCATTTACTGTTAGTTCTCCAAAATACAAAACCAGTCGCTTAAGGGTTTCAAACTCTAGCACAGAGGCATATGTTGCAGTTTAGAGTGGAAAACAAGGTTACTTTTACCAAATTTAAGTTTTGTCACTTCAGAGTAGGAAAAAAAAGTCTAAGTGCTAAATTTACTGTTCTTACTGTTCACACAGAAAAGCCAACAACATTACGAATTGTTTTACCTACAGGAAATAGCTATAGAGGGGAAATAATACACATATACACCACAAACCTCCTCCTCAGAGTCAAGGGGATCATCCTCAATACTGAAAGGTGATTGCTGACAAGCACCATTGTGAAACAGAAGATATGTTAGACAAACGGAATACTACAGCTGGAAAGCCTGAGGATGGAAGCAGTTGCTGAACGCCCAGGGAACTCCATGTGCAGTATGCCTCAGACTAAATGCCAGCCCTATCACTTCCAACTCTTTTCCACTTGATTACAAACATCAGATATGGAGCACTTGCCCACAAGGAACTGCATCATTTTTAGTATTTCAAATATGCTCACATTCCTGGAAAGCAGTGTAGTATTTAAGGAGTTGCTTATATAATGTAATGCTAGTTGTGTAACCACTTGCTCTAATTCCTGTAGTATATTGAACTAAAGTGGGAAAAGCTGCTAACAATACATCTTAAATGAAAGGCTGCCAAGGCCACCATATATAAAGATATACCACTTATTTTTTACTCACTGGAAAAATACTCTGTGAGGAACAACAAACCCTAAGATTAATTTGTCAACAGATCTCATTACATATGCTGCCATATGCTAGCAACACCAGATAATGCTAATGCTAGCAGAGAGACAGTAAAGAACAATAACATTAATATCACTTTATTGTTTAGAATCTAGTTTTACATTCTTCTTTCTTTCTTAGTGCCACACTTCACCAGTACTTCAGTAATAAACATGAAGAAATGTGTTACATAACTGAAGAAGTAATTGAAGGGGGGAGAAGCAGTAACCGCCAAAAGCTAAACACTGATTTAATCTGCAATTATTGGCTCTCTCATCAGAATTACAGTGTAGATATTTCCAAGTTTACGTACCAGCTCTTCATCTCTGCCCTGGTTCTTACTCGATGACTCAGTGTCCATGGGTGTGTCGTTGTGATCCCCCTCTATGCTCTGCTTCTCTATTATGGAAGCATTGGCCACACTGAAAAGGCCGTGGATGTTGACGCGCACTTTCACCTTCACTTTGGAATTGTCGCCATCATGTTGGGGACCAACATTTTGAATAGTGAAACGCCCTTGAAAACAACAAAGATGGCTTTAACTGTTGTGTCAAGAAAGTAGTGAAAGGGTGGTAATTTAAACAGCACCTTCATGTAACTTGAAATATTTGGAAACTTTCTACTTAGTTGACAATCCTAAAATGTAAGCTGCAGGTAGATTAGAAACTAAAGCCTGGTTCCCCAATTACTATCAGTTCAGTGATAATTAGTAAGATGCTTTTGCTTTATCTGTATTTCAAAAAGAGGTAAGATACCACTTTACTAGGTATTCTACTTCTCTGTTGCCTTCTGTAACCATCACACTAGAGAAATTACTCTGATCATCTCAAATGGTTTCTTTCGTCCACGTAACTCAAACTTCACACTGCAAAATAAAACGTGAACAGAGATTTTGAATGATGAATTTGATAACATGGCTGCACTACACTTCCTGGAGAACAAACAGTGCTTATCAAGGCTTCTGGAAGTAGTAAGGTTGATGCATTTTGCAACTTCCTGGTAACCTGAGTGTAGATGATGCAGACTGTGCACACATAAAGGAGAATGTTTCTTCCTGAAGACCACAGATTTCTTGCATAGACAGCTAAATAGATAGCACCAAGTTTATATCTGATTAATAAATCAGGAAATAAAATCATGAATTAAAGACCCCAAGGAGTGTATTAATACTGCAAGTAAGGCAGCATTAGCTACCAAGAAACTTAATCATACCATCTAATTCTTTAGGCTCTACTACAGATGCTTAAATTGAGGGAATGACTATCTTTTATGTTCTCAGATTAACAGAAAGAGACATGACGGATAGCAGCAGATGAGGTACCTGCCCAGACAGGTAACAGCTCCTGTGATTCAATTTCTTTGAAAAATCCAGGCTAGCTGGCACATAAGATCCTTATCAATTTTATAGAAATTGAAAGAACCAGACAACAGAGCACTAAAAACTCCTTACATCTACTTATTTTAAAGCATTCAGAAACTGTAAAGATAAAATGAACAAAGAAGAATTTTTTTTTAGGAACTGTCCAATGTCAATACTCTTTGATCACTACATTTAAACCAAGAAGACTGTGCTGAGCCTTTCTAAAGAACCGAAGCTTTGCTATAAACTAGGAAATAAGGAAGTGGCCTATCTTAGAAGAAAGGAGAACCAGTCTTCCCAATATCAACAGGAGCTGGGTATGGGGTTTCTATTCACATTTCCTTACCTATTCTGGAATCAGGATAAGGCACTTCATGCGGATGGGTATAATAAGCTTCCAGGTCAAAAGGCTCTTTCTTGTGAAAAGTAATTACTTTTGAGAATGGAGCAGCATGGTTCTTACTGAAGACTTCACACTCCCTAAAGCAGTAAAACATTAAGTAAGGTTAAACCTCTGAGCATAATTTAATGGATAATGAAAACCCAGGTATGCTAATGATCAGCAGCCACGAAGACAGCTGACTAATTTAAGTCATTTTATGACAAGATTTGGAGGTTGAAGGCCTCTTGGTCTTAAAACTGGACTCTGCATTCAAGATCACACTTTATTAAAAACTAAGCAACTTTACCGCAACATTTCTTAATTAAATGTATTTCCAATTATTAAGCAGTAACTGGAAATCAAAAAGGTACAGTGCAAAAAATTCAAGTGGATGACAGTTTCAAAGCCAGAGGCCTGTTTTTTTTCCCACAGCTCAACATTTTTCTTGATATACAAACACACACTTTTCAGTAGGCACTGTACCAACTTACCCTGTTCCTTCTTCATAAGATGATTTCCATCTCAACGTTACAGAGTAAGGAACAACATCTGTGATGGAAAACTCGCGCACTTTAAAAGCTGGGGAAAGAATTGCACACTAGGAAAAGAAAAAAAAAGACCAAATTTTATTATATCTCTGCAGTCAAATAAATAGCAAGTACAAGAATTAATACTTAAGTGCTAAAAGGCTACAAATCATATAGGTCATATGGAGGTCCTGCTTATCATAGAATTTTTTTTAACAGAAACTTCCCATAGTTAATTGAACTGAAAGACTTAACTAAAGTAATAGGTGCTACTTCCCCAGTGGTTTTCAGTAAAGATACCCAGCAAAGCTTTCAAATGACTATGTGGAAGTGGAACAGCAGAATTTCGGTCATCAAACTTAACATGACATGGCGGCAAATTAATGAATATAACAGAATCATTTCTGACAATGCCACTGTCACCAACTGTTGAAAGTAGTAAGACCCTGTATCTTGTTTCAGCTGTAGTACCTTTTGCTTGCGGTTAGTTGTATTTAATTAGTACATGATGTTAAAGTAGCAATACCGAAGTTTTATTTCAATAACTATACCTGCAAGGCACAGCCTCTTGCAACAGCTTCATCAGCATTTAGCGTGGTGCTTATCTCTTTACAGAAAAAGTTAGAGATCTGTTCCTTCACTGCTGGAATTCTAGTAGCCCCACCTACTATTTCTATACTGTAGATATCTTCCCGCTGAAGTTCTAGAAAAGAGAGTGCATGGCTTTAAGTTATCATCAAGATTTCCAAAAAGCTGTCTTTGGACAACTAAAAAAAAAGAAGAAAAGGTAAGAGTCCTCTTATTATTTGACACTGTGACAAGCACTGAATACATTTAACAGCTGACAAGATCTTTATAACTCTCTGTCCCTCCTGCAGGCCACAAAGGTTTCTAGTTGCATAAACCTGGAAAATGCAGAAGCCAAGCATCAATAAGAACAGCATGTGCATCCCCTTCTGGTGTGCACAGACCCAAAAGTGTAAAATTGGGTCCTCTTTAGGGGCCCTGCCCTACTGGACAATACCTCACCTCTCCTGAACAAGAACAACAAAATGAAACCCAAATACCTCAACTTATGGCTGGCTCAATCTTGGTTGCCAAAAATGTAAAGCAAAACCTTTAGCTAAATATATGTAAAAAATAGTAGACTGTTCTTCCAGGTTATCTTGAATTCAGAATTAAAAAGTTATGTGCATAAATAATCTCAAACTATCAGTCCTTGAACAGCTCTGCTCATCAGTTACTCAGGTTATTAATTCCTGTATTAGCTATCTAGCCAAGTCACAAGAGAAGCAGAATTCTTCCCTTTCTTTTAGACGAAGATGCCAGAATTAGGGGTAAAACCTTTTCCTGTGGAAGTCTAATTCTCTCCTTTACACTACATTAGGCAAAAAAAAAATTAATTTGTTATTTGCACATGCTTTAGGTAACTTATTTTAAGAATATACTGCCAAATTCTCAGGTCAGTGAAGACATGTATGTATCACATGGAACAGGCTGGCCCGAAGCTTGCAGTAAAGAGTAATATTTTTTTCCCTCGTCATCATTTTGGTTTGATTTGGTTTTGTGTTTTTTAAATCAATTCAGAGTGCCAGCCTTTTCCATGACACAGGGTGAATGAGGGTCAATAACCAAGGTTGCAGAGTGGCATGTGCAATAAATGAGGTGGGAATGGGATCATGCAGTCATGACAAGCATATGAATGGAACTTACATTTAACTTTTCAGTATTTAGCTTTGCAATTCTAATAAATACAAAAATATATTAAAAAGATAATCATTAAGGAGATCTAGGATAACTGGATTACTAGCAGTACCTAAATTAACTCCTACTTACTTGCTTGATCCATGGCTGCTCTTAGAGGAGGCTCCACTCTGGCCAGAAGGGCAGCACACAATTGCTCAAACTGAGCTCTGCAGGACAGGAAGGGTGTTCCATGTTATGAGGCAGCTTAGAGACCACCCTCCCCTGCACCTCAGTGCAAACAGCACACTGTACCTGTTCATCTTACTGGAGACATCAAGGTCATTCATGAAGCACTCAATATTGAGTGGAAGGTCAGAAGCATTTGCACTCATAAGCTTCTTGAGCTTTTCACATTCCTGATACAATCGCAACAGCGCTCGGGGATTCTCTTTTACATTCAGTTTGTATTTTGTCCTAAATTCTTCAGAGAAGTAGTCTACCAAAGCCTCGTCAAAATTCCTACCACCTACAAAAGGGTCAAAGGTAGTAGCCAAGACCTGACAGAAGTGAAAGAAAGATGAGAAGTTATTAGACAATGTTTGTTCTCTGTCATTTCCTCAACACAGCGAAATGTGCTATCATCTTCCACACAACTTCAAACGGCATTTTGCTACCAAAGACAAGTTCACAAAAGCATTCAGCCAGTAGCAGCTCACAGACAAAAGTCTCCAAAGCAGGAAGTGAAAACTGTTCAGTTTTACCTTGCATCCTATTGGATTTAAGACTTTCAACTTGGAAAAAAAAACCCCCAGCATCATGGAGTGACTCAGACAGTTCAAGAATTTCCTATGAGTAAGTCAGCTGCACAACTACAGTGCTTCTGAGACTACCTGATTATTCAAATATATCAGTGATATAACATGGCACAAAAACTGGGGTGTGCTCAATTATCAAGCACTTTTCAAAACACACTTTGGGATAGTTCAAATCTGCGTTTTACAAAAACTGACCTACTGAAATAGCAAAAAAAACCCAGAAGGGTTTTGTATTCCACATTTTAAAAGTATTTGCTATAGACATTTAAAAAATAATCCTTCCAAAGAGCAATATTTTGAATATTAAACATATCAGGCATATGGAATTTTAATGCAAGACTTAAAATGTTACCTTCAGTTTTCCCTTGTTAAAAGCACAGATGGAAACCTGATATGCAGAATGTCCCATATCTACAAAGACCACATTTCTTGGCTTCTCTTCCAAGGCTGGCAGATCTTGCTTGTATATTCCATAGGCTAATGCAACTGAAAAACATCAACCCATGGAAGTTAAGGGCAAGATGTAAAGTGTGCATTAAAAGCACTACCAAAAGACACACACTACCCATTCTTTACCCTTTCTAAACACCTCCATAACTGCTCAAATGTTGAAAACATGTTGAAAACACATTTTTCATTGACAAGAGATGAAAGAAATGTCAACTGAAGGTTTAGCACTACTGAAGCATCACCTTGTAATTCAGTTCTGCTTGCAGCCAAATTAACACTGTAATTTGTGAAACTGCACAGATTAAGCCTCATGCTTACACCTCTCCCTTGAAATGCTTTACTTTCAGTATTTTTTATCTTAGCTTTGCAAAACTCACGCGTGCCCAAGAAATTTTAAAAAAAGTGTTTTAGAAGACTAGTTTACACAAATCCAAGATTTCACTAACCAGCCCTCATTTGGAAAGTTGCTTGAGACTTTCTGAGAGCAAAGAAAACTTAAATCAAGAAAAATAAAAATTACTGATTTAAACAGCTCCAACTTTAGTTCCCATGAAGTGTTAGATACTTCTATGCTCTACCCTGACCAGAAGAGGAAAGTTACTTTAGAGAACCAGTTGTGCCATTGCTGCAGCTGATGGGATTGCCACAAGTTTAAACTGTAATTACCCCACAGACTCAGTTGACTTGGATACCTGAAAGTCATACAGTTCAAGTTGTTTGTAAATATGATCAGCAAATTCACTTTTGGAAAAGTTCCATAAAAATGCAGTTTATGTAGTTTATGTTAAAGCACACCCATTAAGTAGTTAAAAATGTAAAATCTTTGCATTATACTTTATAATTTCCCTTCAATGTGTATCACTTCAATTAAGTGATAAAAGTATTTTTCTAATACTTTCATGAATTTTATTTTTACTTCAACGTACCCATCTTCTAGCAAGCTGGAAATAAAATTAGAAGATCCCACTACACACCTACATTAAAGAATGTATTTACCATGATAATTTAAATACATCTGGTAATACTGTACTATACTATCATTTAATACAGCAATTAAGAATTTAGGTCAGGTGCACACCTTAGCTGGATCATGAAGGTAGCTCAGGCATTCATGATACAGCTGCTGTAGGTTCATGGTACAGCAGAGAGGTAAGCACAGATCCCAGCTTTATTTCCAAAGCTATTCCCCAGTGGCACAGCAGTCAAGTTAGCAAACCCCAACTCCCATCACGCCTTCTAAGTGCTGCACACCACCCCACAGCTGTGTTTCCAGTTCCCAAGCTGGATTGGGCAGTACCAGCCCGGACAGCTCTTTCTCAGGCTCCTAATTGTGTAACAGCAGGATGTCATCATCCTCACATTCAAGAGCCTGAATGGATTTAAAAGGAAAAAAACAAAAAAGTTTCTGCCCTTTACCTGCTGTAGTTTCATTCATCAGCTTCAGACAATTTAATCCTGCAATCTGTGCAGCTGCCATTACAGACCTTCTTTCAGCATCAGTGAAGAAACTAGGGACCTGTTTCCAAAAATAACAACACAGGGTATTACGGAATATGGATTTTTTAATTTAAATAAGTCAGACTTGCCCATTAAGCTACCCTATAAATGTCATTGCCACAAGAAACTGTTATGGGCTAGCCACAAATCATTAGGCAGTCTGAATAAAACAGGTAGGTAATTCCTTTTAGTTCATATTTTAATTAAGATTTTAAAATATGACAAAAATGAAGAGGCATTCAAGGTTGTTTTATATAAAGCAGATTTAAGCACCACAAAAAAAAACAACAACAAAAAACCAAACTGAAACAAACAAAACCAAAATAATAATAATAATAATAATAATAATAATAATAATAATAATAATAAAACCAAACCAAACAAAAAAACCCACACCTTTCTCAGATTCTTCTGATGAGTCTTTCATCTTAAAATCATTACTAGTTACTGAAAACATTTGTGCAGGACAAAGTCAAAGTCAACACAATAAATATTCACACCTAGCCCAAAAATAAGTTACAGGCAGAAGCACTGCAGCGATGCCGGAACTAAACCTGAACCTGTATCCATTTCTCAGATATCACCCCCAGCACAGTGCCAGGTTACAGGGAGCTACAACATTCAGTGCCATCAAAAATAGCCAAAGCATAATCAGAGCCCATTTAAAAACTGGCTGCCATCAGCTGGCACATCTTGAGCTTCAGTCAGAACTACATTCACAGTGTGTTTTGTTGGCTACCACTGTGGTGTATTGCCAAGGATCCCTCTGTGTGTGGGAGGTGCTAAGTGTCTTTGTATAACAAAAGGAATCAAGGAAAAACATCAAAGTGGATTTCTAACAGCTCAAGTACATGACTTTCCAGTTTCCATGTCTCTGACAGAAGCAATGTCTCTGCAATTCCTCATGCCCAGACTTCCCAGCAGAGCCAGTAAACAAAAACCATGTGAAAAGCAGACACAGGAATTCATATCGGGAACAAAACCTCTTCGTGGGGAAGGACATCAGCTAAAAAAACAACATGGGCAAACCAACCAAATAAAAAGACTTTTTCAAACAAAGCCAAGTAATTTGGGCTTCTCAAATTGTTATTATGACCCTCAGAGAGTTTTAGGCAACTCTCAACTGCACTACAACAGCGCTCTACATAACAACAAAGAAATTGGGAAGGGTCTTTGGAATCAAGGAGGATATGCTTACACATAGGACAGTGCTCATTTATAACAGGAACTACAGTAGTCAGGAATACTATATGCAGCCCCTGTAGACAGACAGTTTGGATCAGCTTAAGCAATATGTTCTTTCTGAAAACACGCTCTCGATTTAACAAATTTTTCATCTTCTCACATAGGATTCCAAAAGTATTCTCATTTGGAAAACCTTTAACGAAGGCCTATTTTTGGGGATACGATTTCTATCCACTACTTGTATCTATTCTCACTGCAGCACGGCATAACTGGTCCTGGTTTATGTAAAGCTATCTATAGATTACAATAAATATATTACCACTTACCGAAATCACACAGTCTGCCACTGGTTTCTTCAAAGCACTTTCTGAAGTCTCTTTCAGCTTGGCCAATAACATTCCTGTAATCTGTTCAATTGCAAAAAGTCTCTCTTCATCAAGGTATCTCACCTGAAACAGAGGATTGTGATTCTGTAATCAATCATCTCAACTCTTCTCTGAAAACGTGCAACTTGGACATCGTTTGTCATGTTGAGAATGGAGGCTCAAGTTTAATACCAGACTCTAGACACAAATAACGCCGTATCAATTGATGCTACAGATCTGTGCTATCTACAACAAATCTTAGAACAGTTCAGCTCAGGTGAAAATTGTTTTGTGGAAAACTTAATACCTCAGTTATCTCAAGGGACTATTCACAATGATACAGTATTTGTGTTGCTCATATTTTTTTTTATTTAAAAAAAACAACAACAAAGCATAGTACATAACCCTAACACAAGCTGAAAATAAAGAGTTTTAGAGCAAACGCAAGGAACATTTGCTTCCTGCAAGGGTCACTCAAGCACATGAGGGAGGGAAGGTGCAAACAAGGCAATTCTAACAGTCCCGCCCTGCTCAGGAAACACATCTGAACCTTCAGCTTTCATCTGAAGTTCTGTGTCCTGAATTCCTGACAGACTACTGTCTCTCTAGCAATCCCAAGCACTCCTGTGCAGGGAAAACCAGAAGGATATTTACACTGGCAATTAGTGTGATTTGACCAGGTGTACAGAACAAAACCCACTCTGTGGTATGAAGCCCTGTCAAAAAGCAACTCAAAGTGCACTGAGGATGACTGGAAGATCTGCTTCAAAAGTGCACTCCTGATCCAAATTAAAATGCTAAAAAGACAGACACATTCAGAAACTGAAGCCAGAAAGCCAGAACTCTGAGAAGAGCAGTTTCCAGCCATTTAGTCTGGAAGCAAATTACAACTAACTTGTTCAGATTTTATATTCAGAGCATTATCTTGTTTTCCTGAAACTTAGTCTCTGCACGTCTAAGACCTAATCTCAGAGGGAAACTAATAATCATGCACAGTAATTTTTTAAGGCATTTGAACACATTTGAAGGTAAATTTATTAGGATAAGGTGAAAAACTAGTAATGGAAAATACCATGGAAAGCAAATACAATTGATGAGAAACTTCAATGGATATCTTGGTTAGAAAGTACAGGACTTATTCAGAGAAACAGGAATATATTTAGAGCCTTCTTAGGGAAAACGTAAGTCTGTTCATGAAAGAAGTGACAAAGGTCTGAAATCTACCTCTGAAGGTACCCTGCCCAAAGCTTTAACTCACCTTTACTCCTACGGAGCCATTAGGCATCTTCTGAAGTTCATAGGGAAGTTTGGCCCTCTCGGCTTGTATGTAAGGATCTTCAAATGCTCTTCCATGCAGTTTTTTGAAACCATGTACTGCATTTTTTACATTTGTGACGATCTGTGGAAAAGATATTTTAATTACCTGTGACATGCAGGCTACAGAGGACTGTGAAGAAAGAAACTCTTGTTATGTTGGGTTTAATTCACACACTGACCTGTGTAAAGCCCTACACATTCACTGGAAAGAAATGCATGCAGGGAGAGTAAGAAGTATCTATTTTTTAATCTATGGCCTCCATTAAAAAAATTCAAGTTTACTTCTCTCTGTAATATTCATTATCTTGCTGCCATCAATTTTCACGATTTTTACATTAGAGGAACTTTCTGATGTATTATGCAATATTTGAGATCATATATTGTTGCAATGGCTGTCAGTAGGAACAAATAAAGTTATTGCCTACATGAACCTTAAATGAACCTTCACCAAATGAACACATTTAACTTCCTTTGAAGTTCTCCTCTAATTCAGATCCCAACTGGATGTAAAGCCTCCCCACACCTGTTCTCTCATCAGTGTTTTAATCCAGTTACTTTAAGAACAGGCTTTTAAGCAAAGAAAGGGCCAGAAGAAACAAATCCCAATGAACGCAGTATTTAAGCTATCAAAAGAAACTACTCCAGGGTAATCTTGTCCAAGATGAACTAGTTTACTAATCCAAACAGCAAACTTCCCAGCTGAGAAGAATACTGACAGGACACCTTCTCAGCAGCAAAGTTGAGCTGAGCTCAGATAAAACATGTGAAGTTGCTCCGAATGAAAGCGATACGGCTTCTGCATTTACTGCCTGCTCGTGGTACATCAGGGAGGCTCTCCTACCTTCACACCTGCCAGGCAAATTTCCAAATCTACACAAATCTGAGGGGAAGGAAGTCTTCAACATGCTAACATCATGCATGGACACAAAAAAAAGAGAGCAAGACATGACCTATTTTGAATTTGCAGATTCATACCAGCTATTACAAATCTCTTACTGGTTTAAAAATGTATTTTTTTTCTCCTCCCAAAGGGAGGTTTTCCTAGATTGCAAGTGAATTTACTGAGGATCAGAGAAATTTCACTTCTGTTCAAAGCTCCAAAGTGAGAAAGGACATAACTAAAATACATTCATTTCACATTATAAGCAACAACTAGCATCTCTATGAAACTCTGCTCAACTTCAGTTTCAGCTTTTCTAAAGCATAAGCACATTATCCCTCCCCACCCCCAGTAGAGATTTAATTATGAACTCTATTCTTGCTGTCATGAGTAAGCAAGAAAATAATATTATTTTACTGGGGAACAAAATAAGGTTTTCTGTTTTTTTCCCTTTTTCCTCCCCCCTCTGTATGACAAAACAATGCAGAAATACTGTTTCAATTTTAATACAGGGTCGTTAATATTGCTGAAGAAGTAACTATTACTGTCAAATATACATTAACTGCAGAAAATTCACATCAAAACATAAAATTACCAACTTTATTCGTTACTTTTCTTCCCACAGTTCAACAGGACATAAGTCTAATAAGTCACAATAAAGTTTGTGATCCATTTACCTGGCTCTTTGCTGCATTCCCAATGGCTCGGGTCTTAGATCCTAAAGATATACATGCTCTAAATAAAACAGAAAAAAAAAATCAGCTTTAAAAGAAAATGTCATGAAATATTTCTATGGTACCATAAAACATCCACAAAAATTCAAGTAGCAGAACATGGATGTGGTGTTCAAGAGCATGAAGCACCACAACTTGAAGTGGAATTCTAGTTATTCTTTGCAAATTAGTTTAGAAACTGCAAGCACTGCAACTGTTGTCATTATAACTGCATTTAGGGAATTCTGTAAAAGCTTCTACAGATCTCATCATGAAGGAAAGGCATGAACAGTCTCTTTTAGGTCACAGGTAACTGTGAAAAGAAGCCTGTGACATTTAGTTTAAAAACCTGAACTTTACCAGTCAGGCTTTTTTGACTCAACAAACCCTTGAGTCTGACAGGACCACACTTATACTCTGAGAGCCCTTACCAACAATCCTAAGACAACAACTGGGAAAAAAACCCAAACATCTAAGGCCAGGGGAGCTGAACATCCCACAAGCTGTTGAGGACTACCAAGAACACGCTGCAAACAGGCAAAAAGGGAGATATCTGGGAACAGCTCCCAGGGCTTTGGAAGCTCTAATGCAGTCCACAGACCCTTGCTGTTTCTTGTGTCACCACTGAACACCCCTCTGGCTCAGCAAAGGCTGCCCCAGGTTGCAGTCACCATCTGGCCTCCCTCACTATCACCTTTGGAAACGGTTGGGTTTTTTTCTGGAAGTTACTATCACCATACTTCACGTTACAGATCTGAAATGGAACTCTTCCCCAAAAGGGAACGAATCTGGCTAAAACCATTCAGGAGTAAGTAACAGACACAACGCAGATTTCACACAGTTCAAATGCAATTGTAATTGTTTAATGAATGTATAAAGGTCACTACAGCAGATTGCTTCCTGCCTCCTCTCCATCATCACTACAATGAGGGCACTGCAATTTGAGAGTATCCTCTAGCAACCTCTTCTCTGTGACACCACACTGAACATGCAAAACCTCCAGATTTCACTGCTGCAAACAGACAAGGCACTGCCCTACATTTTCAGATATGTAGTTCAGATTTCACAAACACCTTTTACCATTTTCAGCGTCACAACACTACAGTTCCCAACCATACCTTGCGATAATTAATGAAGGTGAGATAAAAGAGCTCTTTATAAAGTAAGCAAATGGTATTTACAAACTAATGCTATTTGTATGATGCCTTTTCAGTGGAGGAATCTGACTCTGCCGACAGACAATTACTGGAACACACCCCATGCAGAGCATGAAGCATCAAGTCACACCACAGCTCCTGCCACGATTTGCTTCAATTACTCACTTCCAACACAGAGGGATGGATGGTTTCTTCTTCCCTTGGCTGGGAAGCAACAATATCAACAAATGAATGTGCTCTTTGGCACCAAAAACTTCTGCAGTATCCAAAACAGCCCTCTAGGAAGAACATCCACCCTAAGGATACAGGGATACTGAACTGCTTCCCTTACCACTACCCTCAGCTTGCTTTGAAGAGAGCTGTAGAGCAGTACCCATACTTCACTAAGGTAGCAACTCTCCTCATTGGAAGGACATTTCCATCCTCTCCCTGCATTGTTTTGAAGAAGATGCTACCTTCATGATCTTAATTACAGCATGTGATCACACTGAAAACATGTGGTCTGAAAAAAGTTACTAACACGTTATGAGCTACCAACAATTGGCTGTTTTCCCACAAAGCTACAGTGGTGAGGGAGAGCACCTGAAATGGCCACTAGCCATGAGTTTAATGTGCTAGGAGCACTGGAAACACGTACAACAGACTGGCTGGGATTGCCAGTTCAGAAAAAGCCAAGCATCAATTAACTTCCAAAGAGATGCAAGGGCCAAAAGCCTTAAAATATACAAGTTCTACTGAAATGGATGGCTTCATGGCAAAATCATTTTCCTTTCTTTCTAAAAATATTTGTGCTAAAGCTTCTAAGACGATACACATCTTACAGACACTAACAATCCCAAGCACCAGATTACAGGATGTACATTTCAGGCAAATATTAAGACAGGACCACCTGAATGTTTTATAACAACAGGGATACCGTATTTATGGCTTAGGAATCCTGTGTTAAAACTGTGGTAATACAGATCTTCCCCAAATCTACACTGCTTTTGTCTGTATGCTGAAAATGATGCAGTTCACAGCAGCACTGCACAGGTCTCTGAGGCAGCTCCAAAGCTGGAATCTTGGCTGCACTGATGAGCCTTGCCCAGAAAGAGCACAGCCAGGACTGTCCTATCTTTAGGCCCTATGCCAGGATCTTTGCCTTGCTTAATAACAGCACGCTGCACAAGAAAGGGTTACTGGCTTGCCCAGGTGTTTTTACACAGTGCTGCACAGACACAGCAGACTTTGTATTTCTGGGAGTAAGTCACAAGTATTTGGGACATCTCCAATCCACGTTAACTATTAGCTAGCTTAAGTATCTGAATGATGTAAGCACCTGTACAGGAACATTTAAATAAGGAGTTCATTTTCTGTGTTGCTATATGCAGTAAGAAGAAAAGTTTTGATGGTTCAAGAGTTAGACCTGTCTACATCACTCAAATCCTGTCTGAAGTAAAGGTTTAGCTACTATGATAAACTTACATAACAGTAATATATTTGTTACATTTCTATTGACCTTTTTTTGGTTTGCCTCAAGACAATAGTCTCAGAAAGGATGTTCCTCAAGTTCTCCTATATAACTGCATTTTGAGACAGAGAAGGCCAAGGAAAATGTCACTTTAAGTGAGACATCTACTGCCTTTAAGTGTACCAGATGCTGTAATTGCCAATTTGTACATCCTTCATAATCCCTCTGCAAAAATCTTGGAAGTACAGTTAATCAGATGTTAATGTGAAAAATGTTAAATGCAGAGAAGCCTTCCTGCAAAGATCATACTCCAAGACCAACTAAAACCTGAAAGTTTTTTCATAAGGGGGAAGGAAACTGCACCTGCCTGAAGATTCTTTGGGCAACAACTTCATGGGATTCCTTGCACTGAATTTGAAAAGTCCCTCAATTTCAGTTCTCATAAAATGTGCTCGGGAGTTCATGTGAAAAGTATATTTTTCTGAAGAGTACAGGGAATATTAAATTCCCATTAAAACAGAAAGCATCTATTTCAACACTCAGTTTCTCTGCACTTCTAAAAATCAACTTTTTAGAGAGCAAACCAACACCTACATTTCTCTGACGCCGAAAGGACAGCAACGCTGAAGTTACTACAGCCTCACACAGCAGAAACAGAATTCTCTGTCGGCTACAAGTTCCTTTAATAAACGGAAGCACCATCCAGCCCCCGATTTTCATGAGTATTACACGAATTCCCGAATCCTCCTTGAAAATTATGCACAGATATAGCTGTTAAAATCCTAGACGTATCCCATAGAAACAGAGGAACAAAGTCTCCACCTACTCTTGCGTATCCCATCATCGCAGACGCTGCCCACAGCCCCCCCTCTCTTCCTCGCCAGACCTCGGTATTCCACGGCCAGCAGATGCGGTGCAAGTAAGAACAGGTTTAAGGAGAGGGAATTCATCGCGCCACTTCCCTGTTTCCCTGATGAATCAACGTCCTCCTCCTCCTCCCCAGTCTCGCCACCACTCCATCATGTAATTGTTAAAGAAAACGCTTCTAGCTCTGGCAGGCTTTCCAGAGTTGGGGAAACACATGCACTCCGCCAAGATCTTTGGCTACGCGAAACCAATGCGTGATAAGAACGGGAATAAAGGTCCGCTGTGCCTCCGGAGCCGCGCGGCACATCCACAGCGCGGGATTTCAAGGACACGCAGAGCCAGAAGGCGGGACAGCCAAAAACGCAGACACTCGAGTGTCTCCCGGGCAACCTCCAGCCCCGGCACACACGGCACTGCTGCGCCCGTTCCCGGGAAGGGGCATTCCCCCGGCTGGAGCGGCCGGGGAGAACCACGCGGGGCGCGCAGGGGGACACGGCCCCGCGGGGCCGCACGGGGCTGGCTGCCCCCGGCGGGCGGAGCGGCAGCGCCGGGCCCCGGGAGCGCCGGTACTCACGGGGTGCAGCGGTCGCTGTACTCGTTGGCGATGGTCTCGATGCCGCCGCTCCGAG
This sequence comes from Platyrinchus mystaceus, assembly GCA_035041135.1. Classification (NCBI taxonomy): domain Eukaryota; kingdom Metazoa; phylum Chordata; class Aves; order Passeriformes; family Tyrannidae; genus Platyrinchus; species Platyrinchus mystaceus. The sequence continues at coordinate 6,401,014 of JAWWLV010000144.1, read as the reverse complement.
CCACGCCGATGTAGCAGTTGAGGAAGCCGAGGTCGATGCCCACCACAGACATGGCTGCACCCGCTGCTTCCCGCGCTTCCCGCCGCGGCTCCGCTAGGACTGGCACTGGCACTGGGACCGGTCCCGGCTCCGCGCCCGCCGCTCCCCCACTGCGGAGCGCCGGCACCAACCGGCAGCGGCTCCGCCGTGCGCAGGCGCCGCCGGCGGGGAGTCCGCCCGGCCCCGGCCGCCGCCTCGGCTCTTTCCGGCACCGCTCGGGCGGCGCTGCCCTTCCAGAAGAATCTGGAACGGGATGGAGGCGGGCAAGGAGGGAGGAGGGAGGAGGGAGGGAGAAGGGAGGGAGGGAGCGGTGCCACCAGGAGCGACGCCCCGCGCTCGCGTCAGCGCTGCGGCGGGACCGCCCCGCCCGCCCTTAAAGGGAGCGCGGATCGCCCTCAGGGCCGGGGTTGGCTGCGACACGGCCCGAGTTAATGAGATTATAGCAATCCGCAGCAATTAGTGCCGGGCGGTGATTGGGGTCATTAACACAGCCGTGCCTGGAGTGGGTCAGCACAGACCTGCCGTGAGGAGCGGGACAGACCCCCAGCTCCTGGTGCAGGGGGTTGGCCTGGAAAACCCTGAGGCCCAAGGTGCAGGGTTAGCCCTGTGTCAGAAAGCCAAGTTAGGCATTAAAAATGGAACCAACACTGAGGTGGGGATGGCTCCCGGTGCCAGGGACAAGCAGAGAGTTGCGACTGTCAAGTCCAATATTCCACCCACTGCCAACACATATGGAAGGCTGTCCTTGATTTGTGCCAATGTATTCCCAGAAGCACCTCGTCTGTCTTAATTTCCTAGGAAAAAAAAAAAAAAGACATCTTGAACCCCAAGTATCTCTACTGCACTTAACCTATGTTTTATGGGTGTCATTTTAGGTATTTGGGGACTAAAACTCTACAAAACAAACCTACAGACTGGAAAAGCCCTGTTAAGTATTTTCTGGCTTCTAAAAATGACATCTCAGTTTCACACAGCAATGTGACGTCTTTGTGACACAGCATGTGACACTGCATTGCAGTTTGGTTCTACTGGAGAGACTAAAAATAAGCACTAAACCACTAAACTAGTTTAGCATCCCTGTCAAAAGGTTTGATTATCTCTCCATTTGTTACAGTTTCAATTGTCTCCTACATAACCAGAATTTTCCTAAAACCTCCAGGAGCGAGAGAACACACTGTTACCTAGAGTTATTTGTAAGATGACTACCATATATGCATTAACAACCTCATTTTACATGCTAGTGTTGGAATCAGAAAGGCAAACCCAGTCCAGTCCCACCTGCAGAAGCCAGGGAGACACATCCCAGCTCTGCTTTCTGCTCTGCTCTTTCCACCCCTCTTCCAAAACCAGTGATTCAAAGTATTGCAGCAACACATGAGGATGACTACTGACTGAATAGAAACCGCAGGCCCAGAGATTGTATGCAAACGCTTCTGTGTGGACCTTTTATTTGCTTTGCCAAGAGCTGTGAGATAAGAACATAAGCAGGGTAAGCCAAACTCTGTAAAAGCCATGTTCGTGTGCTTCAGTGTCATGATGCCCTGTCTGCAAGTATGAACAAAACTCACTTCAGTCAGATAAACCACAGACTCGTCTGAGCGTATCTCCCCTCCTATCATCTACTGCCACTGTAGAAATCTCGCAACTGGGGTTGTCCAAGTCTTGCCAATTCTTGGTCCATGGACTGCATCTGATTTTTTAGCAGCTAAAAAAATATTTATACAAACTCAATAAGCTAAGGGTTTCATGTGAAACTTAATGGCTGGGGAGAAACGCTAGGAATGCTGCTGGCTTTAATTTCTTTGAAACCAGACATTTACACAAAGGTCTCCTAAATACTTCTTTTGGACCCTAAGTTATCCGTACTCCACAAGGTTTGATTTATTTTTCCTTTCCCTATTGGAAATTATTGCCTCAGAAATAAAGTATCCTCCTTGATGTGCATGCTAAGAGTTATCTTCAATACTGAGGTAAGAATCCTCAGCCATTTAAAATTCTCTCAAGAAATACTGTGTCCCAAGTGTCTAAGTGCTTGGGGCTCTATATTTTTGGGCTGTTTTGCCTTGAAATGCTGCCAGCCAGATCAGAGCCTTCTCAGTGTTGTTTGAGAGATGGGACAGGGAGAAAAGTGAACGGTTCTATTTCTTAATGCCAATTTTAAAAAGAAACACAAACACAAACTCCTTTGCTGTCCTGACTTGTGCTTTAAAATACCATCAAAACACACCAACCGGTGAGAAAGAAGTTTTCTTTTTACTGTGATTCCTGTAGAACCTGTGCCAGGCAGATCCATACTCCCAGGTGGAGGCCATCCATGGACTCTGCTGACAGCCCAGGGAAACTGCTGTTCCCAGGATATATTCAGGGACAAGCTGCAATTTAAAATTCAAGATGCGTAACATTCAGTATGAATAAAATGGAAACAATGAGAATTTTAAACGAGAGTAAGTATTTTCTTGGATTCATTGTCTTTCCACAGTAAAGAACACTAAGGAACTTTTTTTCCTAGTGTTTCTCTTACTCCAAGGGAGTGATCTTTTGCCTAATAAATATTTATCTGGTGTCATGCTCTGTTAGCTGGTTCCAATGACTAAATTTAGAAAGGCTGTGATCCTTCTTCTGATGCTTCTTTTAAGCTGTAGTGGGCAAGTAGAAGGCTTAGGAATTAAATGAGGTCACTGCAGTCCTAAGGGTGCTCTGAATTGTTTCAATGCTATTAAAATTTACACAGCTAATTTCTTTTCCTTCTTTAGTGTCACTGAAATATTTTTAAACCAAGTAGATTACAGTTCATTAGTGATCAATAGAGTCCTCTAAATCATATTATGAGCTGTTATTAAGAACCAACACTGGGTTTTGTCTTCACTAGAAAAAAACATGTACACTTTTTTTTGGAGAGATGAATCCAAATCCCTCTCTTCATGTCCAATTCTAACTGGAGAGAAGATACTTTTTTTTACACTTAATGTTGAAGTTTTAACTTAAATTAGCTACATCTGAAATCAAACCCACCTGCAATATCCAGGTAAAGTTCTAGGTTCTGCATAATGGCAGAAAGTCAATCTTGCCTTAGGTCATTGTGATATACACATATGAAATATAGTCAATATAAGTAAGTGCAGTAACACGGCTAAAAACCATTTAACATATTTTGTTTTGAATCAACATGAATATATGCAAATGAAAGGCTATTTGGTAATGGTTATTACTGCTTAGCTGACAGAAACAAACTGCTGAAATCAGCAACTGTAGTGTGCTTGTTATTTTGGAAAATTATCCCATCTGGAAAATACAGTTTTAAGTGGAAAAATAAAAGGTGCTATATTTAATTCAGGGCCCCCACTTCGATCAGAATAAGCAGCATGATAAGGAATTGTTAAAAATCGTCCCAATCAGCTTCATTTGTATCCAAAGCTTCAGAATTAAATGAATGAAACGGGGATCCCCCACAAAATATATTTATACATCCACAACATATATAAAAATTCTCCCAGTCTCATCTTTTGTGCTAATAAACCCGTTATCTTATTCCATATGATTATAATTTATGTTTTTAATAATTTTGATAATGTTTCCTATCCTAGTGGTAAGTTAATTACCAGCACCTGGGAGTAAAAACAACATGAACTGCAGGGCTGCTGCTCATGGAGCAGATAAAGCAGAATATGAAGACAGTGAAATCATCTTTAGTCTGAAAGGAAGATGTCAGTAGTGCCAAGGGTGTAAGCTTCAAGGTCTCTGTTATTTAGGACAGATTACCAGAGGTATATAGGCATTACTTAAGAATTTAAGTATCCCTGGGATTTTTTGAAATGATCTAAGCAAGTTCTATGCCAACATTTATTCAGAATTTCTTTTGACTTCCTGGAATACTAAGAGAAGAGATTCTAGAAACAAAAGCATACAGATATTTTGGAACTGACAACTCCTTTCTATTATCACATGGCAAAACTTCCTCAGGGAGACAGGGAAAAAGGTCCTGATTTTTCAAGAGCATTTTTGTGGGTTTTTTTACTTCTTGTTTAAGGATGATTTTCATAGCAATAATTAATATTATTAAATGTACTTCAATGCTACTGAACTACCCAGTAAAATTACCTAATTGTTAGCAACAAGATCCAACATTCATTGCTAATAATTCAATGTCATATCCATTATAAGTAACTTCCATGAGAAGTAACTCTCAGCTCATAGTGAGCTTTCACTGTTTCTGATTCTGCCTCACACCTGAAGAACAGCTGTGCCACACAGACTGTTTTTCTAGCTGCATGGGCTGAGCTAATAAAGGATATTATTCTACCCACAAACCTGTCTTACTCCAAATACAGCTTCTGAGCAGGAAAAAGAAAACAAATCCTGGTTTTGTACTGAAAGCTGTCACCAACCTGTGAACTGAATGTAGTTTTACAAAACAAAAATGGAAACCTGCACAAATTCTGTAAAATGTATGTCAAATCCAGGAGATAAGTATAATTTTGATCAATTCTATTTTTAACCCTACTGGAAAATGACTTGGCTCTTTAGTAATAGTCTGTTCAGCACAAATAACTGTAAACAGAAAACTGTAACTAACACCCTCATTAGTTCATAATAAATATTTAGAATACTGTGATAAAGATTCCAAATGTGTTCGTTTTTGTTTGTAAAAGCTACCTTAATGGTGTTATATCATTCAAAACAGAAGGCCTGGTGTACTGAACCACCAAACCCCTGGTACAGACCAGAAGTCCATCTGTGTTTGCAATTTTAATAATACAGTCACCAGGTTCCTGGAACTGTCGCTCAGCAGCAGAGAAATTTATGCATATTGTTACGCATTAGAGAACTCTCCTTTTAAGTACAAACTGCTTGCACAACTGAAACATTTAAACATTGTTTTGTCCCCTTATTAACAAAGCATAACAAAGAAATCAAGACATGGAGAGATGAACACAATTTATTCAAACAGAGGGCAATTCCCATTTGCTGAAACACTTCAGGTCAAGTAACTATCATTCCAATGTTGTTCTCATTCAGCAGAATCCAGTACGAATTCTCATGCTCTTTCTCTGGAAAGAAATTTGCTCTGTAATACCATGCTTTCACTTCCAACCCACAAATTCTTACTCATATTTATGAGAAATGTTACTTGTTTCACCTTTCCCCTGTAGTGGAATACCAGCCACAAACTGTGACCAAGTTAAGAAAAAAATCCACTTTTTGTATCTGTAGATTTTTCATCTGTTTCCAGCTCTTAGGGTTCCCTGCAGGTGAAACCACAGCATACAATAAATCAGCCTTTGAAGGAAGAGCTACAAACTGAACACCTTCTTAAATGGAAGGTATCACAGAACTGTTGATTCAGCCCAGGTACAGGGCAGAGAGAGCAACAGGTGAACCAAAGCAGCCAGTTCCTGGGACAACCTTGCACAGCACAGACAGCAACTGGAGTTACCTTGTCCCATTGCAGGCAAATAAGGAAAGCCAACAACCACAGAGATTTCTCTCTCTACTGCGAAAGCCTTCCAGGCCCTGTTTTCAGGAAATTAATTTTACCTATTTGAAACGTATCTAGAGACATAAAATACCCAAAATCTTTGTTGAAAATCTTCAGTTGATATTCTTGATATAGAACAAAGATGGTCATTAACTCTTTAAATGGTACCTCATACAGCCATTAGGTTAGCAAAAAATAAACTCCTCTAATTTCTGCGCCCAAAGTTGGCAAAATTCAAATAAACTTTTCCCTATAGAATCTAAAAAACCACAAACTTTGAGAGCTGTGCTATAGCACTGTCTCCAGAGAATCTTCTTAACACTCAGTTTCATCCTCTTCTTTAAAGATTTTACATCTCTTATTACTTTTATGCTTACAATTGCATATTGGTGAATTTTTAAGTAACAGAAATCTAACACTGTTTTATATTTACTTCATTTTAGAGGTAGACCAATATAAATACCTGAGACACATCAGGTAAAACTGAAACTGCCACTTCAGAGATTTCACTGCCTTTCCCAGTCTCAGCAGCTCCACGAGCTCATGTGAAGTGTGACAGGCACACTCCACACAAGGATGTTACTCCTGCTGCTCTGCCAGAAGCCAGGTTTGCCAAAACCCCCTTCCAAAATGGAAAGACAAGAATTGCTGTATATAGTTATGAAAATACAGCATTACAATACACTGATCTTTGTTATTGATAGTAAATGAAACTTTAAAACGTGAAGAGCAAGATCTATCTAAAACATTGTATTCTCTACAAAATAATCAAGAAACATGGAGTAATTCCCATACTAGGGTATTGCCAAATTTCCACTTGTAAAAGCTAATCCCAGTAGAATAATAGCTGTGTTGACTTAAACTACATCACAGGTACATTTTGTGTAGTAAATGCAGACCATGTGGATGTACTCTAAATCAGTCTTTATTTGCTGGTTCAGTAACAACAACACTGCAGCTGTTCTATCCCATTCCCTATCCTGAACAAAACATAGAAGCAAGCATCCAAAGATTCTGAGCTTCAACAATGGATATGCCACTTTGCTAAATACTATATTTTGAAGGAAATTAATGTTGAGTGTTATTCATGCAATGTTTCTAAAATTTGAGTCATACACATGTAAACCATCTGGAAGCACTTCAAGGAGACAGGAGATTTGAAGACCTATAAACAGTGTTATTTACATAATGCACGTTTTACTTTTTCCACTGTAAGGAAAGAAAGAAATAAAACCACCTTAAACTCTTTACATACAAAATGACTGTAATTGAAAAAGGACTATTTAAGAATTTGCATGCGATACAAGATTAATCAAACATTAATGACTGACAGAATTTCTCCTGGTCAGCATTACCAGAAAAGTCTGAGGCAAGAAAAGTTTCTGGTGTCACAGTAAAGAACAGTCAACAAGAAAAAGCACAGAAGGCTGGATTTTTGTTTAAATTATCAAAACTAACAAGAGAAATCCTAAAACAGATAACCTAAGACAGAGACAAATGAAGCATATTTTCCATCTATTTTCATATTAAATTACATATGTTTTTTTTAGATTCTGATATGAATGGATTTTATGTAATTTGCCAAATGTCAGTATGAACATTTCATATTCCAAGACCATGATTTCTTGTAATTAATTACATGGGTATAGACCTCTGTGTCTTTCAAGAATATCCGAATGATGGGATACTTACATGCACCTCACAAAGTTATTAAAGATCAAAAGCTAGATTTTATTATTTTTATTACTTAAGCTACACAGTAAGACATGCTGACTCTTCCTCTTGTTAGAAAATAAGCTCATCAGAAAACCATATCAATATACCACCACTAATTACCAATCCATGCTGAGGAAAAGAACTGCACAGCTCTTGACCAGATGCAGTTTGTTTATTAAACACAACTAATATGCAAAAGATTATTTACCTGTTTTTCTTTATCCACTTTGGACATGAAAATCTGTTTGCAGTTATCCTTAAAAGCAAAGTTTAGAGCATTTGGAAATACTGTGTAATATTTGCTAAATCACCAACACCAAAAATCCAACAGAGATAGAAATGGATCTTAAAAATAACAAAAAACTTTAAAATTTTCAAAGTTTACATTACACCAAGTATATTGTACTATACCTCTTCTATTTGATATGAACTGTAACAATGGCCAAAAACCTTTCTTTTAAGGTCCTTTCTTTTTCAACTATTTGGTTTTGGCAACCTGGATTTATTCTGACACCCATTTAGTGTATGAATTTGGTGTTAGCACAAGAAAATATCAAACTGCAAGTGAAATATCAGTAACAGTGAGAAATAGCTTAGATTTTCAAATTCCTTCTTCATACATTTCTAAGTCTAGGGATACCTGTGGAAACTGCAGAGTATTTCACAGGAATGAGTAGAAAGTGCTTTCCTACAACATTTTGGCTGCCATAGGGGGTGCTCACACTCCATATGAAAGCAATGCCAAACAGTTTGCAGAGGTATCAGAAACTTGGTAACACTTTTTAAACTATGTTATTCTTCTAAATTAAAGACAGGGTTCCTCTGGACAGTAAGAGGAGGCAGTGCTACTACACTTCTTTGAGTAAAGGGATTGTACCATCCTCAGATGCCCTCAGTTCTGTTTAAAGGAAGGTTTCTTGTGAAGGAGCAAGCTGAGCTAGACAGCTGATGGGTACTGAAGGAGTCCCACCTCCACACACATCTACATATTCAGTGTTTCTTCAGCAGTGACTCACTCGTGTGTTTGGTCCAGCTGAGTCAAACCCAGTTTAACCCAGTAACTGGCAGCAGAGTAACCCTGTCTGACTGAACACAAGGATCTCGACTTTAGCTGCCCTCTTCTTAAAGCATTTAAATATCCTCTTTTTAGCATTCAAACCAGCCTTTAAAAGGCTGAATCGAGACAAACATCAGCAAAATTACCTTTTTCCATACAGATACACACTTCTGTGCACAAACTCCTGCTAAAAGCAAGGACTGCTTGCTTTTCTGTATGTTCCTTCTTCCATCTACTATGAAATCTAATATCCAAACCTCACGTGTTTTAGACTTTTCAGAAGTGCTGTTCAGATGTCATCCATACAATTATATATTTTCATTTTTCAGAGTTACATCTCACATCACATAATTTACAGATGGGGAACAAATCTAACACATGACTGATATAACTCTGTTTTGTATGTCTCAAAGTTAAATACTGTTGCTTATGTGCTAAGAACAATAACTTCTGGAGAAAGCTGATTAACAAAATGTGAAATCATATGCCTAAAATTCAGGCCTAAGACTTCTACTGCTTGGAACTAAAGCAACTGTTGAGTGATCAAGACAAGCTGTAAACCACTGCACGAGAGTGGGCTCTTATAAGTATTTGATTGACTGTTTTGGAACTACTCCTGACAGTTGTAACTCCAAGTGAAAACAAGATCTAATGATTTGGTCATGATGCCTCTGGAACTGAATTTACTTTCCTGAACACTTCAACTTTTTGATCCTGTTGCTCAAAATGCAACTTCAGCAATGCATTTTATGGTAAGCAAATAGAAACAGTGGAAAGAAAAAAAAGTGCACTGTTGACAGGAAACACAATGAAATGTGCAAATGACCAGACCTAACTGTGCAGGCTAGGGGTGAAAAGACCCAAAATCTTACATTTTAAACCAAACTTAAGTAAAAAAAAGCTGTAGGAGCAGCTGATCTGTAACTTACAAATATTTTAATAATAAGCTAAATTTTGTAGAAGAATTCTGATTTTGCAAACATCTTCCCTACTCTTCCCTTACATGGATATAACCTAACAGGTTTTGTAATATTCAGCTGTAAATTGTAGACCTAGACAAGTTACGTTTAAATAAACAAAAGCGAAAAAATGTGAAGTAAAAAAAAAAATAGATGAATGCTCTACTGTTTTTAACAAATATACCTTTTTATTAAGAAATTAGGAATATAAAATAAGCCAAGTCCATGCAGAAGTCTTAAAACCATCTCCCCCACCTCCCATCTTTCTTTGTGTCTTCAAAATAGCATTCTGACAAATATAAGTATTATTTATAGTTAAAACTCATTAAGTCAAGTAAAACATCAACCACACTATAGTCCTTGAGTGTGCAGGGGAGCATAATGGCAAAAATGATTAGCCATTAGTTTTGTGAAGCTAAGTGCCATGAATTGTCTAAAAGATTTCTTTCTGTGTTGATCAACACAATGCTACTGAAAACATTCAGTATTTTCGAGGCCCTTAGAGAAGCAAAATTTTTACTAATTGGAAAAAGTTTTTTTTCCTTCATCACCAGTTGCCAGATGTTCAGAGTACTTGGAGGATCAGCTTATCATTTCACATTGCATATTGTGCACTGACAGCAGTGACTGTACAAATTATGTGATGTATTCCTGTAATAAAGTTATGATCAGGATAAAAAAATTGCCAATGTATAAAAATAGGAACTTTGGTTTTCTGAAATATTTTTAAGTATTCAATTGATAAGATCATTAGAATCACCACAGAAGTTTTACCTATGTCATACCACAAGATATTTATGTTTTTCTAAAGCATTTCAAAGATACACCGTGGGTGGGCACCCAAATTGAGTTCATTTCCCTTTATATGGAATACTTTAAAGAAATACCACTGCCATGAAGGATGGCTGAGTGTCCAGGAAGCTCATCTATGTAGCTAAGCCAAAAGACAGTTTAAAGGCCAGTTCAACAGCAGCTTCTGTGACTGAGTCATGAAAACAGACGTAACACTCCTGAGGTTTTGGATGTAGAATCAATCTCCTGAGAAAAAAAAAAATAGAAGAAAATCATCAGAGTTGCTAGGTTTTTTTCTCCTCAAATGATAAATTCTGGTTGTACTCTGAGGTTTCAGTAAGAAGTTAAAACCAGTTCTGTGTAAGACAGATGGCAAATTTCAGTGTCTCTACTGTATTTAATTTTTAAATCAAGTTATTCTCTGTTCAGTTTTCTCATGGCTGTGTATGGAAAAAAGTCTTCAGGATTTCAGGATCTATTTGTGTGGTACTGGTGTGTTCGTAGCAATCCAGGTTTCTGGGCTAGAAGCTGCAATCAAGGTCCTTGGGAGCAAGCCCCAGTATTAAAAAATTTACTAATTCCCACATACGAATCCAATGAGCTCTTTTAGGGAAAGAACTAAAATAGGAAAGCTGTTAATACCTGTGCACAACCTCATGTAGCATTATAATTCTTTTTGAAAGATATCAACAGTAGCATAAACTTTTTTAAATGTTTAAATTAACGATTTTAATTTTTCCATGCAAACTGCAGTTATGTACATTCCTGGTGGGAAACAACTGCTTTTCTTTTTTCTCTTTAAACATCTTCCCTCCCCTCTGCAAAAGCTTTCAGTTCCATGCTGTTTTCACACTGGCACAGTGCTCCCCTCAGTTAAAGGTGGAACTTCATACCAGAGCAACTTCCCAGTCCCAAATTAAAGCTACCTCAGTCAGTCTGCTCAAGCATTTCGGTGACGTGCTACAGTTATATTTATTCTTAAAGAGTACAATGGCATACTCAAAAGCTGGAGACAAAATTTGTCTTTAAACTTACCCCACAACCCAGTAATTCATTGTTGGCCGTGGTTTCTTCTGGTCAGCCCAGTTATCAGGAGAGCACTCAAACAAAACACCATGTTCTCTTACCAGACCTGCGTCCTCAGCCGCCTTACTAAATTCTGAAATTCCACTGCCTGCCTTTTTCTTTTTCTGTAGAACAATTGTTGAAACGTTAGTAGAGAATGAAACATGTTTACATAAACACTAGCAAATATAACTGTGTGATTTCTTCAAGACTCTCTGATGAATAACATTGCTGTCAAAAAGCCAGGCTTAGAAGATATAACTTGCTTATACATTTCTTCTCTCCGTGGTTTTGTTCCTTTGGCATCAAAAGGCTTTTCCATTGTTACACAACTTGGAGTTAAGACATGTGCTCCCTTTTTTGACTTTTTTTTCCTTCTACCTGAACACTATTTCTCTATTTAGACATCTGAAATAATACAGCTCCTTTAAAAAAGTGTTACAACAGCTGAAGCTATCATCTTTCTTTCTCTGTGTGCCTCCCTAATTAGGAACTGCGATAAAAAGTCCATTGAATAAACTTGGCCAGGCAGGAATTTCTTTTTGTAAATAAACAGCTGAAGCACTTTGCTCAGAGCATTTTCCTACTCTTACTCAATATGAGGGCATAAGATGTATAGAAAATAAAGACATTTTTGTGTTTCATTGAGCTTTTAGAGCCACAAAGCTTTTGAATAAACCTTAAAAGTTCAGTTAATCTCTGGATCTGCAAATGAAACTCCTATTCCAATCAGTTGCTTCAAAAGGTGAAATAAAAGGTTTTCTTGGAAAAAAAATCTCAAGGAACTTATGTCTGCCATATGCAGAAACAGAAACCACAACTTTCAATTGCCTACAATAGTGCAGATGTGGGGGCTGAATATCTAGAAAAGATGGTCAAAACACCACTGTCCTAATTTGTCAAAAATGGTAGAAGAAAAAGTGAAATGCATCATAGCAGTTCATAAGCAAAACACGTAATATTTGTCT
>JAWWLV010000144.1:6370969-6386191 GCA_035041135.1 Platyrinchus mystaceus | reverse complement strand
TTATATCTTATCTGAGATTTGGGTAAAATACAGCACTATATTCAACACTCCTTCCTCACCTCCAGAGGAGTTATTTTCTTCTAATCAAATCACATCCATGGACATCTTTCTGTTATTGTGTTACTTAAGTTAATGACTTAAACATAAAAGCTATTGTTTACAAATTTATTAGCTGTTTGCTTTAAAGAAAGTCTACATTTAAAAAACCAAAACCAGACACATTTCTGAAATGAGTTGCTGAAAAGCCAAGATCATGAAGGTAAAAATACTTTCAACTGAAGTGAAAAGGCATAAAAATGACGAGAATTTATACTTAAACTTTGCAAGCTTCGCAGATGTATAAATAATGCTACTCTCTGAGAAATTCTATCCCATAAAACAACTACAAGTATTTTGCAAAATTACCAAAGAAAATGCATGCAATATATATATATATATCTCAGTTAACAATAGGCAAGACACAACAGCAAAGAAGAGCCACAGAGAACGGGCATACTGCAGTTGTTAACTTACCAAGCCAACTATCAGTAAGAAGTATCTTGCTTCAGGTTCCCTGTATCCTGTAAAACTTGAACCTTCACATGGCTGGATATGATGCTGTGGAAACACTTCCCGCCAAATCACTAACTGACCGATCCTCTGTTCTGCTGCCAAGGGTAACAGACAATAGTGCCGACAATATAAACCTATATCAATAAGATCTTCCTTTGGCAAGTGATTACCAATCAAGTAACCCTTAAGTAAACACAGAAAAGGAACTGTATTCAGTAAGAAATACACCACCACCACATATCACTTCAGAGTAGTTTCTATGTAGAGGTATCCCTGCTCCACATGCACTGTCGTCTTAAGCTTTCTGCCCATAGACTGTCATCTTGGTATACAGTTGTACAACAGATAACACAGAGCTTTTGCACCACATCTAAAGACTCAAAATAATGAAATATACACAAATAAACCATCAGCATATATGCAAGTTATCAAAGGCGAGCTGGGAAATGCATGACTTTAACAGCTTGAAAAAAACCTGTTAAGTGTTAAGTTGCTTGAGCACTCATTTAATTCTCTCTCCAAAAATAGTGAGCTTTCACTGGAATTAATAAAATTTCCAAAGAAGATACACAGCACAGCAGTGGTTTTAGCACTAAGGGCTTTACAGCTTAACTGCTGTCATGGTACACACTGTGCAGGTCCATTTGTGGGAACAGTTTAGTCTCGTAACACTACCAACATAAAGAACAATTGCATGATAAAATCATCAAAGTTTTCTTTAAGCAAAGGCTGTTATCTTCCTCTTTATACTGTTGATTACACCGTCTGTATTTACTAAATAAATTTAGGAATGAGGCCAAAGTGAAAAAAGCTGTCGATACAATTTCTCAAGACTTGAATTTAAAGACAGACTAGATCGCCTGCTGTTAAAAAATGGCAAGGAACAAAAAAATTCCTACTAAAATATCCTACAGTCTCACTTGAATTGACTCTTATTGCTTTATTACTCTCTCTCTCCAATCCTCTGATCATACACCAAAAAATTCCAGTTTCAAAGAAGTATTTTGTTCTTACTGATCATACAATACATATAATTTCCTTTCACAATTTTTTTTCTGCTATGGTGTTTGAGCCCTGGTACTAGAAATACATGTTTAAAGCAGTCATACATTTATTTTGTATTTGTGATGTTCTGCCTAAATTAGATTTCTACATGCATTTTGCTAATCTTTAGGTCTTAATCATTAATACTACCTTGTAGAAGAGACAAGAGCCCAAAATCATATATAATCTTCTCATGTCATAATAATCTTCAGACTGTGAGGGAAAAAAATAATTGTACCATTTTTAATTCAGAATTTTTGTTTTATTTACCAAATGCAAGTGAACTACTTCTGGTAAATTGTAATCAATATATTACTTAATGTTTTCATATTTGACCACCTCTTATTACCAGTACAGCAATTAATACTGAGCAGTAAAGGGAAATACCAAATTTTTAGCTTTCATTATTGATTTTCATATCATCAAAATTTTCGCAAAAAATTTCAGCTAAAAATAACAAGTTTCCTAATTAATCGTTATTTGTCTATTAGCAATTTTTGTTAGGATATGCTCACTCTCAGTTTTTAACAGCAAAGTACCTGCAGCATAACTATTGACACCAGGGGCCCTCATAGAGTAAAATTTTCAAGTCAAAGCATTTTTTTCCAGTACTTGACATTTCACCTAAAATATACCAATTCATTGATCTTTTAATGCTCAGTGCTCTCTGATTACTAACACTATGTTTAGATGAATATACTGTAGTTTAAATTAAGCAGGTGCAATCAACTTCTGAGCAATAAACTGTAACTTACAAACACCGCTTTCTGTAAGTATTCATCCAGCTTGTTTAGAACAGTGATTCTTTTGAATAGAATTTTAAAAAGTAACTGTTCTTTGAAACGTGAGTTTAAGAGAGCTCTTTCACGACAAAGTAAAGCTGAAATTTCAGTATGTTTACACCTTGCACAGCGAGGTTTATTCACAAGTGCTTGGGTTATTTACACAAAGAAGAAATGTAACAACAATCAGCTGTGTTAAAATTAAAGTGCTTTTGTAGACATCTGTCCTGGGTTGCACAAAGACTTCTCTTTTCCCCAAATATGCCTACTAATTTAGACTGTGGGGAGGGACTTAAGATAAGGGTGGTACTCTATTATCCTAGAGGAAGAATGTATCCACCAGTGTGAAAAGATTGGAAGGCTGATGACTCAGAGGGCATGCACACCTGCCACCTCAGGCTATGAGCTGGGTATTGTTTCTTTGTCCTTACACAAATAACTCCAAACCATTCCTGATAAGTTTTACCGGCTGGGGGAGGCCGCCTGCCATCTTGTTTTGGTCCGGTGGGTAGGAGATTGGGAATTTTTCTGGTTAGCTTATCCCAGTTTTATCAGTATTGTTAAACATTCCTCTTGATAGAGTTATTTTTTTCACTTACATCTGGGTGTGTTTGATATCTCTCTCTCTCTCTATGGGAGAGAAGCAAGGGTACTGAATCAGAGGAAGGAGACTTCTGTCCGAGGTCTCTGCCCCTCCAAATTGTCTCAAACTGAGACAACATCCCAAGGACTCAAGTTACATTAAATCATGGATTTTCAGTGATTAATCCTATTGGATTATAATACGTTGTAATATTAACCATGGAGAGAAATTCAGGATAAACAGAATGGGTAAATCGATCTATCTTTAAAGAATAATACAGTATTCCTTTGCTTTGACTCTCACTTGATTAGAAAAGCGGATGAGTTTGAAATGTGTTCTGAATAAGACACCAAGGCAAAGAAACAGTGCGCAATGCAAACAAAAATGTTTACCAGCTCTGCAAAGTCAGCTGCTTCAAGATCACTCAGTGCTGTGTCAATTTCCATCTGTAATATTTAAACAGTACTTTTTAATAGACATTTCCAACACAATAATTTCCCATAATAGCATAGGTTGATCTGTCTTGCTGGTCTCCGATTAGAACTAACAAAGTGAGCGCATAAGAATTTGCACTTACTTTTCAATAGTAACATCAAATATCAAGAACACCCTGAGCCATCAGATTAAAGAAAAATCCTTCTTAAATGCTGTCTATCCCCCTGCTCTTTGTACAATTTCCCTTCTTGTGTGCCTGCTGAACAGAGTGCTTGGCAGAAAGGGGCTTTAATACAATATCTAGAGACACATCTCAAATTTGGCACACTACTGCATCCAACTGAGTAATCAGAAAAATCTTTTACACAATGGATTTATTTTTTTTGTCTCTATGGAAATTGCCCAAACTTTCTCACACGTTATCTTTGTTCTACTCAAACTGCTTTAGGTGTCCTAATTTCTGTAACTACAAGAGCTGCTGGTTAATGTAAATTTTACTAGCAGTAAAAGAGAGTACTTCAAGACACATGGTACTAGGCACTGAAACCCCTGACATAAATGTAGTACTTAATGAAAAGAACCTAAACCCCATAATTACAAACTTCTTGGGCTGTATTAACAGGCTGCCTCTAATTTTAACAGCCAGTTTTCAAACAGAGCAATGTCAACAAGGCTGTTGGCAGTCAAAAATTAACCAGTCTCTCAGCTTTTCCCCAGTCAAAATTTAAATGGCTTTCTGCCCAAAGAACTGACATTTTTAGTTTTATATTCCTTATAGGATATAAAGATCCTCATCAAAATGTTAACTGGAAATATCATGTTCTGCAACAACAACATTTTTTCTGGCAAATATGAATGATCTCAGACATCTTTGGAAAGTGATGTCTGTATCATAATATCAATGATGCTGTTGTCTAAATCCCTTTAAAAATTACTATTTTGCAAGAAAGAAACAACCTGGAAGCTGAACTACAGAACAAAGTGCAATAGAGTCTTTCTACAGAAACTTGAGAGAGAAGAAAAAGGCACGGAGGAAAAAAACTAATCTCTTCTGAGATAAATATGCACTTCTGTAGCTAAAACATATATAACAGGGTGTTCATACATATTATAAAAGCAGAGGTTGGAATAGAATAATTGCAAACATATTGTCCTCAAGCATATATTTAGCAAAAATATATCTGGACACATACTACAGGTAAAGTAGAAAGAACTAAATAACTATCAGTCTGCAACTAAAGGTCAAGAAGGCAACAATTCTCCTTTAAAGGAGAAAAGAGAGAAGGCCACAGAAATATGTTTGGAAACTAATAGCATTGACTAATGCACAACTTGCAACATTCAGGGCAATTTCTATTACTGAATCATAGCAAACCTGTAATCATTCTGCAAAAAAAACCCTGACAAGAGTGAAGCTGAAAGACTTACCCCTTCATCCCTTCCCCTCCAAACCCACTTATAAAAATTATACAGTGAGGCCTTATTAAACATAAAAATCAGAAACCCAGGAAAGTCTGAGTTAATATTATCTTCAAATAAAGACCCTATAAATTACAGAATATGCTACTGCAGAAGAAAAGTAATTTTGAACATCCAAAGTCCTTTCACAAAGCCATTCTGAGAAGCACTTGCAATTTTCCATGAAGCTCAGCAAGTACAACGTTCATTTCTCTTCTTGCTGCTGCTGAAATAAGTTTGGATAATGGAGTTTATGGTAAGCTCAGATTACAATCATTGTCTAATAATTAGAATTAGCCTTAACTATGTTATCTACAAACTTAAAAATATTTTGGGTCTATCCATGAAAGGAAACTCTGAGCTTAAAACTTTCAAGCTCTTTTATTTGCATTAAATCATGACAAATACTCATTAAAAAACAAATTCTATCATGACAAGACTAACATATTCTAAACCAGAATCATAGATATTTAAGCCATGAAAATGACATTTATGACTGCCAGCTATAATTACATTTACTGTGATCTACTTTTTGTCTTACTAGTGCTTAATGCACAACTGTTTCTAATTAGGAGGTAACCAGACACAGTGGAATGGTGCAGAAAAGCTGTACCTGTATGTGTCACACAAATGACATGTGGATATTTATTTTGATTCTGCAACAGCCATTTAAAACTCTCCTAAATTACAAGCTATGGGCTTCTGGAGTAGTATTTCCTACCTGGAAAAATACTTCAATGGTCAAAATCAAACATAAAGCTACATACTAGGGGCTTCTTTCCCTACTCTATATTCTAGTTCTTAGAAATGTGTGTGTATATATTTTAAATATATTTAAAATATATATTAATGTGTGTGTGTATATTTAAAGTTTTAAATCCCTTGTCATCATAATCTCTTCCAGATAACTCTAAAGCCACTAAATACATTGTGGAAATGACAGTGTAGCTCCAAACTTGAATAAAGGATCTGGTGGGAAAATGGCTGGTGTTGGATGAGCAAAGGTAAATGACACAATAACAGCAGCAGATTTTTTGGTCTCTCATGTACAAGGTTTTCCAGAGAGATGTGAAAAGGACATTACCTTGATGTCCTGAGGCAGTGTGAGCCAGCGCAGGCCTGGGAGATTGTCCAAGAACAAGGCACTGCAGGTCTCATAGTGCTGAGCACTGGGGCTGGCACTGGGCTTGAGCCTCACGGGCTGAAGTGCACGCTGGAAGAACAGGTTGAAAAAATGATCGAGGCGAGAAACATTTTCCACCTGGCAAAAAGCACTGAACAAACATGAACTCCAAGTTAGAATAACATTGAGAAACTTGCAGCTTGTTTATATAACCCTCAGCTACACAAGTCTCTTAGCAGCATGATGCTACGTTTGGATGTATTTTTAACATTCATTTTTAACATGAAAAAACCCAGCAGGCTAATATCCAGGCAGTACCTACAAACAAAGAACAAACTAAAGCAGTATGGTATCATAGTAGATGTCTTAGAGCAACTTTATGTGATTTAAACATCAGTCTCATCCTTTTGGAAACTGAGATTTATTCTTTTTCTTTCTCTATGGCATACACACGTTATGCCTGAATTGATGCAAGCATATGAATAATCTATCTTGGCAATTTTATTTAGGTTACAGTCAAGACTGAAAATTTTCTGGGTGATTTCCAAATGCAGAGAAAGACAGTCACTGCAAATCCAGAGTGTTTACTTTATTAAAAATATAATACTGATTCATATGTATATTTTACAGACAGTGCTTGAACACAAAGGATAACATTTGCAGAGTGCTGTTGACATCCACAGGGACTTAGATTATGTGAATGATTTAACCTAATCAAGGACAAAACTTTCTGAATTGACAAAGACTATTTAAAAAGTGTCTTACTAGTGTTCAGACTGAAAGCAAAAGGCAAGAAGAACGTAATTCTGTTTTTTTATGGAAGTGTAAAGGCACATGCAAAGAAATTCCATGTAGACATTTAAATTAATGTTACTATTTGTCTTTTTCAGTGAGCACCAATGAAAAATGTGTGACTGAAAAGAAAATAGTTTTGAAAGAACTCACCTGTCCAAAGAACCATACATAAATGTCAGGGTCCTGACAACATCTTCAATCACGTTCCTCAGCTGAGAAAGTGGCACACTAAAAAATAACGATTAAAAATGTACAGCTTTACTATGAATAAACAGTCCTCCTAGAACACATACATGTGTCATATTACTGATGTTATTCAGCAGTCTCTACGAAGTACTTGAATTTACCAAACCCTTTAATATTACTGTTTTCTAAACTACATGTATTTCTGAGTATTCCTTCAGACCAAATGAAAAAGAAACTGCAACAATGGATATATAAAAGATGAGAATAAAGTCAATCAAAAAAGAAGAATCACAGGTTTATACCTGTGTTTTAGTAAAAAGAGCACACTGTAACCCCTTTCTTGATTTTCTGTTAGAAAAGTACAATTTGAGGACACAAAATAAAATTTAAAGGAAAACAAAACCTTTCCTCTGAAACTCACTTCTCTTCAGGCAGGCCAATTATGAGCAACTTGTCAGATTCTTTCCAGTAAACAACTTGAACCAGTTTTTCACATAAGAAAAGGGAAGAACTAGAAAAATTAAACCAGAAATATTTCTGTTAACAGTGTGAAGTTATAGAAGAGTTAAAACCAATTTCACTGAAGTAAAAATCCTAGTCACTGCTACCCACTACGAGGAAACTCCCCCACATCAATGTACCTGCAGGCTGAGCAGTCCAACTTCAGGCATGTTGTTCTAGTTAGAACATTACTGCCTAAACAGGTTGAGTCACTCTGGTTTTGTCTATAACTTGATACATAACCCATGTTTGCTGTACATGTATGTATAAAGTAATAAAAATAACAATACATTACATTTCAAATACTTTTACCTGATAATCTCGGTACCAGTAACATTTTCCAGTATGTCAGACAGTGTGAGAAACATTCCTCTCACACTTTTCAGTTTTTGGGATGCTTCAGATATGGGGTACTGATAAAGAATTTCTTGCTGTGAAGAAAGTTAGCTGTTAGTTTAGCAAAGCAAAACCAACCACCACCCAAAAAAAAATCCCCACAGAAAACAAGATAATTTTTTTGTGTGTGGTAACAGGTTTCTTTTTAAACATGAAAGCTTTTCTCACATACTTTCATATGGTAGTGATACAAGCAGTGAGCTGCATGGGCATACTGTAAAGTTCTAAAATGCACATGAATGCTTCTGACAGTTCTAAATTTTTTTATTCTACAGAGAAGCACAACTTACTTAGAATCATTATTACATGGAGAAACATAAAATGACAAACAGTGTGGCCACTGCATTTTACAGCTTTAAGTCCAGTGTTACCAGTCTGATTCCAAGAGATAGGAAGAAATTCTTTATTGTCAGGGGGGTGAGGCACTGGAACAGGTTGCCCAGAGAAGCTGTGGATGCTCCATCCCTGGAAGTGTTCAAGGGTAGGTTGGACAGGCTTTGAGCAACTTGATCTAGTGGAAGGTGTCCCTGCCCTTGGCAAGTGGTTGGAACAAGAAGATCTTTAAGGTCCCTTCCAACCCAAGCCATTCTAGCCTTCTATGATTCGACTATTTGTATGGTTCTTTCGGTGTTTAAATTCTGATTCAAATCATCATCAAACGTACAGCTCTTCAAAACCAACAGTAAGAATATAAAAACTCCAGTCTCTCTATATAACCATACCTAATTGTTTTACATGTACAGCATAAAATATAACTGAGATATATTCTCAAATAACATACCATTAACATTTCTCATGAAACCTCTGACCATCTGTGTCAGCATATTCTTAAACAGGTCATCTTGTAAAATAAGTCATCTTGAAGCACAGATAAATATTTATGACAATTATTTTTCTTTTTCCAACCAGTTTTTTTAAATAATTTTTTTATGCAAGCACTTTCCAAATTTTTGTATTATTTCAGCAACCATAAAAATACAGTAATAGGCAAACATGGTTCCTCGTCATTTATTGCTTTCTGCCAAATCATGATGGGCCAAAAATAATGCATGTAATATTAGGCATATCCACTGCAAAGAGCACAGTAAATTATCTTTTTACGCAAACAAAAGAAACATAAGCATGATTGACTTCCCTATTTATGTCTCTAAGCACATTCAGGCAGTGCCATTAGAAAATTTTCCTCATCAAGACTAAAAGAATGTAAAGTTTCATTACAGAAGGACCTGGAAAACTCTTCATTCTTATCCAATTTAATTAGCTCTATTTACAAATACTCATTAGTGACAAGGATCTTTTTTTCTGGAATCAATCCCTCAACTGGAGAAACCCTGCTGTTTTCTAATTACAGCAGTGCTAAGAGCTAGAAAGAGCCTTTTTTCCACTCCTCACTGTGAACTGGGGCCTTTACACAAAATTAATTTGTGAATTATCTGCACACTTTCCCAGGGAAAGAAAAGCCAACTGTAACAAAAGGGCAGAGCAGTATCACGTCTGTATGAAGTGATTTAGCAAGGTTCAGCACATGCCACCATACCAGGTCAGCTGTCTCAAAAGCAAGCCCAAAAGGTCACAGGCCAAACACAGTAGAACTAATAAATGACAAGCAGTTCATTCCTTAAAAACTGTAAACCCTCCCTCAACCCAAAAATCCAGACCTGGACAGACTCTGAACTAATGGCTTCTAGTAATACTATCATGTAGGAGGAATATGAACATTATTCCTTTTAAGACCTGGTATCACCAAAAATCAGATCAAACACAAAGATGTTATAGTTGCACACACTGGTACGAATAATTATAACTGTAATACCTACCTTAAACTAAAATCTAAAAAAGACAGGATCAGTCTTATTCACTGAAACTGTGGCCATCTGGGACACCCCCCACAGGCATACACACATCCCAAATGATTTCCAATACTACTTTCTTTTACAGCTGAACAGACAGAGCTTACAAGTCTTAAAGCTCATTAATTCTATTTTTAGGTGCCAAAAGCTCACAAGTGGAAGAATTAGTTAACAATTCCAGTTGCCATAGTTTACATGGATGTGATCTGCATACCATGCCTCCTTTGGACATGGGTAAAGCAGTTTAGTAAAGGATCATTATATTTTTATTGTGCAGGATGGCATAGTTGTATCATAACTTCAGTGCTAATTTAAAGTACTGTATAAACTAAATTTGGGACAAAACATCCACAGGCCATAAGTTGCCTAATGTTCAGTAAAAAGACAAATGCCTTGAAGAAGGCAACATTCTTTTGTAAGGAAATGTTATAAAGAGCTTGATTATACCAGCAAAGCATCCCTCAACATTAAGACTATTTGGGGCTGCATAACTGCCAAGACTACTCAGGAAACAATTATTTCATGGTGTGAAGGGACAACATGTGCGTTACAATTCCTCTTTTACCTTTGCTCAATGTTCAGGATTAATCCTGTTTCTTGGGAGAGCTTAAAGAAATAACAGGGCAAGAAAGCAGTACTCTATCTACTCTGCAGTGCAGGAATTGCAATTAGGCATTTGCATGTCTATTCCCCTACCAACAGAGGAGCCAGCGATCCTGAAATTATTTTTTTTAATATTTCATAAAGTTTATGGGATCAAGAAAATACTGGTCTTTAAGTCTACAACAACCATCCACAGGTGTTCTATCCACATAACACAGCAGTCTTGGACTACTAAAAACTCAGAACTGAAGAAAAAGAGAACTATTTGAAATATGCAAGTGAACTTTGATAAAGAATCTTAAGTTTATTTAATTTACAGTTAAATGAGCTCTTTTACTTTTTATTATAAAAAATACTAAAGAAGAAAAACACTGTGATATTGTATGTTTTAACTGAAGCAGTCTCTGTGTGGGGAAAAAAAAGCCTGGAATGGCATTGCCTAATTGCTACACTAGTAAAAAAAAAAAGTAATATTGGTAAGAGACACTTGTATAAACTAATTTCCACTGAAGGTATCTCCCATGAAAAACTGTAATCTCTTACATGAGATTGGGAAGAACAGCAAGCCAAAGGTTAAAGTGTAGTATCTTGCTTAACAAACAATAGAGCACACTTTACCTTAAAACTATTGTGTTAAAAGCATGATTTATTTTGTAAATCAAGTACTCCAGTTATGAACTACTGGATTTATGGTCAGCTAGTAAGTTTTAATTACATCCACTCATCTGTCCATCCTGTCCTCTGCACAAGACAGGCATCTTTCAGAAAAAAATATAATATTTAAGACAATGTCATGCTTTGTACATACAAAAGGGCTGAATTAAAATTGCACAAGCAGATACAAATTTGTAATTTCTGAGCTGTCATCCACTTGACCCTGCAAACTTCACAACACTTCTTACATGATATCATGTAATTTTCTAGGGTTCTTCTCCCCAGCACTGTCTGTAGAAAATACAGCTGTAACACTTATTCCCTATCACACATCACCAACGTAGACTTGTATCAGTTGAAAAATAGTCTAAAGGAAGTAAAGATATTTCAGAGGAGGGATGGAGCCACTGAGTGAATTCCAGGAGAGAAAGCAAAATGTCTTTTCTCTGCTCCCCACTCCATCACTGTCCTGCCATCCCAGTCCCTAAGGACTGGTAAAACTTGTGCTTCATTTGATGCCTCCTCATCACAGATAATATAAGATCACTGGGGCACAATGCTAAATTTGAGAATTCACCCCAGGGAAGAAGAGTCTTTTTCCAAATACCTGTCCCTAAAAGTCTACTTTGTCCATTTGTCATTTTTAGATTAGGCAAGAGGCCAAACCCAGCCCTCCCTCACCACTCTGTGTCCCCGCATTAACAGGAGTATCTGTAGCTATGGCTACATCATGGACAACATCTACACAAACTTACAATGGCTCACATGTACACTGGCAAAATTTTTCTGAACACAGAAAGGAAAGAGATGTGAAAGGAAGCTTTACAGGACAAAGGGAAAGTACTTCAGTAGCTCTAAAATGCTGCCCCAAGCAAGAATCAGAGGCTGATTGCAAACAGCAGACAGGCCAGAGTCCTCTAAGAAAAGGCACATTAGCATTTCAAAACAGGAGCCAGACAGATTATGAATGTGGACTGCCAACATCTCCTGCTGGGGGAAATTCTTTTGGCTTGGCAGATTCCACAGTTCCAAACTGAAGAGGCGTTGAAAACACCCCGTCCAACATCTGAGAGACAACACAGAGACAACACTGCACTGGTGAGTGTTACCTCGGCTTTGCAGTCACACCTCTGGCCTCTCCTCATGTGCTGACCTGAACTGAGTTTAAGTCCAATTACAGTTTGTCAGCACTGATTCTATTTTTTATCCCTCTGGAATTTCAGGCCTTATTTCTGCCAAAATGGACATTTTGCAGACGACTCACTACTCGAAACATTTAGCAAGATTATTTATTTATTTATCCATTCATTTATTTATTTAACATCAAATGTCACAGCGGTTGCTGTTGTCAGTTGTTAAACTTCAGATTTATTTAGTCAGCCACATACCTCATCCTTGGATGCTTCAGAGTCCAGTTTCAGTGTGAGGAACATGACAATATGAGGCACGTCCTGAACTGCCTGCTGAAGGTCCGTACTGTCTTCTCCCCACAGGAGCCGAACCAGATTGTTCATACTTGACTGTGCCTGTTTGTTCATTTGCTGAGAAGTTCCTTCAGGCTCAAATACTGAGGTTTCAAATGTAAGTTTAACCTATTAAGATAATTAATTATTGTGAAAACGAGGCTGTACTTACAATTATGTCCCAATACCAGATGAAAGAGATGCAGTTTGAGCCCTTTAAGAGATTAAGTTTTCTCAGCTTTACTGACATGTAAGCACACAAAAGTTCCTGCTTTTTCAAGAAAACCAATTATACATTTAGCATTACATAACCATCCACTGCAAAGGACAAACCCAGCTATTACATGCTCTATGAACCATGTGAGTAAGCATGTGGTTTGCTGTGTTTTCATGCTTAATTCTTATGGTCTTGAGAATGGAAAAATGTACTTACTGCTCTCGGTTTGTTTGAACACAAAGCCTATACTAACTACCCTGACTTTAAAAAACACACAATAATTGACTTCTTTCAAAATGTCAGCACTTTCCTAAGAATATATCCTCAAGGCTCTTTCTGGAGCACTTCTTTTCCATTTTGAGTGAACAGGAAAATCGGTTTAAATTTACATTAGACTGAAAAAGTCTGTTAAATTGTAACAGTAGCAATTCTTTCAATCTTTCATTTTCACCATGTTAACTTTTTTTAACTGTAAAATCAGCAAATAGGAGTTTTGTTGCTGTATTTAACAATTCACACAACTACCAAGAGGCATAAAAATTGTTTACATCCTTTGCTGTGCTGTCTTTAGAAGAAAAAAAAGAGATCAAAGCACAGAGCATCCTCTCCTAAAGAACAAAAGATTAAATGATCAAGCTTACTTTGCCAAAGAATTACGTTTTCTGTCTTTATTTTCCAAATAAAGTAAAAACCAGGAATTTTGGAAGAAACACATATTTCCTGACAAGCAACACATAATCCAAACGATGCGGAAATATGTTTCATAATTTTGCTTTATATTTTTTTCATACTGTTTATTGTCACTGCCTTACAAAAATTATGTTTGGTAGTTGTTCCAGCAGTGATGAAAGAACAATTTTTTAATTTTTTTGGTGAATGAATGCTGTTATCTTAAATATGAAAGAAGGAGATGTGAGAAACCTTTGCTCTTGACTGAGCATAAAATTGTCATTTCTAAGGAGAAAAATTTGATTTATTTTCTCAGATAATACCTCAAGTTTTTATCAGTGTTTAAAGTGACTGAAGACATATTTGGACTAAGCAGGCATGCTCTCTGTTCCCCCTTTCACATGTTTTTACTCAAGACTGTTTGTCTGCCTTAAAATAACTCTAACATGCCTATTGACTGGGAAGTTCTGAGCATAACACATCACACCAAATCCTGCTTCTCTGTTAAGGCAGTGACAGCTTAGCCTAAGCATTGATGCAACAAGAAAGGTTTGTATTTTCCCAGTTGCAATAAAACTGAGAAACCCAGGCAGAGGTAACTTATACATTTCAATGGAGATCATTCTCATTTTCATAATTGTGTATGTGTATGCACATACTTCAAGAGAGGAGTGCCAGCAAGAGATAATGATGCTTTAAAACACCCACTGCCTGTCAAACTGGCTTGGAGAGAAGTGCTGTCATCAACTCTTACAGCTACAACATTATGTCACTAGCTGCCACCTTCCCATTCCACTCCACTTCTCATGACTTTTCCTCTCCTATTTTGGCTGCTATCAGCTTTTTTGTCTTTTCTTTTCCTGTTCCCTAGAACAGCACTGCCCTCAATCCTACTCTCCTGCCCTGTGCTACCCCTGCCTTCTCTTACTCATCCATCGTCCTCTCCTCATCATTTCAGTTTTGATTCCTTACACTGCACATTAACAGGGCTCAAGGAGCAGAAACATCCAGTTAAGAAGCAGCTGCTTTTTAAGACCCAGTAACTTGACAGTTCACAGTTGCAGAGGTGAATGTTTTCTTCTCCAGCATTTTGTGACTCAGTTCTCTTTCTTTGTCATGCCATCTGCATATATGTCAGAGCGTTTTCCTCATATCCCGTTTAACTTTCTGCAGATTTCCTCAAGGCTCAATAGTTATTTCTCTTAACTTCTATTACATTTTGTCTGTGGACACTTATACATGACACTTAGGCTACAGTCCCTACACTAATGATGCACAGATGTAATTCTTGCTGCAGTCTCTTAGTCTCTCAGTTTTTAAAAACCCAAACTCAGTCTGTCTTGTCTTAAGAGACACCACCACATGGTCCTCCAGGGAAGAGCTCAAAACAAACTGGGCTGAACAGAACTTTAACTGTCCCTCCTCCTGAAGGCATCCACACTGCCTCCCACATCACTGTAACAGAAAAGGACCAAGAGACTGTATTTCTACATACCCTAAAACCTATTCTTTTTTTTTTTTTGTGGAGGAGAAATGAATCTTCATTTTGAGCAGTGCACAGGACCTGATTAAGTACGACTACTGAAGTTCCCTTTTATAACTACTGATGATGAAACCGTCCACAGCTTTGATTCCATTTCTCCTAAAGAAAATCAGATCAACGCACAGCAGAAAAACAGAAAAGGAAATGACATGAAGAATGGGAAAAGCACAGTATTCCACTCTATGTATCATGCCCACATTCTCAATGCTTAGAACAGTTCTCAAAAAGAATTTAATCAAACAGCAAAAAGGAACTGATGAAGGTGGCAGGAACAGAAAACTGTGAGGGACATTCTGCTTCAGAAATATGTGACCAAAGTGGAACATGACAGAGTTCTCCTAAGCCATGCAATGATATGAAGAGTAAGA
>JAWWLV010000144.1:6354826-6370869 GCA_035041135.1 Platyrinchus mystaceus | reverse complement strand
TTCTGCTTCAGAAATATGTGACCAAAGTGGAACATGACAGAGTTCTCCTAAGCCATGCAATGATATGAAGAGTAAGACATGAACAGTTAACCTTTTCTCCTAACACAGAAACTTGGGGTATAAAATGCACTTAATTAGATGGCAATTTGAAAGCCAATGTTAATGAACATATCACAAATCAGTTACATAAATCACTGCTACAGGATGCTGTGGACGTCAAAGGAATTTTAAGAACCAGATTAACAAAGGAGAATGTGCAAACCTGTAAGTGATCCTAACTATTAACTGCTGGAAGCTGGAAAATAATGATTGGAAGGTCACTCTGTATTTAATTTGTTTCTTAATACTCTTATACATTTGTCAGTGTAGAAAGAGAAAATGTAGCTGTTATACCATTGATCTGCCTCAGAAAGGCATGATTTCTGTTCATCTGCAGGAAAGTGTGTGGCTGAGAATATGGATTTTATTACAGACAGAGCTGGTGGCATGGCCTGCATTTGAAAGACTGCCTGCCATTTCCTGTTTTAAGGCTCTGTTTTCCATGTGCTTAACATTTGCACAACTGTAACTCAAAATTTCAGGCTGGAATTTTTGATTCTGAATGTCTGCCCAAGCTGAGTATTTTTAGAAAGGTTTGGGTAAAATGGTTCTGCAACTTCTGACTATCACAGTAAAGAAGAGTATATTCTTTTTGCATTTCTTGCCCTTTCCCATTCTGTCTTCTGGTGCAAGGAAACAGCAGCTATTTTGATTACAGAACGGGAGAAAAAAGAAGGACTGATGTAGCATTTGGACTTCTATTCCTCAATAAATATACTAAACTAAATATACTAAATATACTAGCCCTTACATGCCTTGATCTAGTTGCCTAAACTGAGGAAAAGAAAACAAAATTCTGGAAATATAATAATGAGTTATGTCACATGCTGAAACTGAGAAAATGTAGTTAAGTTTTTTTAATTAATTCCACCAATTTTTAGCATTGAATCCAGAAAAGCAGGGACTTCTCTTACGGAAATAACTTGTATTTAAAGCCTTTAAACTGCTTCTTATTCGATATTTTGCAATGTAAAATGAATAAGAATACATTAACTATTTTGCTTGTATTACACAATCTCTTTAGCAGCATGAACACAGTGCTCTACACTGCAAAAAAACTCCAGAACTCTGTATTTAAATCTCCTCTGGTCTATTCCAGCAATCATTCTACTGGCTTGACTCAAACTGCACAGTAAAAAAGGAATAACTGCACTTTAATAAAAGGTTTGGAAAGCCAACATGCCAAACTGTTACACGTTTCAAATAATCACTGTCTACTTGACAGATTTACTGACAATTTAAACATTAACATTGCATTAAAAGTAACTACTCTATAAAGGGCTGCATTGTATTTTACCAACAAGTAATACATATACTCTAATCTAGCAAGGATACAATTACATAAACTATATAATCTCTGCTTTTTTTAATCATTCTGTATTTAATAGCAGTTACAGCAACTCCGTATTTGGTCAAAGACAGGCAAGACAAGGTTTTTCTCCCATGGAGCTCTGCCAATACCTGACCACAACTCTGGTAGCTTCATACTGTCAAATATCTTGGAAAGCTTCCTGAAGTGACAACCCAGTCCTCAATCTCACTGCAGTTACAGATATAGTTCCACAGGCACTTGCACTACATAAATTGCAAACAGAGGCATGTTTAAAAAAATCTAGAATTTCCACTTTTTATCTCTGGAGTGTAAAAATTTCTACTATTATCATCACCTTGTATATTCTACCTCAAGAAAAACTACCAAGAGACACTACAATTTTTAAACTGCTCCTTCTCATATCTGTAAGTTGCAACTTTTATCTTGTCTTCCTGTCCACCGAGGAAGTGGATTTATGCAGAATAACCCAAAATACTAAATTTTATGCTATTAACATTGAGACAAGTAACAACTCCCTTGATTTAGCTCTGAAATAGCTATGTAATTCTTTATTAGTTATTTAATTCTTCATTGTAGTTCCAAAATTATTATTCAGCTAGAAGAAAAGATATATGCAGTAGGTTTGGAGGGAAGAGACATTCATAAGGTCAGGTTTTGGGATTTTTTTTTCTATCAGCTTTTATTACTGGCTTCTATCAATTTCCATCACTGTTAAGTTTTGAAAGATCTTAGAACTATTTAGTCTAAAAGCTGTTAAAACCTCAAGACTTCTTTCTATTTAAATATTAAAGCAGCATTAATTTCTCCATTTAAGTGCTCTTAAATATTTTTAATAGTATTACTTGTTAACTTTTTACTCTCTCATGGTTTGTAAATCTTGTTTATATTAATGAATACATAATTATTTTAGTTAAGTATTTCCAGAGCAATTATTACCATTTTAAGAACAGTAATTGACAAAAAAAGCCACTACTACTTCATTTACATATTTATATTTAAGCTAGACATCAGTATCTTGCTTCATGCATGCTAGTGCTGCGCACCTCCATCCCTAAGTTCTGTTTCCTCAGGTAAAAAAGGCTAGAAATAACATTAACATTTACATAGGACATTTGGAATAAATGTTCAACTACTGTACCTGCATAGGACCTGGAATGCAAGACAAAACCCTTTCTATATTTTCAGAATTCACATCGACATCATTTACAGCAACTAAAGCATCTCCTGCAGGTGAAACAGACAAAACATGAGAAAGTTAGTTGGTATCACACCACAGTACACAGCCAAAGTGTTTTGTTTTAAAAATTAGTATGACACTCAAAGAGTCATAAATGTGTATTTGTTACATTTAAGAAGATGGTTTCTACGTGCAACATTTACTGTGTTTAGAAACATTAGTGTGTCACCTCAATGCTCTTAAGGCCTTACTGCCATGCTTGGATCATTTTACAAAGATCACTGAAGCATGGAATGGTTTGGGTTGGAAGGGACCTTAAAGACCAACAAGTTCCAACCCCTCCTGACATGGGCTGGGACACCTTCCACTAGACCAGGTTGCTCAAAGCCTTGTCCAACCTGTCCTGGAACACTTCCAGGGATGGGGCAACCACAGCTTCTCTGGGCAACCTGTTCCAGTGCCTCACCCCCCTGACAATAAAGAATTTCTTCCTAATATCTAATTTAAACCCACCCTCTTTCAGTTTGAATCCATTTCCCCGTGTCTTCTCACTACAAGCCCTTGTAAATAGTCTCCCTCCATCTTTCTTGCAGGCTCCTTCTGTGACCGGAAGGTCACAATTAGGTTACCCCAAAGCCTTCTCTCTTCCAGGCTGAACAAACCCAGTTCTCCCAGCCTTTCCTCATAGGAGAGGTGCTCCGTTCCTCTGATCATCTTGGTGGTCCTCCTATAGAGTAACTGTCCAAGCCTCTTCCTTCCACCCAGGCTTATATCACTCGTGTTCCTTTACCAGAAAACACAACAATTTCACCAATCAGGTTATTTCCCCTCCCTTGCTCTGAAACCACCTCTGTTCACTTGCCAAGCCCTCTCCAGTGCTACTTCCACTGATTAAAACACTACTGTTCCCAAAAGCACTCCAAAACTCACTCTTCCTGTAGCATCTTACAAGTTCTAGGCCATCACTTACACCAAAGGTTTCAAGTGTTGGCTGAGATTCTCTGGGAGAATCTCACCACCCTGAGCCCCCCTCTTTGAAGCAGTCCTGGCAGTTATTGTGCACATTAGTAACTCTTAGCTTAGTTCCCTGAACTGTCAGAAAACCATTCACTCTTCTCATTTCTCCTTCGTCTCTCAAGCCAAATCACAATTTAGTCCTTTCCCTTCTTTTCCATTCCTTGTCCACTGCTGTGGCTTTTTATTCTGCTCTCTCCATACCCATTCCTCCTGCCTAATGGCACATCCTGCATTTTCTACATCTGAAACTCTTACTGGGAATGGGGAGGAAAAAACTCAGGATCCCAATGAAAAAGTCATTAACTGCATATGGAAAAGGTTTGAAAAATTAAAGGCACCAATCACAAAAACAAGCAGAATCAAATTAGAGCTTACAAACTTAAAATCCACGTTCAAGTTTAAAGTACAAACATCAAACTGGGATTTCTCTCTGAAGGAGAATATTCTCAGGAAGTATCCCAGTGATAATTAGTTGATAAACTCTGCCTCATCCCACTCAGAAAGATGCATGTTTAAACACAGAGTGTGCAAGAAAAATATGAGACCAGTGGAAAAGGAAACCAACCTGTAAAGTTAGAAAACATAAAAGTAAAATAACATCAAGAGATAAAACTATACAGACCTGTCAAAAGGAATAGAAATTGCAAAGTAAAAACAGAAGGCTTTTTACCATTTGTTTACTTTCAAAAAGAAAATGAAAAAAGGAAGCAGCATTAAAAAAACAATACATATTAAAGATATTTTAGCTGTGGTAGTGGGAGACTAAAACCAGAAGATCTGATTACTTAAGCTGGCAATTTAGAACATCAGTCCAGTGTTTAAGGTGAGATTTTAGGTTGAACCTAAGTCAGAAAAACTCTATTAGGACACTCCTTCATGGTTTCTGTAATGTCAACACCCAAAGGTGGAAGCACTTTTCAGAAATAAAGACTACATCACAGAGGAAGAAACCAATAAATATTACAGAAGTAACAAAAATATAATGGAATTAAATAGTATATTCATTCTGAAGAAGGTAGTCAAGTAACATAAAACACGAAAAAGACAAACACAACACCTGGATGCCTTTCCTTAGAAGGCAGGTCAGTGATCCCATTGAGTCCTCCTTACAATCTGTCGTGATTAGATGAGGCAACATAAATTCAGGACAAGAGCTATATGAAGTGACTGCCAGTGGCATGAAGATATAGGATTTGATGCTTTCCTGAGCCAAATATTCAACTTCAGAGTAACAAAATAGGCCTTATTTTCTACTTGATTTTCTTTGGTGTCACTTTCAGCTGTCTCTGCTTTCTGTCCTATCGGGTGAAAAATCTGATTAGTTTCTAGCTTGTACCTTCTGTCTGTAGAAAGGGAAATAAAGAAATTACCTTAACACTGAAAGTGACTTGAGTCATTCTTATGTGTGAACTACAAATACCAAGAGCTCCTCTGGAAAAGCAAATTGAAAATCAAGCCTCATTTTGCTTCAGCTGCACAAAGGCTCCCTTGAAGTATCTCCACATCCTCTCCAAAATTATTAATAGTGTTTATCACTCAGGCAGTGTAAAGAGATTAGAAAAAGGTTTTGCAGCAAATGTGCATGTTAGTATAATTATATTTTAAGCCTTCACTTGGCAACAACAATGTGATCAACTGCAGAAATAAAAGTACTGAACCACTGTAAGATTCAGCATGTATTTCAATTTTCAAGGGAGAAGACTTGCTCAGCTCAGACTGACACTGATGATAATGACATGCGTATTAAGGAAAAATACCTGTGTCTCTGAGGTCTCTCCATTTCCTGAGAATCTATTAAAGGCCACAGAATGCAAAAGTTTAGAAGAATACTGACAGTTATCATTATTGCTATGTTCTACCTTCTTGTTAAGTACCATCAAATACAATGGGAATTCTTCCCAAGTACAAGGTTGATTGCTCCAAATCAGTGCAACACACAGTTAATGAGAGAAAGAACTTTCTTCTTAACTAACCAGCACTAAGGAAATACTGAATTCCCCCAAAATGCAAGCAGTGTTTCTCTTTAATACACCAGACAACAACCAACCACTCACTCTTTCTGACAGCAAAACCAAGAAAAGGTTAAGTTGTATTATACACATTAAAAAGTTATCTCCCCTTGGAATAAGTTAAACTGTTTTTTATTCTTTCAGTATAGTAGCTCTCTCACTAACCTCTGTGTTTCTTAATGCACAGTACAGTGAAGTTTTAGTCTATGGAATCTTCAACACAACAGTAATTTGAAGACAGAAAAGCTGAGTTAAACAGCATTTAAAAGCAATTCACTGTCCATGCCAGAGTTCTGGGACTTGAAAATTAGTAATGAAAGGCAGAGCATTCAGGCCACTCCAATATAATAAGAATTATAAACAGAATTACTATGTTCTTTTATTAAGAACACTATATTAAAAATCGTCACTCATAACTACAGAAGAAAGCATAAACTGCTCTTCTACTCAACTGAAGCACTGTTTAAACAAAAGTTGTTTTGTGTTCTGTTTGTTTAGTAATTACTATAGACCTTGGGAATTCTGTTGTAAGGAGAACAGTCATCTGATCCACAAAGCCATTCAGAGGAGCTGCACACACTTTGTGAAGCCATATTCACCTTAGCACTTTTGGACAGGGTGAAATACGTAAAGACATTTTGAAAGAAGAGCCATCACTATTTACCTGTTACATACTCAAAGTGTATTATTTATTGTATGCCTAATGCACATATGCAAAACTTTCACTGCAGCAATAAATATTTATTCCGTTCAATTGGTAAAAAATGTAATCACATACCATAAATGGAACGTTAGCTTTCCAGGGGACACAGCCAAAGCAGTCTTGTTAGGCTGCCTTCCTTCTGCCTGAAAATACTATGTCACTATCAAGAAGAGCAACTTGATATACAGCTGAGAAAATCTATATTCATCAGTATGGAGTTTCCAGAATTGGAGCTGGGAGGTGGTGGGGGCAAGGATTTGCATTTTTTCCCTCTTTTTGCCAAACGCTACAGCATTCAAAGAATAGAGACTATGAAGTAACACATTATATCACTAGGGAAAGTAGGAAGTATGTAAAATTATGAACACAGAATATCTTTAAAGCAGGACATGACCAAGACCTAACCAGTGTGATAATTAATTGCAGTGCAAGAGTTTATACATGCAAAATCACTTTGTTAGTTTCCCATTTACATTTTATTTGAGAATTATCTCCTCTGCTTTAGCATTGTGAAAAATCTCCAGAAAGTGAGACTGACTTAGGTCTTCAGACATTAAATATGTAAAAAAAAATTGCACAAATGTATAAAGTTTAATCTGATTTCAGTTACTTAATTCTCAACCACTTTAGGTTAAATGAAATAAAAGTCTAAATAGTGTTTGCAATTGTTTAAGGTCATCTAACTTGATGGTCTGCAGAGTCAAGTCGATTATCTCAGACTAAATATTGGTGAATTACAGATGTAGAGAAAACATTAGAAAAAAAAATTTAATTCCATTTTTAGAGACACATTGAGCAACTACAATTAATTTTCTTCAGGCAGCTCCAGGATATCCGACCTTGAGTTAACAAATTTATTGTTAGGAAAAAATGTATGTCCTTCTGAAAGTGAGTAGATTTAGATCAGGTATTAGGAAGAAATTCCTCCCTGTGAAGGTGATGAGGCAGTGAAACAAGTTGCCCAGAGAAGTTATGGATGCCCCATTCCTGGAATGTTCAAGGCCAGGTTGGGTGGAGCTCTGAGAGACTTGGTGTGGGGCTGGAACTAGATCATCTGTAAGATCTCTTCCAACCCAAACCATTCTGTGATTCTCAGTCCACAAAGATACCCATAAATGTTCTTCTCACAATGTTAAGCAGAACTGAATTTTACTTGAGTGACAGAACAGAGAGAGATGAGGCAGGAATTCTTTCCTGTTTTATTTGTTCTGTCTTTCCATCTTCTCATGAAAAGAGACTTCTCCCATCCAGTCAGCAGCAGCTCAGAACAGTGTTCTGATCTCAAACACCCAGTTTGAACACAGCTGATAAAACTGAACACAGCTGCCTCTTTAAAGACAAAGTTTACAAAAGTCTTTGGAACCGCTGAATCTCTAGAATGTTTCTTTCAGAACCGCCTATCTCTGCCACATGAGGCAAGGCACAGGACTATTACTTCTGTTAACTATCCATTCCCTGGTGATAAACCTGCAAGCACCATTTCTGAAAGCATATCTCCAATGCATTAAGGGACAATGATTGGTAAGTGAACACCATTTCCATATTGTGATGGAAAATGAACATTTTTTTGTCATGGAATCCTGGTATTTGGTTTCCTCTGTTCTTGGTAATGACTTGGTGGCAGTACGTACAAAAGTTCATATATTCCTTTCCAAAAAAGGTAAACTATGGGACACATTTCTACTGAAGAAAGCCACATCAATTACTTGTTTTATATGTTAGCAGGCTGCTTCCACCCAAACCAATGCTGCTATGCTTCAAGAGAAGATTAAAAGAATATAAATCATATCCCAAATGCCACAGTGAGAACACAGCAAAGCTTATGCAAGCTCTGTTGTTTCCATCTTGCATGCCCCATGTCTCTGTTTTGGAGAGTCTTCTCAAGAAACACACCACATTATTCCACATAAAAATCTCAAACTCTCACAGCATTTTGGTCCTTTCAAGAACATATCTTCCTAACAGGACTCCAAGGATATGGACTTCTCAAGCAGCCTGTAGCTTTTGCATACCTGTTTAAAACTGCATTATTAGAGTCCATTTTTACTATCATCCACAATTAATTGCTGTCCCTGGAGAGTTTTCACATTTTTTTTGACAACTGTACATACTGATAAGGTGAGAAGATTCATGCTGAGATATTTGGTGATGAGAGCAGTAAGACAGTTTCAAAGAGGATAACAACAGTACTCTCTGCTAGTGACAAGAGCTTTGCTGTACTTTCAGTGTGATCGAAATGACTTTTTCACTTGTACCATAGTAAAGATGATGCTCATCAGCATTTACAAAAAGTTTTCCCTGCTGTGAGTAGCACAGATTTCAACTTGAAGGGAGATGGGAAGCAAATCATAATGGCATTTCCTATCATACCCCTTATTTGTCTGGATCTAAAAGCATGTATTTTGGGGACCTTTTCCCTTTTGAAGATACGCTCAAAGACGAGACTAAAAAGCTTTCCATAGGAGACCAAGCTTTGCATATCATTGAAAATGAACTTAAACAAAGAAAATATTTTGTCAAAAATACAAAACCACTTTAAAAACATGACATAAAAGCAACTGTATTCATCTTAACCAAAATGAAATTGACAGCAAGAGCTTAAAAAAATCAATGAGGGCTTTTCTGTTTTGAAAATTTAAGATGGATGCTGAACTGCTAAATATTAATAAAAAAAGATAAATGAACTGATGAAAACCACATGGATGGAGTGCCATCTTTTTAGAGTTACAAAGCAGCAGGGCTTTCTTTCAGCTTGAAAAACCATTGTATTTACTTTCATATGGTCAGTGCCTGCATTCCACTTAGCTAATAAAGTAGAGCAAAAAGACTTACGACTTCCATATGCAATCTTAAAAACAAAAATTAAAGTGTAGTGCACAAATAATAAACAGATGTTTTAAGTGTTCAAAGCTATAAGGGATACACATTTCAAAATAAATAAAAGAAGCCACCTGAGGAAAGTGATTATTAAGGATGGAACAGGCAGCTATTTCTCCTGAAAATGTTAAAGCAATAACCACTTTGTGAGTCAAAATGAGTGCTGCAAACTGGTCACCTGGAAGACCACTGGATGTCATTTTAAAGCATGTATTTTAAAAGGAAAATATGGTTTGTATTTGCTTCATGAAAAGACTACAAAAACTGGTCTGCACCACTGTAGGCCATTAAAATACTAAGAAGCAAAAGAAGAACAGGTTTATGTCTGTGCCTACACATGTAAATGAAGACTGGAACAGAGTTATAACCAGACCAGCAAGCAGGTACCATGCTGTACTGATCTACTGAACTACAGTTGCTTTTGTGGTATACACCCAAAGCAAATCAGGCTTTGGGTGTATACCACAGCTATTCCATCCTCTGATGTGCAATACAGAGGCAGCAAACCAGACAGTTTTTTGACAAGAACAAAAATTTTTTTTACTGTATATTCTTTATGCAGACAGCACTGCAACCTGAGCATCTAATTTATGAAAAGCATCCCTATTTCTAGACACCACATAAAAATTCCAGAGTATTCAACTTCGCTATAGATAGATAGTTTGAAAGTATTTTTATATGAAAATTATACATTTTATACTGTTGGCACTGAACACAGCTCATTTTCCCAGTTAAGAGCTGAATAACTCCAGTATGCTTATAACTATTTTGTTTTCAACGTGCAAAAGCAAGGCAAGGGTTGGTGATAGCCTAGGACATACTAAACTGAGAGACTCTTTAGATTAAGGTAAATTTTCTTCTATTTGAAACAAAACAAAAATCCCACAGATTTTGTCCTCACTAGCTCTGGGAATCATTAAATGCAGCAGATGAAATACTATCTCTGTTTAGGTTCACTTGATCTCCTAGATCTGGTATTTGCCTACACTGTTTTGACTTCACACTTGCTCTTACAAACATGCTATAGACAAACTTGTGTCCCAAAATTAACTTACAGGTTATAAATACACACTCTTGCACTAATTAGATTAAATACCATTAAGCAAATCAAACTCACTCACTCCTCCCCCTCGGTCTGCATCCCTCACTTCTTGACTAATCAATTCTTGCTGGCAAAATCTGAAAGTTATCCAGTTTTCCCTCTGAAGTATTCTTTAGGATCCCTACCAAAAACATGTGCTGGAAGTATCAGCTAGTCAAAACACGATTTGCCTTTTTACACACACAACACTGGAATTTCAAAAGATCTCATGCTGACTTTGTGGGATTTCTGCTTCTATAGTATTAAGATTTTCATGATCTTCTAACCAACATCACATCTTTGCTCTCTTGCTCTATGAGGGATCAACTTCAAGGGTAATTAGAGAACCTTCCACCCTTTACAGATGTGGCCTGGTTGTCTCACATTTACTGTCTCCGAAGTTGGCGTCCTGTGAATGCCAAGTCCTTTTAATGGCCTCAGTTAAAGTGGGAGTATTTCTTCTCCCTCATTTCCACTCCCAACAGTTCATTCCTCTCAATTATTCACGTGTGGGTGCTTGTCAGACCTTCTGTGACCCAAGTGTAACACACTACACCCGCAAAAAACTATACAGCCAGTTTTTCTCCTGGGTTAGTTTCCTGCCAGGTTTTTTAGTTGTATCAGCTTATGAAAGTGTCTGATGAGCCAAACCAACACAAAGGAGAGTGACTAAGCTGGCTCACTGCCTCCCCAAACTGCAGCACCACTATAGATTTGGAGCCTCCTGATCACAACTGCTGAGGAAGCAGCTGTTAGACTTGCTAAACAGAAAAATAACCAAACAAGGCTACGCAGAAAATTGGTAACACGTACCTTATTTGGTATTTTTTCCTAATTTCTATGATGCAAAGCTGCTCAATCCCTGTACACTAAGGGGGATAGTCGCCTCCTCACTGTCTTTACACCTTTTAAGTTATTTCACATGTTCTTATAACCACTAATACAGTAAAGCTGACTAGGTAACAAAGCATCAGACTCCATGACATTGATTTAAAATTATCCCTCAAGAACTGATGTAACTGCTTAAGTCTCAGGAATATTCAAATCAGCTGCCTAAAAAAAAGAAAAAAAACCCACAAGTCTTCATTTCAGAGGAAGAGTGCAGAAGTTGACTATTCCTCTGATTACTTACCAATCAAGATTTGACCTGTTTTCACTGCAGAACTACCTGGCACCAAGCCATGTACCACAAGCTTCTCTTCACCAACTCCTCTGATGACTTTATCCTTCCTGCCTTGTTTCTCCACTCTTTTGCTGCTCCATGAGGACTGATGGACAATTCCTACCAAGGCCTCCAGCAGCCTCTGCTGCTCCTCTTCTCCAGCACTGTACAGTTTTCTGGGATTTACATAAACATACACATCTTTGTACTTCTGCTGAACGGTGACACCCATTTTCTGTGTGGATTGGTGTTTCAATATGGAAGTAGGACCAGTGGAGTGCACATTACAGCTTCCACTGCCTTTTTTCCCAGAATGCTTTGGTAAAAGATTTTTCTTTTTTAATATTTTGGTCCATTTCTTGAGTTCATACTTTCTTTCCTTTCGTGATCCCTCTTGAATAATTTCAGCTTCATTTTCACGAAACCTGACATGATTCACTGCTGGCATTTCTGGACAGCTGTTCTGGAGCAGAGTTTCTTCTTCACTTTCACTCAATTCTAAATAAAATAATTCCCCATTTTTCTGTACACCATCCAACCATTCAGGCTCAAGATCACTGGGAAAGAAAGAAGAATGATCAGTGACAGTTCTGATAGGGAAGGTTGCTATGCAAGTGACATCTGACTGTTTTAAGTAGGGACAGAGTGTGCAAGGGATAAAAAAAGGAAAAAAACCAGTTGCCTCCTGAACATTTGACAGTTCAACTGTTTCTTCAAATGCCTTACAGAAAAACAGCCATTGCAAAAAGCAACATTGCCTTTTCTGAAAACAAACAACAAAATACAACCACAAACCATTTATTTCACATATAGGTTTTAATTAGTAATTACATTCATGGGCATGATGGAGCTTTCTCTTAGAGAAAAAAATGCCATCCTATTTGTTCTCTCACATTATTTTTGCCTTCATAATATAATCATGGTGTGATTTTTGTGGTTGTTCTGTGCCGAGTCTGAAGCTGAACTTGATGATTCTTGTAGGTCCCTTCTAATTTCGGATATTCTATGATGCTATGGGAAGACAGATTGATACTGTCAGCCCTTTGGAAAGACAAGATTAACATTTTAAGATCACTTAAATTTAACAAAAAAATCCCCAAAAAAACAAGATGAAATCTAGGTA
The DNA here is from genome assembly GCA_035041135.1 of Platyrinchus mystaceus. Lineage (NCBI taxonomy): Eukaryota > Metazoa > Chordata > Aves > Passeriformes > Tyrannidae > Platyrinchus > Platyrinchus mystaceus. The sequence continues at coordinate 6,358,288 of JAWWLV010000144.1, read as the reverse complement.
ACACTTTTCAACAGTTAAGTTCCAAATAGTACATTCAAGCTCATATGCAAAAATACACACTAAAAAGAGGCAGCACTGCTACAGAAACAGTTCTGACAGCTGGAGTGGATCACTTCAAGTCACAAGCAACATGCTGCTGCAAAGCAAAGGCAAAGCAGCTCCAGGATGTATTAACAAAAGTACCATCAGCACAGCACAAAAAATTTTTTGTCCTAATTTGGCAACAATGATGTGTCAACCATGTCCAGTTTTGGACAGCACATTTTAAGGAAGATGGAATAACTGGAACATATGAACAGCACAGAGACAAATAGTAAGTAGTGTATAAACATGTTTCAAGGGGAAAGAGACTGAAGGAAATCATACTCTTTTGCCTGAGAAAAAAAAAAAAAACAACCAGAAAGATGGTTGCTCAGAGCCAACAGGCCAAATGAACCCCAAAGGTGAATCACTGAGTGTTACTACAGGATGAGGATCAATAATGACTGAAGTAGGAATACTCAGAGCTTTAATTATGTAAAATGCTCTGTATGGAGACTTCCAGGAACAGACAAGGACAGTTCATTCATCCCAACTAGATGACAAACAGGTCTCCCTGTTTCATAAAAATCATATAAGGAAAAACTAGATCAGAGATTTACATCAGAATTAATATCATTGTTAAAAGTTAAAATATGTTCATACACTTTATACTAGAACTAATTTTACAGAATAATGAGTTTTGTTTAGGACTAGTATTAAATAATTAAAACAGAGTATTAATTTGAGAACAGATAAATGAAACAGCTTCAAATTATAGCTGAACAGAGAACACTGTGCAAAGACAATGCACCACAGCACCTTTAAGGGCTCAAAGGAAAGTTCTGGTTGGACTAAGAATATAGAAAACATGGGCATTGCTCTCATCCTGGAGCCCCAGTTACTGTGAGAAGCATATGGATGTTGCAGACAGGAAGAAACATCACATACTTCCTCTGCATTTATTTTTTGTGCCCAAGTTGATAGTTTTAAAAGAAGAGCCATGACTTGTGAGGATTTGGCTAATCCTGATGGTCATGGGTAGGTCAGAGTTTGCAACTTCTACTAAGTCTTACTCAAGATCTTGAGTGTCTTACTCAAGGCTGCTAAGGCCAGACAATATCTGATCTGACATCTTTCAAAAGGTGGTAGGCAAGAAATAACATGCCAGAGTTTTAACTTGTTTTGTTTTTAAGTACTTCTGCATTCTGGTATATGTAAGCAAAATTAGGAAAAAACAAAACCGATTAAGGAAACACTAGAAATTCATGAAGAAATAACATCTGGATTGGCAGAAACTCCTGTGATGTATTACAGTCATTTTACTCCCTCTATAAAAGGGATTGTGCTCTTTGGAAAAGCTCTTTCTTCTTTGGGGTAATGTCAAAATTCCAACTTGGATGTCAGTTCATATACTCACATTCTCTAACTTTGTTGTGTATTCTTACTACAATGTATGTTATGGACTAAGAAGAAAAAAGGGGTGGGCATTTGTAGTATTTACATTATAATGTAAAGGAACTATCACTTTCTCAATGCAGATCCGTACAGAAATCTGAAAAAGCAAAGTTTGAAACAAGAAATCTACACCTGGGATGTCACGTTTCCCCCTAATGCTACAGTGTCACAATTGATTTAAACTAAGTAAGGAAAAAAAAAAAAATCTGATTTCCATCTCTCTTCCCTTGTGTCAAAACAAGCGCTTCCATCTAGGTCTGGAGGCTTCAGTTAAGGGACCTAAAAATCTGAAAGGCCCATGTTCCTTTAGAGCAGTTTCACTGATCCCACACAGGTATTTCTCCTTTGGGATAAATGTCTGAAAACTGTGCCAATTGAAATTGTCCATGTATGAAAGAAAGATACTTGCTTGTGGTAACAAGCAGAGGATCCAAGTTCTGTTTCTGAAGCAAGAGAAGGCTCTTCTCACCCAAGGAAACTGAAACAATAAAACCATTAAGATCTTGTCTCTGCCCAAGGCAGGGGGGTTGGAATTAGATGATCTTTAGGGTCCTTTCCAACCCAAACCATTCTGTGATTCTATGACCTATGAGCCTGTTTTAAAGCAATTAAACAACAAATCAAGGCTTAACTACTTTTACGCAACTGTACTCAATTTAAATTCCACGCGTATGAGACTCTGCAGAAGTGAGGATCGTCATCTTTAGTTTTTCAAACCTTTGGCTGTGCCAAAGTACAACTTCACGCTGAAGCATCGATTTGGTATAGGCAAAGCTGCCATCCCCTAAGTGGCTACGGCTGCCCAGACGGATTCTGTCTTAGTGACAGAAAATGTTAAACTCTGTTAAAATAGAACTATTAAAAACACAAAACACGCTACTTTCCCACTGGCACATGAAACCATTCTCTTCTCCGCTCTGTCTGAGCCTGGCAATTATAACACCCGTGCCAAGTCCCTCCTTCCCCTCCGGTTCGCAGGCCGTGTCCAGCTGGGATACAGGACCCATCCCAAGGACTGCCCGTGTCCAGCTGGGATACAGGACTCATCCCAAGGACTGCCCGTGTCCAGCTGGGATACAGGACTCATCCCAAGGACTGCCCGCGGCCGAACTAACGCTGCTGCTCGCCGCGTTACCGCCCGGGCTCGGCAGAGAGACGCCTCAGAAAGCACAGAGCGTTCTCTGCTTAACTAGAACCATCACCGCTACACCCACAGCGCCGGGGGGAGCTCCGACCGCTGCGCCGGGGCGGCCGCAACCCCACGAACGCCCCCGACCCAGGGCCCGCGGCTCGCCCTTCCCGGCCCCGCGCCCTTACTCGGAGCTCGCAGACGGCGAGGAGCCGCAGGAGCCGCTCTCGCTGCCGGTGCCCGCAGGCTCGGCGCCTTCTCCCTTCGCCGGCTCCATCGCCTCGGCGGCTCCGCTCCCGCCGGGCCCCCCGGACGCCATGACACCCCCCCCCCGGCACCGGGCGGCCACGTGGCCCGCGCCGCGCCCTCCCATTGGCCGCGTCCCCGCGCGCCGTGGAGACGGCGGGAAGCGCGAGGGGCCCGGGTCGCGGTGGGGGGGGAAACGGTGCCCTCAGTGCCCCCCTGAAAGCAATGGCCAACCTCCCCCTCTCGGCTCCTCAACACAAAGAGACTGCCTTAGCAGCCCTCGAAAGTGTCCCAGTAGGTCGATAGGGAACGCAAATAACCAGGCTATTTATGTATGTAGTTGCCCGGTGTCGAGGTTCCCACATCTGTCCCATAAAAGAGGTTGGTAGTGAAACCAACTACGCTCTGGGCCAGAGCGTTGCTTGTAATCAAACACTGATCTGGAGTGGGAAACGTGAGGTAAAAAGTGACTGCCAAGTCAAATAGGTAGCAGTGGGATACCTCTCTGCTTTATTTTATGCTCTTATATTCATTTGGGGACCCCCGGTGGCCTAGCGGTTAAGATGCTGGTCTCTCAGCGCCAAGGCCACAGGTTCTAATCCTGGTCCCCC
>JAWWLV010000144.1:6337245-6348696 GCA_035041135.1 Platyrinchus mystaceus | reverse complement strand
AAAAAATCCATTGCGCAGGCTTGAAAGGTAAAAAGACCTTTCCCAGATCTTCGTTCGCGAAGACTGGCCACGTACATGATGATCTCTCAGTTACAGGACTCATTACTGGGTTCCCATCTGTGAAATTCTGACACAGTGTGTTGAATGAACAGGCATGTCAAAGTATAAAAGTGGTGTGACCCATATCTTCTCCGTTTTTATTTCTTACCCATGAATTGCCATAATTTATTTCCTCTGCTCCCTTTCACAAAGAGATCCGTTTTCTCTAATGATTAGGATTTTTCAAGATGCAGTCATCTGCTCCAGGTTTTCTCCTATAGGTGACATAAGATCAATAGCTAATAAAGTCTTGCAATCTGTTATTAAAAGCTTCATCAGGTTTAGTTTTCCCTAGTCACTGTGTCTGAGGCAATTATAGCAACACATCAATAAAGGAGTTTCCCAGAAAGACCATTAAAGGAGGACCATTAGCGTGTTACAGAATAGATAGCAAATTGGAAGCTGTTGAATGTTTTAGCACCCGGTTCCATGGGTTGTTGGCCACTACATGGAGCAAAAACTCCAGCTTTTTTGAAAACTTTGGCTTGAGCAGACAGTGGCAACAGCTCAGTTTGGAGAGGGGGAATGCAGAACTGCTATAAGTCTGTGGCTGGGAATCTCACTGAGTAGTATGACTCCAATATTTAGATGTCTCGCCATTTTTCCCTTTCTTAAATTTGTGTTTTCATTCTTTCTTTGATACCAGCAAGAATCTCCTCTGAATTCTACTGCTGTCAAAGATGTGGAAACCATCATTATCTACTCAAGTGAGCAACAGCAGCAGTACTATGAGTATGACCATAAAACCTTTGTCGTGATCTTTGGCACCAGGGTGCTAGGGAAGCTGAAGGATTTTCGGTTTAAGTAGCAGTGACTGGTATGTACAGTATCAAAGTAATGCTTCCACAGTGGGCACTGAGCAAAGAACTTCTTGCAATGCTCACATCTTGATTTCAGAAAGCTGATGGAAGTTTCATCGTGGTTGTGTCACCATTGCTCTAGTAAAACACTTAGGCACAGTCCATGTTTCTAAGTGACTGCACCAGCGGGCAATGTATGATCTGAAGTTTAGAATATTTCAGATAGAAAGATTCCTGGAAGTGTGGAGCAGATGGCAAGGGGAGAATTTTTCCTGCTATTCACAGCTATAGCTACTTTTATGTCTTTGCAGTGTGTCTGCTATGGTAAATGAGTCCTACACGTGCATACTGAGGATATAAATTTTAGACTAGAATGTAGATCTGGGATTTCAGCAGCTTATCTGGACTGCTAGATTCCTGTTGGTCCTGTACAATGTGGTTTTCAGAACAGCATTATGTGACAGTGGCAGAGCAAAAAACTGTAGAGACTTCCTTTGCTGTACTTTTTTTCAGCCTTTGTACTGTTTTTGTGCCCTAAGGGAACAGAGATGTTTAATGTTTACAGAAGAGGGATATGTTTTTCCAGTTCCCTTTGGTCAACACAGAACCCACAGCTGGGGCTGGCATTTGATGATAGAAAACAACAAAACCCCCAAACATTACCATCGAAATCACCCTGCATGTCCAGAAGGCCTTTCCAAGAAGCTTGTCAGATTTCCTTTGTCCCTGGGCTCCTTCTCACTGGGAGAACATTTTTTTATGCTTCTTACAACTACTGACTTAATGCTGAGTTTGATGATAACATCATCTGTAGGTTTATATGGGTTTATAATTTATTGTGAAGATCTGTATTAGAATTGCTTACAATTCAGCAAAACATGAAAATGTAAGTAAAGAGACCCTCAAAACATGGCAAAATGAGAAAAGGTGACTTAGGTTTTGTGTAGTTTATGAAATGGCAGATCCCAATGCACCATGCTGCTGATAAACAGGCCAAATTACTAATTTTAAAATCAAATAAAATGTTTTACTAGATATGAATTACAACTTTTACTACATTTAGTGTGCCTAGACTCAATATTTATGGATGATGCAACTGGAAAATGAAGAAAGAACAGAAAATCAGAAATGATGCAGTGGATATTTTCAGAGCCCAATATTTTTTCCTGAATATATTTGTTACCATAGTTGCACATAAGTTTCTCAAGTTAAAAGAGATAGTTCTGAGCTAGCAGTAATCCTTCTACATGACTTCTGAAACTACCCCAGCCTTTGACATTTGGAAAAATTATTGAGTTTTACAGATTAAAGTTTCACTAAAAAAGTGCAGTTTTACTGTATTTTCCGCAACATTTTAGGTCACAGAAAAAGGAAGGTCACTATTCCATTTGAGGTTTGTCAGCTCCTGTATTTAACTGTACAGAGAACATGGCACTACAACACATTTCCTGAATCCAGTGAAATAAGTGCAGTTGGAGAAAGATTATTAAGTTCTGCAAACAAAACCAATAGGGATTGGGGAAGGAGGAAATTTAACCAGGTTAGACACACAGCAATGACAACAATGAAGAATTTTAAGAGGCACCCTGCATATAAAATAATTAAAGCATGCCTGGGCTCCCCTTCTGGTTGTGCTATAGTTTTACTGTCAGATGAACTGCTTTATGAAAACCCTTCTGCTTTTTTACAGAACAATTCTGGTGTTTCTGATGTAGAAGGAAAAAAAAGAAACAAGAAATAGTAAAGTATTATGATGCTATACTTTTGACAAGACACCTCTTCCTGAGATTGTACTGTGTATTTTTCTTCAGCAGATGTTAGGCTCTTGATTCTGCAGCTATTTCCTATGCTGACAAGGTCAGAAGTTTTTGAATCATAATCCCCTTTTGGCAAAGACTAAAAGAGGTAGTAAAGATACGTCTGCTGTATTTGAATACTTTCGATTTCCTTGACTTGGTGGGCAAGTTTTAGCATGCCCAGGGATCCAAGGTTAACCAGCATTCATTGGCTGCATAAGGTGGAAATCAGGTTGTCGTTACTTCATATGTTTGATTTGTCATTTATGTCAATTAGTCATGAGATGTTAGCGCATGATGAGAGTTGAAATATTCAACTGAAGGAAAAAAATCCCTATTTTTTTCTGTTCAGTTATACCTATGAGTCAGGGAGACTGTACCTTACTGTATTCAGTTCCCAAACTTGCCAAACATGGCAAATGGTTGTTTGAGCACAAGGTTACTTTCCTTACCTCTTGGCTCATGAAACTACCCCTGTAACAGAGGCAGCAAACAGGCACTGAGAATGCCCCTTACCAGCTGCAATTCATAGTCCAGCACGTCAACTGAAGCCCTCATCTACTTCCATTTATTTTGTTATGCCAAGCTCTAAACCATGGCAGCTGAACGTCAAGTTCACATATCCATTACATTAAGCTGTGGCAACCAAAGGGATCAGGAATGATAAGCCAGAGATCACGTTTTCTACTTATCTGAAAGCAGAGATTTGACAGCCTAAGGATTTTTTTCCTAATCTGACTGGCTCAAGTGTAGTTTACCTTTTAGTTTTAAACCTTAGAGGGTTGTTTATCTTTGGATGTATTAGGCAAGCAAGAGCTCTAATTAGCACAAGGGATGAAAACCCATGAAGGAAACGAATCAGTTAGCACTGGATTGTCCTGTTTTGTGTTAAGTTATATTCTCTGCTCTGATACATAGGTTCATTAAAAATGTGCTTCTACTGTCTTAAAAATGTAAGAATAACTGCAAAATTTATTAAAAAGCAGTGATTTGCATTAGTGGATATAGTTCTTCAGAATCAAGAACCATAAAGAACGGATATACATAAGTTCTGCATAGAAACACTTTTCAAATCTGTAGTGGTTTATTTCTGGTATTACTTGGTCTTCTGCTGATTGACAGTGGACAGTGATGGCAATTTTGTGGAGTGGGTATTTGTTCCTGGATGACAGGATAAGCTCTCCCTCACCAGAAGATGCATACTCAGACTGCTACTGCCTGTCTGTGGCCATGTTTAAAAGACTGAGGGGTGGGGTTGGTGGGGTATTTTTGCCAAGGAGGTGTTCCCAGGCTCTGTCTCTTGTCTACAAATAGCTATCAAGATTCTAGAAGGCAGAGGCAATACTCTAATTTTCACTTTTGACAAGGTCAAATATGGACATCCACCTCTGGATTTGCTTTCTATTCTAATTGAGGCTAGATGCATATTAAAAAAACCCAAACCCAAACACACAGAGATTTTGATATTAGTGCATCACTTAAAGAATAGCTCCTTCTTTTCTCTCTGTGGAGACAACTGGGTTCCCCAAGCTGTCCTGTTACATCAGCACTGCACTGCAGGGAGCAGAAGGAGAGCAGAGTGTAATGATCTGTTCTTCTCAGAGTGCAGGGGCACTAAACATTCTGTGCATTCCCAGGTCTGCCTTCAGTCCAGCCTTCCAGCGGCAAGAGAGAAAATCCAGTTTATTTGTCAAACAAATCTCCTGTACTTCTGGGATCTCTTCAAAAGCAGCCACAAAGGCAATGCTTTTGGCAAACAGGTAAAGTCAGCAATATGGGAACCCATGGAAATAAGAATTTATAGTCCGTGAATAAACCATTAATCCAAGGAATAAGTGATAAACTGAAGAGCAGCATAGGATAATGTCACTCATTTCATACCAATCTATCAGTTCTCTCTGCAAAGACTCTTCAGTTTGCAGAGTAGTGGGGATAGGGTGGCAACATGTGGCAACTTCATGGCCTTTAAAATAAATTGCTGGATTCTTACTTCCTCTAAAGCAGTTTTTGTATTAATGAGAAACCTAAATCTAATTGAAAAAGCTATCCTAAAAATTATTAGATTATTGATATATTGCAAAGACTGATAAAACAAAATTAGATTTTTTTGAACTGGAGTTGACAAAGTTCTTGTAAACTTGTCTATAAATACAGTTTGTGATCTTGTGAGAAATAGATCGGAACCATAAAAAGAGGAAAAGTATAAGAATGGACAAAGTATAAGAATATGTGGCAAACATCCTAAATAAAAAAAAAAAATCCTTGAACTTTGACACCAGGTTTATTTTCTAGGATTGATTCTAAGGCTCTCTTTCCCTCACATGCCCAGCTTCTGGACTTGTCTGAGTTTCTGGAGGCACACCCTTTGGAACAGTGATTAGACAACCTGTCTAATTTAAAAATTTCCAAGCAAATACACATACTTTATATGTGCCACCTCACAACCAGCACTTTTAGATTAATCTGAATTTTCTTTTTCTTTTGTGTGAGAATCTCAGAAAAGCAAATGTAGAATTTTTATGCATTAAAGAATTTATAAAACTAGTTAAATCATGACAGAAGTAGGATTATTTTAAAAACTAAAGACTTTTTAAATTTTTTTATCCGGTGAACTGGAAATCCTCTACTTCTTAAATATATAAATGCATAACACCAAAACCAGTCAAAACTGACTTACAACATGAGAAAATAGATACTTTTCTCACTCATTTAGTTTTCACCAGAGGTTATTCTTTAAAACTGGTAATATTTTAGTAGGTCATAAGAATACTAAAAAAAGCAAAATAGCACCACCTGGCGCTGAGCAAAGTTTTTACAATCAGTTCCCATCACTTCTGAAATTATTGTTCTACAGATATGTTACTGCCTTTCACAATCTCAATTTGAGGTCAGGGAGGAAATAACAATCTTTATTTACCTAGTTTTTAGGGACTTCTGAAAAAAACTTCATGTAGTTTAAACATGCAGGATATGTATAAGGAGTTATTGATTAAAATCTGATTTCTAGGCTTTTCTTCAGCTGGTGTAGATTTGAGGATGATGAGAAACTACAGCTAAAAGTGAATGCCACCACTCTTTTTCTTTGTTTCCAGTTATTTCTGGGCTTCCTCATGGTTCTCAAAAATAAAAGCATAATTGAGATTAAGACCTACATCCTGCAATGACTTCAGTTGCCTAAAACCTGTCAAAATCAATGGAAAGTTAAGTTCCTGAGGATATATCCTTAAGAATTCAATTTCTAGGCATTATAAATTTATTTCTGCAAATAAAAGAACTAAAAATAATGTCTTATTTTTAAGTCATCAGTTTCCTCCTTGATATTTACACAGGCCTCAAGTGAAGCCTGTGAAAAGTATAAAATAATGCTTTGTGTGTGACATCCCAGCAGGAACCCTAAATTTCAGCTGCATCTTAAAGCTGCCTAGAATCATATCTTAGATTTCAGTCTCCGGCTGGGCTGTCACTTCAGATATTGGCAATGGGTTAACTGGTGTTCACTGTTCTTACTGTGAAGAACATGGAAGAACAAGAAGGTTTATTTCTGCTTGATGTTTTGTTTTGCTGTGTGGCAGTTTCCCATTCCTTCCTCCTCAGTGACTGATGGTAACATTATGAATCACTTTGTCCCATAAACACCACTTAGTGTGTCACTGTTTTGATTATGTTCCTTTTTAAAGATGACTTGCATATCATTTCTTGTGAAGTAAGAAAATTATTTTTGTAAAACCAATACAGTCCTATAATAAACACCATCACATTTATAAAATAAACAAGTCAATAATTAGGTAAACTCTCACAAATGAGTAGGGGATAGTTTGGGAGTTTGTCACAACACTGTTTTGGATTTTTTTTCTATTGTATTTTGATGTGCTTGAAGTTTTAATAACAACTAAAAATGGTGGTTTTTTCAGATTAATGAAGTAGAACAAAGCACGCACTTACGTTCAGAAATTGCTGACTAGGAATCTAATCTAAGAGATGCTAAGAACATGAGTGCACACAGCAGGAGTGTGGGGAGATCACAACTACCAAGCCAAAAACTTGCAGAACAAGAGCAATATTATATGAGATGCTTGACTCTAAAAGCCCGATCAAAGCTGTTTAGCTTGGGCTAAGTGCTGCAATGATACATTGCTGCTGCTGCTGTGCTACATATCAGGAAATCCAAACATTCACAACTCCAAAAATAATGGTTATTTCTTAGAGAGTTGCTGGCTAGATGGCAAAATCCTGATGTTAGTGTAGCCTTTATGATCTCTGCTGTTTGGGAGAGAACTTTGTAAATACATTGTGTCGTGTCTTGGCTTGATTGCCTGTTGTCTTCCATCATCCATGCTTTTTCTCACGTAAAATTCAGGAAAACCATGGAGTTGTTTAGGATGGGATGTTCTCTCTCTGAGATAATGCAATTCTAATCAAACTATCATGCAACTTTAATTTCTTTTGGTCTCTGAAATCTCAGCTATTTGTCCTCCATCTTATCAAGGCTCTATATTTCATGATATGGCTGTATTTACAATGGGTTTGTTTTCAGTATCCAGAGAGGGACTTAAAAGTCCAACTAACCAACCTCACTAACAAAATTTCCCTATAAATTTTAATTTTTGTGCAAGAAACGCTAGAGGGCATTGCAAGTTCTGTGCTCATCCGTCTGGTAACTCCGCAGTGCTCTGCTGTAATAGCAGTTTTCTCAGTGTGATTAACTAATAAAAGCTTACTAAAATGATGGCCAAAGCTCTGGAGACCATTTGCAGACTGCTGAAAAAGCTTCTGGCACTTAAATGACAAGAACAATGATTGCTTTGGTCAGCTAGCACATGCAGCACACACCATAGAAACCAATATAATGTGAAGTTGCACATGGATTTCTCTGAAAATGGAAGCAAAACTATATTAGGTACAGCCATTTCTGAAAATGGAATTGTGCAACTTGGGACTGGCAGTTGGCAGGGTTCTATATTCCAGCCCATCTCTGGTTTGAAAAATAAAATATTTTTTCCCCCACACGCATTGTACAAATTCTGTTCAAAAGTTAACAAAAATACTGATAATTTCACTAGGGTCAGTTTTAAGTGAGTTCTAACCTGCATGTGTTTTTTATAAAGAGAGAAGTAAAGTAAAGGCAGAGTGTATATACACAAAGGGGGGATTTTAGGAGTAGTTTGGTAGTCAGTGGTGGAAGTAGAATTTGCAAGACTGTTCTTTGATTTTGCTGCTAAAAATTCAGGCTTTTCAGAAACTTCTGTCCCCTATCAAACATCACTGATCATTCTTTCTGGAAATAACAGCGCAGGAAACTCTGAGGACACAAAGCCTTCTTGAGACAGAACTGCTCTTACAGGATACACAGAGGAATGTCCTCCCTTGAGGAGACAATTTTTTTTTCATCACTGGATTACTTTCCAAATTCACTTTTCAAAACTGGATTACTTTCAAATTCACAATTTCCAGAATTCATTTTCAAAAAATCTGACCCAATTAAAGATAAACAAGAAGTGAAATAGAATCACTTCTGAGAACACTGGTGGCAAGGTTATAGTATATTGTAGGAATAAAGAACAACTGTCAGCAAGGGAGAACATAAAATGGATTCTCTCTACCTGTCATGAGCCCTGGGGCTTACAAAAATAGCAGACATCTTAGTGCATTCTTCACAAGCTGACAATAAAAATCTGTAAGGCTTGAGGTCACACAGAATTGTTTGGAAATTACAGAAAATCCACAGTGAAAGCTTACAAAATGAAGACCAAAACTCCTTTTCTCAGCAGAGCAGCATCAGATTTGTGTTTGACAGTTCAGGCTTTTGTGAATCACTTTCTTTTTTGTTATGTAAAACCGTTGGAGTGACCACCAGCTCTAGCTTTCACTCATTTGCACCATGAGATTTGAAAGCATTTCTGTTCAGTCTCAGATTCCTCAGGTGGATTTTGCTGTTTGTTAGCAGTTATTGTGACAGGGAATTTAGTTGCTGGCAGATGAGATAAAGCCCAGCACTGATGAGATGAAAGTTATTAAACAAGAGGTCTTCAGGAACTCAGGCACAGTATCTGCACCTTCTGCACCAGAAATACCTTGTGTTTTGTCATGATATTTATTTTTAAACTTGTTTTCTTTACCAATCAAATATTTTTCTGTTCTTTATCAACTGTAGTTAAGAACTTGCACAGCTCATCAGTGCTTAATTGTCATCCACTTCAGGTAGTAGCAAGTCATAGAACCTTTTTTTTCTAGCTTTGGCTAGTCAGAAAATTATTGTGGCTTCTTTTGGTGGTGAACTTGCCACAGCGATCCATGCCTTGATCTGCAACTTTCAGATGCCAAACAAGATTAATATCTACTATACCACTGGAAAACAGGAGACAGTGCAGCTGTCGTTGAAGGTCTGTTGTGGCACAGATGAAGTAAAATGTGGGATAAGTCTCTGTAGCCAGGTTGAAGAGTCAGATACATAACCAGAGCTTAGTCAATATGAATTAAAGCATTTTTATTGATGCTTGCTGCTGTTTAACCTGATTATAATGCCTTTGACTTCAATAGAAAAACAAGTACATTGAGTTGACCATTGAAGTTATGTACTTCATGCAGATGTAGTTATATTTTTAGATGATTAAGGTAAAGTCTTGTTTCTTTCTCAGGAGAATCTTAAGTACTGGAATCTGCTAATTATTTGTACATCTTTAATGTGTACAAAACACCTGTCTGACTGCCTGATTATATTCAGTGGTTTAATAAATAAGAGAACCAGGATTCATCAGGAAGCTTTTAAGAAGAGAAACCAGATCAGTGTATTGCCAAATAGGAAAGCAATATAAAACTCCAGGTAGTGTTGAAGGAGACTGGCATGACCTGTACAAGGGAAAAAGAAAATATTCTGTTAATTTGGAACAAAAAAAAAGACTAAAAACTTTTTATAATATCTGGTACCTGCTGCACAAACCCCTTCAGCTTATGTTTAGCTGGAGCTCTCTTAAGCACAAGTGGTTTATATGGTGAAAAAATTCAACTGCAGTACAGCAGAGCACATCTCTTCAACTTAAAACATCATGCCAAAATAATACCGATGCATTCCAGAAACATCTATAAAGGCAGAGCTAATGCAACTCTGTTTTTATTAATGCCCAGTTATGTCAAGATGCATAACAGGCCTTCATGATTATAATAAATCAGAGACAAGGTATGCCATAAAAATCATACTGTAGCTTAGGGTTGTATTTTCTGATTGGCAACCAATGAAGTCATACTATGAATTACTGGAGATCGCTGAAAGGGCAAGGTGCAATCATACTGTTTAGATTATGCACTAGTTTCCATCTCATAGTAAACTATAAAGTACACCTCTCTTTTTTTCTGAAGTATTATTTGAAACATTTAGAATATTTCTGTGTGTATTACATGTGGACATTGTTTTAAAAACACTTCTAAAAAAAGAAGTAATTTAACACTTCAAATTAAATACTTCTAGCTCTGGCACCTTTTTTGACAAGTACCACCATGGTGCTGTGCATATATTTGGATATTTATGTGTTAAAATATCCAGTTTTCTTTTTTATCTCACTGCAAATGGATGTTCAGAAAAGAGAGGAATAGCTAAAGAGTTGATCAGTGCAATTAAAAAGACACTCCTAAACTTGGAGAATTGGATTCTCAACTTTAAGGTCTGTCATGAAGAAAGAAATAAAACTTTGTAATTTATATCGTATCAGTTCCATAATAAGTAAAATTCTGGAACATGTGCAAATTTTTAAAGAGGAGTTCTGACTAGAAGATAGAGTTTACAGAAGAATTTCTCTGGTTGCATCCTAAGCATTGAGGAATGGATTGAATGAACAAGTTCAGGATGTTCTGCAGGGCAGCAGAGGCAGCTCTTTCACTTTGTGAAGGGAGAACACGAAGGATTGCCCTCTAGCCAGTTACAGAATTACCTAAAGGTTAAGGAACCTTCTCTGGAGAGAATCCCAGTTTGATCTCTTCCATAAAAGAGGCCAACAGTAACAGCAGGGTGTCATCGATTAAAGGCTGGGAAATGCAGAGATAGTAAAATTTTACAAAAGCCTAAAGAAAAGAATCATATTGTGCAATTTGAAAATATATTAGAGCAAAGATTTAAAACCAGTACCTATTTCATGAATTGTAAGAGATTATTTTTTTTATAACGAATCATCATACCTAACAACTTACAGTATAGCTAAGCTTTAATTAATATTTCTGTATTTAAAAGCTTTCTGTTTTTCTCTGAAATAAAATAAAACATTCCAACTCCTACTTTGTGCTCAATAATAAAAAGTTCTGTCAGGTACAGGATTTAATGGAGTAAATGCAGATACCAATCCCAGCTAGTTGCTTCCCCAGAAATCGTGGGAACTTTTCTTGAGTACTGAGCCGAGGAGAGAGGCCAGGAAACAGCTGACTGCAAATTACTTTGTATGTTGTTATTTGACCAGAACTGCCTGGAATTACTTTACACTTCATATGTCAGTAACAAGTTCCTGATACCTTTTCTCTATTCCAGGGGTCATTATCTCTCCTTTGTCTAACCTAATATAACTGATGCACGTGAACTTTTAAAATCCCAGACATGGAGGTGAGCAGAGCCCTCAAGGGCATCTTTCCAAGGAGTATCTGTGGAGATACTGCAGCTCTGATCTAATCACTGGAGTGTACTTAGGCAATCGGATAGATCTTAGAAATGCAGATGTTTGTCTAACACAGCAGTTCTGGAGAGCAGCCAGGCAGAAAGGGACCTTGGAGTTTGCATC
>JAWWLV010000144.1:6325395-6337145 GCA_035041135.1 Platyrinchus mystaceus | reverse complement strand
GGGAGGTGGTGGATTCTCCGTCCCTGGAGGTATTTAAGAAGAGACTGGATGTGGCACTTAGTGCCATGGTCTAGTAATTGTGGTGGTAGTGGATCAAGGGTTGGACTTGATGACCTCAGAGGTCCTTTCCAACCCCTCTGATTCTATGATTCTACAATTCTCAGGGCTCTGTGCTTGCAAGTCTCCCCTGTGTAACTTCTGCCTTGCCTTCCCCTCTGGCAGCTGACTGTCCATGGGGCTCCTCTACTGGATGGGAAAAGCCCTGACTCCAGCTGGAATCATGGCTGGTCTAACCAGGTCTCAGCAACTAAAGACAATGTCTTTCAGTAAACTGCTCTAGTTGCTTGCAGTTTCTGAAGGTTTTTCCTAATATCCGACTGGATTTTCATTTACTTTTAACTATTTTTTTTGTTATTTTTAACTTTCCTGTCCTTCTCCCTTGTTAGCACGGACAATAGCTGAATGTTACACCTTTACAAACACCCTTTACAGATTGAATGACATTATTTACCCTTACTTTTCTCTATAATAAATTCCTTGAGGTTTCCCTGATATATCATGTTTTCTGAATGTGTTTCCTTCATGTTCTCCTCCAAATGCTTTCCCAACGGTTCTGTCTTTCCTGCATCACAGTGTCTGAAACTACATGCACTCAGTTGATGTTTCATCACTGAGCAATTTTTTACATGATTTTGACATGAGTTATATTAACATATTCTATACTGAGCAATACTTCTATACTAGCAATAATTCTAACAATATTTTCTACTGACAATCATGGTCGTGTTTGCTGAGTCACACACGCAAGACTTCACTTGGTCAAATGTGTTTAACGACCTTGTAGGTATAATGAAAACAAGAAACATTTATAGAGATTTCCTTCCTAATTTGCTATCCCTTTAGTTGCTGGCCAGCATTCAAACTTCTAAAAAGGCAGTTTAAAAACACCTAAGTTAAATGGAACAATAGTTTCTCCTTCCTGTGCTTATATAGTTAGGAATAAACTCGTTAGTATTTTTAAGTATGTCTTATAATTCGTGAGTGTATTGCTTTAAGGGTGAATGTAGTTACAATCTGTGCCCTATCTCCATTGTCCACATAATTTTTGTTAAACAGAATTTATCTTTTGTATTCTTTAGTCTTTTCTGAAGATGACAACTTCTCAGTCTTTTTTTAAAATAAATAAGTAGGTTGACTTATGTACAGTCTCTCACTCTGAGATGATAAAAGGAGAGGAGAATGTGCTTTAATTTCTGTCACATTACCTTCCCAAGCTACGCAAATTACAGTGAAAATTGTAGGATTGCAGCCTGGATCTCACTAATGTTTATTATACAAAATAAAAACACTCTATTTCTATTCAATCCTCCCCATTCACAGACCTAAAGGTCACATTCACTCTGTTAGCCATTGACATTGACTCTTGACAGCAGAATGAAATCAAGTGTTCCCTTAATTTTGACTAAAACTGCTTCAATCATTACTCTGCAGGATGCAGCTTCTGTTATATAAATAAGCTTGCAAAATGATCCACTTCCAGTCTGACACTCTTCATGGATTCCACACATTTTATAAACTGTGTATTTTATTTTTACTTTTACTTTATTTTTTACCTATTATTTACTTTTACTTTATTTTTATTTTATATTTACTTTCAGATCACTGATAAAAATATTAAACACCAATAACCTAATACTGATGCCAGGAAAACCCTATCAGATGCAGTTTTGCTGAATGATTATTCCTAAACAATATCAACTATAAAAACCTGTTTTTCAAGCTAGTCAACATGTGCTTTACTAATATTTCAAATAATCATTTTTTCAATTATAGTTGAAAAATCTAAACATATTGCCATTGAATTTATAATGTGGTCCAAAGCCAAATATAAACTAAGAAAATTTCTTTATTGTACTCTCCTTTATAATGAGAAGTTTTTATTAACTGAGTCTGTTATCAACCTTTCATTTATGTTTATAATTTCTTATTAGGAACAGCTTATCCCAATTTGATTAACTTTATTGGGACAAAACTTCTCAAATTTTTCTTAAACAGTGTTTCTTATAGATTAGCCTCTATAGAGTGAATCTGGAAGTAGAGCATCATGGTTTTCAGAATAACTGAAAATCCTTTTTACTTTCAAGTGTTTAAAGTTTTCATCAGATTACAAAGACAAGGTAGATTATTTTCCCATGTTGGTGATATGGTCACCATCAACAGCAGATTGCAAAAATCAATTTAGGTGATTTATTACAGGCCAGATTTGATTTTTAGGTGTTTCACATCTTGTACTAGCTGTACTTTGAGTTGTTTCAAGATGCCCATGGGCACTGAATTTGATTCATTAAGGGACAAATACAGCTCTCAATTTTTTCAAGTTCATATATTCATATATTCATTTTCATGATACTGTACTAAACACAATGGGTATATTTAAAAATATGCACAGCATTTGATTACTTAAGCATTTATGTCTCCCCAGTGTTCCTATCAGATGTGGAGAGCTGTCACCATGAAACGGAATCCTGTAACTTCTCAACCTTATCTAATGAAAAAAATTAATCAGAACACCAGAACATTTTATGGTTTTTTACTATTTGGAGATATTATTGAAAAAATACACACCACATTCCAACTGTGCTCTCCAGAGAGCTGGATCGAGAATTCCCCTTGCTGACTTATATTTCTCTGACTGCTGAGGCTTTTGTTTTAAATTAGCCATCCAGTCATTAACTTTTGCAGATTTTTATATTAAATGCAACAGTTGCAAATGCTTTAATTTTACATTTTTTTATTCACTGAAGCCCTCCAGCTGGCCAGATTCCTCCTGTGTCAACATTCCAATACTTTTGTTTAGAAGATACATCAGCGTGCGCACGGCAATGGCCAATGAAATCTCCATTATCTCTGTTTGACAGGGAATGCTTTGAAAGGCTGTATATTTTTAATGAATAGGAAAAATCAAAGACTGAAGAACATCTTGGGCCTTTACACATAACAAAGAGGGCATATTTATTGACTCATTAATACTAAATGTCAGATGGCTGTGTTGACAGTCGGCAGTCTCAAGTGGTCCATCACCTACAGGGAGTATTAAACATAGAATAAACAGTTCAGTATAAACTGAGGGGTCATTTTTCTATCAGAATAGTGGGTGGGTCTATTAAGTTAAATTATTAAGAGTGAAACTCAAGTTACAAAGCCTCAGATGAAATTCCAGGCAATAACTCATAATTTTATAGCTTTCTATCCTTGATTATTCCCTCCTCCCTAAACCTTGAACATATTTCTCTCGACAAAAAAAATAAGCTACTTTCCTTTTTTTCCCCTCTCTTTTGTCCCTTCTTCCAGGCTTGGTATTGATTCTATTTCTTCCTTCACTTCCCTTGCAGAATTTTTAACAGCTTGTCTTCCTCCATTCTATTACCTTCTTGTACTTTACTACTGACACATCTTCATTCCATGTTGTTCTAACACTCAGTATTTGCTCTCCCATTTCTCATCTTATTTTTCATTAGACCTCCCCTTTCTTACACATATAGATGAATTTTTAGAGTACTAGGCTATTAAGAGGTCCTATTAAATATTTTGGTCTGTGTTCTTCACAATTGTCCACAGCTAAACATCTTACAGTGTTTCTTTTCACTTTAAATGACCAGAGGGATAAAACCATCCTCAGCTTTGTTTGCTTGAGCATTTAATCTCCAGATAGAACTGACAATTGGCAAATATTTTCCCTATCCCTATCCTCACTTCTCTTCTTTGATTTCAAAAGATGGTCTGTATGGGTTGCTACTGTCCAGATTTGTTAATGAAAGGAACAGCATTTCACTAAATTTGTATGTGATTTAGAAGCAGGTCTTTATAGCCAACCCAGCAGTGTAACTTATTGTAATATTTGCCTTGTCATTCTTTGCCAGCCTCCATCACATGCTATTCCCAGTTGTTATGTCTCCTCTCCAACATCCAATCTGATTCAATAGGCAAAGACCTGCTGTGTTTGGACAGTGTGTAACAGCAATTAAGCTTCCTACAGCTTTAGGCAGTTAGTTTGTAAGTGCTATTACATAAAACAAAGAATAATAACCCTGTTGCCCTGATTTAAGTGTCCTGTATTAACCTAAACTATTCCTTGATGTTTACAGACTCTAATATGAGTGTGTAGACATCTGTCCAAACTATAAACACTGTTTTTAATACTGAAAAAAATATGTATCTTTCCCGGTGATGTTCCTTACAGGACAATATTCTTAGTTCTTAATTTTTATGATAAAACAATCATGAAAGCAGCTCCGAGAGGTGTAGTTACTGTGTATGTAAAAAACCCAAACATGTCATAGTGGTATTATTAGGGAAATATAATGGCCATGTATTTATTTTCCAAAATGTATGTGATCTCTTTTGGCTCCACTGAGATATCAGATCTAATTCTCTATGTACATAGAACGGCTGATCGTGCCTGAATTTAAATTATATAAATAAGTTTAATCTCCTGATAAACAAAGGAGAAAAACATTTGCTCACAAATTTTTAGGCTCTCAGACTGTTTGGGTTGGATGATTTTCTGGACATTCCTAAACTGACCACAGAGAGCTTTTGGATTTTTATATAGAAAGGAGTGAGAACTTAAATAACTTTGAGATACAAGTTGTTCCTAATTGGAACTGACCATACTTTCTGATTCTTGAATGTTTAAGTTGGACTGAGACAAGATAGTCTTAAGAGGAGAGGTAAGCAAGAGACTTCTATGGTGAATCCTATGCCTGTACAGGTGTTGGCAGGTGTGGAGGATAATGGATCGTGACCCTGTATGATGCATT
This sequence comes from Platyrinchus mystaceus, assembly GCA_035041135.1. NCBI lineage: Eukaryota > Metazoa > Chordata > Aves > Passeriformes > Tyrannidae > Platyrinchus > Platyrinchus mystaceus. The sequence goes on along the minus strand of JAWWLV010000144.1, from coordinate 6,332,325 downwards.
GCAGAAAAACTTGTCACAAACTGGTCTGCTACAAACAGGCCAGAATGAAAATCTTTCACTATGAAGAACCCTGGAATGCACACCTTTGGTAACACGACTTCTTCCATAGGTAAATATGTTTGCTCCAGCAATTTCAGCCCACAAAATTTTCCTGGATCTTATGAGAATTAACTAGGAAAAAATTGTACATAACTTATCAGAACAGCAGAAATTTACAGTCTATTTGGTAGCCTATAGCAAAAACTCCAGGAAAATCTATCCTGCAGTTGACCCTCTGATGTCAGCAGCCGCTGCATGTGTTCAGGGGGACTCAGCTCAAGTGCTTATTTGGTTGCAGGCCAGGCCTGCTGGGTGCTCAGTGTCAAAGAAAACAAGAAAAACTGAGCAAATAACACAAAATTGTGTAGAGGAGGGATTGTTGCTAAGAGAGTTCAAAAAGAATATTTTGGACGCAAGTCAAGAAAAACTGGAGATTATTTGGAAAAGAGTGTGGGGCGAAAGGATATGCCAGTGAAAAGGTCAAAAAGGAAGTTTAAGGAAAAAACAGCTTGTCTTAGAAATTTGAGAGCCTTGAGTTAACAGACTAAAGCTTGATATTGTTGCATAGAACCAGCAGCTTTCTCAATTAAACCCTATCAGGCTATTGTGTTTACACATGGTGTGTCTAACAAATCGTGAGGTTCTTTCTTAGGTACAGCAAGGCTTCAGTAAAGCATGTGCTGGATTGTACAAGGTAACTCTTGCTGAGCTACATCAGAAGAGTAAGGTAGGTGTAACTAGTTACCAAATGTAGTAGTTGTGACATCCAATACCCTAATGTACTTATTGTTTACAATCATGTAAATAACTGCTTACAGTGGTTATACCATGTACTTTAAAAAAAAGCTACAGGTCAGGATGACTGGTTGAGAAAGGATAAAATTTGGGATAAAATTATGCTTTCATTAGTCCTTTTAAAGCTCTTCAAAATGGTCAGGAAAGTGGACATTCAAATAAGTGCTTTTCAGCATGTTCTTTGGAAAATATTTTCAGCACACAGCTTAATTTTAGAATGCAATGGTGCATAAACATCAAACAAGCATGTCTCAAGACAACAAAAGAAGAGCCTCTGTCAATCTTGAGATGAACACAGTAAGTTTAGTGATTAGTCAGTCATATTAAACAAGGATTTTTGTTTAAAAAAGTATTTTAAGTACACCTGTAAAATTGTACTCTAAAATGTCAACTCATTATCCCCTTGAGAGCTGCAAGCCTTGGGGTCATGTTCTCATAAGTTAAGTAACAGGATACTGTGCCCTTGTGGAGAAAATGAAATCAAAGGTTTTCATTTTTTCCTCATTCAGGTATTTCTTCAGCTACAAGACTAGACTGACAACGCTGCTACTGTTGCCGAAAGGACAGTTAGGCTGCAATTTGCCTTGACCTGGTTTGACATTGTGGGTATCATTTACTGCACTCCAGAACACTCAGATGACTCTTGTAGAGCTTCCTATTTCATAGGAACGATACAGGCACCAGCACATTAGTTTGCTTTCTTTGTCCTGGTTACATTTCAATAAGTTTATATCAGGGATTGAAGTGAAGGGGATGGGAATAGAAGTTTTTCTGTTGAAATGCATAATTAACAATAATCTGTCTTCTGATGCACTTCTTTGAGCATCTCTCTTCACTTGTCACTACTTGTTCAAGGTACAATCACATAAGCTTCAACTTGGATGTTACTTGATATCTGTAAGTATTGCAGATTAGGGAATTCTGTTGCATTTAATGGTACTCCTGTGGCCGGGGAGCTTAAAACTGAAACAAATGGAGTATACAAATAGAAATAGAAGACATTTCCATATTTGACCCTGAATAATCTCTCCCAGGATCATCACTACGCTGGAGCAGGGCAGCTTTGTACCTTTGTAAAGCTACTGCTGCAGAAACTGTGTAATTTTCTGTAAGATGCTGAAATGTGAACTGCCTCAGAATGAGAGACAGAATAGTTCTCTGATTTGGTGCTAGAACTCTTAGTTTATGAGCAGACCAGTTCCTTTTCCAATGATTCTTTAAAACATATTTGGGAAAGTCAGCTGTTTCAATAGGAGGAAAAGGAGATCTAGAACAACCTAAAAATACCAACTGTGTAAAACACAATTCCTTGTGCTTTAGAGGCCACCATGGCCTTTTGTTTGCCTATCCCTAAAAAGCTTCCAGGTGAGGTCGTGAGGCAAGAATAAGCAACAGACAAATTTAGGGTGACCAAAACTTGTTTTGACAAATAGTCTGTTTCACAGGAAGAGTTGCTGAGCTGTGAATATTTATAAGTGAAGAGCCGTACATTATTTACCTTAATATGACCTTGAAATTTCTTGATAATCGATGCTGCACCAAATACTCTATCAAATCTCAGCAGAGAAAATTATTCTATGTATTATACATGTATCAATATGTGTATTAGTTCAGGATTTTGACTATTTTTCAAAAAGAAAGTTAAACTTGAGAATGGTTAGTATGTAAAGGCTCAAATGCTGGAAGAAAAAAATGACCTAGCATAAAATTTACAATTACACTTTCCAAGGACACACACTTCTTCACTACATAGATTTTTATACAAAAATATAATCACTAGAGTCATAGCTTTGCTCTGTCAAATAGTCCTCCAAAATTCTCCTTGCGAATGCAGTGGAATGGTACTACATGTCCCTTCATGGTCCAGAAACATCAGATTGATTATATCTGGAGAAGAAAGTGCTAAAATATAACTTAAAACAGCCTCATTCCATGAGTTAAGGATGATTTGATTAGACCTTCCGAGTATAAGGCAACAGCAATAGAAGTTTTCTGATAAACAGAGCTTTAAAGTAATTTCATAAAATGTCTCAGTTGTTGTGAAAACATTGCAGTGAGCTGTGAAGAGACTCCACTGCCTTGTTTTAACACTCAGATGAATTCTATGTGTATTTTAATATTTGTTTGTTCTGAAATCATAGCAATCTGCCTCAGGGAGATTAGTAAGAGACAAGCTGGCATATTCAACTCTATAAGGGATTCTGAACAAGTAGCTGAAAAGCAACTATTTAAAAATCAGCAATCCTTTTTCAGACTGAGACAAAATGAGAGACTCCAAGGCATTCTCTTTACTATTTGAATTGCAACAACAGGGGAAAAAAACAGGCTTCTTCCATTGAATGACATTGTTGGAGAAATTCCTTTCAAAAATGACAGTAAAGCAGGAGTCTCTTCATATACAGGCCAATTTGCATCATCCTCACACACACAGAAAAGTCAGTAACAATGTAATTTTTGCTCGAAATGCATTAAATGTAAGAACAGCAACACTCACTTTTTCGAAGGAAAAGCATTATGAAGTTAGAGAGATAATTATTTTAAAAACACATTTAACAAGTTTTCATTAGAACTTGCCTTCTTAGCATACACACTTGTATCATATATTAATAATGCATATTAAAACTCACCCTCAGCTGTGTGTCTGGAGAGATTCTGAAGGTGACAAAGGGCACCTGTTGTTTTTAAGTCCATCTGCAGCTCTTTCAGTGTAACAGCGCAGCTGGCTCACCTCACTCACTGCCTCCCACTCTACTGATTCCAGGGCTCTGAATCTTTTCTCTTTCCCGTTTTCCTAACCCTAACGTTAGCCTAGTCCATTTGCTCTTATAACAAGCACCCTAATTGTTTCTATCAAAGTGTGGGTCAAATGCTTTCCTTTGTAACACCAGTGACTTCCCTGGGGCTGTTTGTGTGTAACCGAGAGGGGAAGATGGTGCTTTGCCATTAAGACAGTAAAAAAAAAAATATAAGAGCACAAATATTTCTGAGGATTTAATGCATATATGTATGAGTCTGTTTGGTGAGTCTGCTATCACACAGCATCTTAATTTTTTGGACTTGTCTCCTATAAAAAGCTCTAATTGATCCTGTGTCTGGTTCTATCGAAGAATAGACTAAGAAAAGTTGAGTTAGCTAAACATGTAAGAATTAAATGTGGCTCTGTTACATACATGCCAATAGGAAAAAGGAAGTCAAAGTGCTAAATTAAAATATAAATTTCAAAGATTTTGACAGGTGAAAAAATAATAGCATAGTTTTAGTTGGCTGTTGTATGGGACTATGTACGTTTTTCCATTCATGAAGGCTGTTTTGCTTGAATTTCAGCCTTTGAGGAAAAGCTTTTTTTTTCTTTCTTTTTTAGTTTTTTAGGGTTTTTTTTTAGTGCTCCCTACAGTGGAAGTATGAAAGAAAGGAAGTAATTGCACTGTTTCCTTTCTAGAGGTGATTTTGATGCAGACTTTTCATTTTGAAGCTGGAAATTAATATTTCAGTTAAGATTCTTGTGACTTGGGTATATAAGTAAAGTACATATCTCGCTGCTAATACTCCCAGATTTTATGTTACTGAAAGCTCTGAAAAAACATTATGGGTCACCTGAAAGGACAGGAGTGAATTCACTTCAGCAATAGCCTTTGTCTTTGTGACCTCAAAAAATTAGGGAATGTCTATCCTTAGAAGAGTTACAAAGGCATAGGAGTAAAAAGGTACAGAAGAATTTAATTTCTTCCATCTGTTTATTTGGGATGGTGTATCAGATTATGCTTTTGCTATATAATATTTTCAAAGCTGGTGTCAGTGGAACTGATAAAAAGAATTATTAAAACTGCATTGTGATATGACTGCCTTGGGAGACTAACCTTTGCACATATTCTGCACGAATGAGGGTTTTTGTAATCTTATATAATGTGGTAAGAGAGTCTTTTCTGAGAGTAGGAAAGCAGTTCAAGCCCTATTTATCAGTGCCCAGACCAGCAGCCATATGTTTAAAGAACAATAAGCATTGCACCTAATTCTGATCAGATGTTCATTGTGATTTTCTTAATAATTAGTTACAATTATTTGTTTCTTTAAGTAACATTTTGCCAATTATATTTGCCAGTATGGGGCTAAGCCTTGTGAAGTTGTGGGACAAAATGGCACAAAACTGGAAAGGCAGTTGTTCTATAAAAAATTATTGTGTTTGATGGGACAGGAAAGGCTCGGATGGGAAAAAGTCATGTTCTGTAACTCCTGTCATTGCTTAAATTCATCAGGGCATTTTCTATTTGACATAGTAAACTGCTATAGGAAAGGGGCTAAATGTAGATTACCTTACTTAGACAAAAGTGTCAGTGAGAGTCATTGCCGTGCTTGGCTGAGAGTACCGGGAATGGGGAGAGATTAACACTTTCTCCTAACGTCTTGTTTAGTTTGTTTCAAGACCGGCGATCAGGCATTGCAGGATAGTTTTGTGAAGTCTTCTGTGTTGCTTGTTGACTGAAATACAGCTTGGGTTTTTTAGGATGGGTAACAGGTTCCTGAAGAATGAATGGGTTGTTTGTAATTATTAACAGAGGAGTCAGAGCAAGGGATGTGATTGTTTGCCCTCGTGCTCTGCTTTTTTTGTCATTCCCTGCCCACACTCATTCTTTGTCTAGTAATATCTTGGCTGCAACACGAACTGCAGTTTAAATCCCATTTTAGTGTCTCACTTCAATAACAGGACAAGTAACTACTTGCACATCTCCCTGTGTCAAACCAGGTGGTCCTACATTGGATATTTGGGTGACAGCATCTGGCTTCCCAGCTGTGATAATAAATAAGGGGCATAAGATCTGGCATTTGTAAACTCTTTTATTTTGGAAGCTTCTGTCCAACATCTGGATAAAATTATCCAAAAATGTATTCCTCCAAATGAAATATTTTTATCTAAACAATGGTATGTGCCATGAATGCAGATAAATTAGTATTAGTCAGATACACTGATTAACAGCAAGAATGTAAAAAAGAAGCTATCCCCCTCCCTCAGTTTGTTTGTTTGATGTGTTTGCATGGACTAAACTCATAATATAAATTATTAAATTATGCCTATAATTTATACCTCATACTGCACATCTTTTAATCAGATCGTGATTTTTTTTTTGGTACCTTAATAAAGCAGACAAGAATATAGCAATGAGTACAAGTCAGGGTAGTACCCTTAAGGGTAGGTATCTAATATTATTTTAGGTGCTTGAGGTATCACATCTGGTTTCCAGCTGCTGATAAAGGAGAGCAGCTCTTCTATTTGTCAGACCTAGGCAGGCAAAACTCTTGAATGTCCTAGAGTCTCTAATATGACACTGGTTGCTGCTCTTCAGGCACATGGATTCTTTTGCTGGCACTCCTGTGTCTTTAGAAAAGGATTGCAAGTGAAGATTTTTCTGTTAGCTGAGCTTCCTGCTATGATGGAAAGTTTAATCCCAAATACAGAATGCATGGCTCTGGCAGCATGTCTGGGCAATAACCTGAAGCAGTTCTACATATTTTCATACATGCTATAAAGCTGACTTGGCCCAATTGAAATAAACTCAAAACTTTTTAAGGATCAAATCTGAGAAACACTTTAAATTAAAGTTCCATTTATAAATAGTCTTTCAATATCTCTTGCATGGTTGCCAGATGGACTCCTGTTCTTTTATAACTAATGATCTAGTGTGTTGTACTTCTGTTCTTTCACATTATGTTGAATTCTCAGCAAGTGATTCTGTTGCAAGAACTATAAGTAGGATGTAATGGCAGCAAATATTTTTAAATATGCGTGGTTTATACCTTTTGTTGTTTGTTTGAAGTCTAGAATTCTTTCTGTAGTATCAGAGTTTTGCTTGGGTTTGAAAGGGCTTTACCTCTATGTCTTAAAATGGTTCTGGACCGTGTTCTGAGCGTGTCCTGGGCAGCAGGTTGAGGGAGGTGATTCTGCCCCTCTGCTCTGCTCCAGTAAGACTCTCCCTGCAGTGCTGCATCCAGCCCTGGGGTCCCCAGCACAGGAAGGACATTGACCTGTGTCATGGGTTTGCCAGTCAGCCTCCCCTGGGGGCTGAGGATGGTTCTGCCAGGTGGATTTCCGGAACAAAAAAA
>JAWWLV010000144.1:6292283-6319220 GCA_035041135.1 Platyrinchus mystaceus | reverse complement strand
AGTGACCTTCTCTTAGATGGATGGCCTTAGGGGCTGACGAGCTCCATCTACCCGGGGGATTGTCCCTGAAGCAGGACTGAGAATCGAACCTGTGACCTTGGCGCTGAGAGCGCAGGGATGCATATGCAGTCAAGTGAAAAACTGCATGTTTTTGACAACTGCAGTCTTTCCTATTATGAATTTATAAGATAAACGCCTTTTATATTTGGAATCTAACCTCTCTTTTTCCTGCCTTGAAGAGGTCAGACTTTAGAATGTGTGTGCAGTGAGATTTCCAATATTTACAGGAATACTTCCAGATGTTTGCATTAACTTTTAAGCCATAATAATCCAGTTCATACCAACAGATCATGTCAAAAGTCGTATCCTGTGATAGGGAAGAGGGAGAATTGCACAGAAGTGCTTAAGAATCCATGATTCCCTCTACTACTGGACAAGCAGTAACTCGATTGGCAGTACCTGGAGAAGAACATCACCACCTTTGCACACGTTCCTTGGCACTCAGTGCCATATTAAGGGGTACACAAAACATTCTCACATTCCCTTTTCGCTCTGTCCCACTCATTTCCACGGAGAATATGTGGATGTTTTATGGTGATATTTTTGTGTACAGACAGCCCATGAAAGTTCTTACTGACATGTGTCTTGCTGAAACCTTCAGTTCAATGGGACTTAGCCTGCCAGATAAAAAATAGAAGAAAAAGTTTGATAGGAAGCAAAAAAATTGGAAGTAAAAATGAGTCAGGAATGTCGCAAATTCCAAAAGTCTGTTTAAATTATCTGCAGTAACTAAAATATATATATTTTTTAAACTGAAATAGACTAGAGAGTTTATAATTTGAAAAGGTGAGAGAATTTTAAAATGAATGCTCTATTGAACTGCTGTATGACTTAGAAATTGAGTTAATGTGTGGCTTCTGAAGTAATTTTATTAAAACACTATGAGGTCTATTTACTTTATACACGAGAAATCCTATTTGGAGAATATGGGAAAATTTAGGAGTAAGACCAGAAAATTCTAGTCTATAGTGGGAAGAACAGTCATAATACCTGAGTTCAAAAGTGCAATCTGTTGTGATATTAGTTTTACAATTTTAATGGAAAGGATCGCAGGCAAGTGATATAAACCAGGACCCATTGCCCTGTGTCTGAGGAAGCTGCAGGGTTGTGACTGCCTCATGATGTGGAATTGGAGGCTATACCAGTTAGCACTGACAGGAGGCTAAAGCTCCCACTGCCCTCTTCCAAAGAACTGGTGCTCCAATCAATGCAAGGACTGCATGGTGTGAACTCTGAGAAAGCAATGCGTATTTTCTTCTTGCAATAATACTTTTACCCTTTCCTGTGAGAAACTTGGGAAAAAAGAAGATTCTGACTCAAGCTGCTGTGGAACTTGAAAGTAAATGTGAGTTTGTGTCCCATGATACTTTTAAAGCAGAAGTTCTGCTTTCCATTTTAAGATAGTTGATTGCTAGTTATGTTGGAGAGTCTAGCTGTGAACTTTGGCTTTGCTTTGGCCTAGACTTGTGGCATCTATCTTGTTTCAGCACTGAATATGTAAAGCACTCAGCTATATAAATCTCTAGTCTCTGAGGAACCATCTTTCCATATCTGACATTAATGAGGTACACCTGCACAGTGTTCCACTATTGCATAGACCTCTGTATCATTCCATTTATCAGAGCTATCTGAATCCAGCAACGCACCAGAACTAAGACAATAAAAAAGGGAACAGTCAGCTCATTAGGAATGCAAAAGTTTCAGTGTTTTGGCTTTCATTCTTTGTAACATATGTTGAACAGTACTAGGTTTGATCAATGTCTAAATATCTACATACACATTTATGAAAACAATAATGCAAATTAGGTTTCCTCTCCAGCTCTGTCGCTGGGGAGAGGGGAAGGTGCATAATGTAGTCTGAAAGCTGGTAAAAAGAGATGCTGTGTCAACTTACTGCATTTTGTTTAAATTAAAAGCAAGGTATTATCCTTATTTATTCAACTAAGTAAAACACTAAGTTGTTTGACTGAATATGTATCCATATGAGAAAGAAATTCAGAGGGGTCAAAGACAAATTTAAAAAACCCAGAATGAAGAAAGGAATGCAGGACTCACAGAGCCAGCTGGTATCTATAACATCGCCTGCTTTCTGTTATGGTGAATCTCTATACTAATGCCTGGCTTTAGACTTCTCTTTGGGCAGAAATACTTCCTTATAGAAGCAGAGTGATTCTGCTCTAGACCTTGCAGAACTGGAGACCAGATAAACATTTCCAAATCTGGGATACTGAAAACTAGATCAAAGATCCTCAACAGTGAAGGCAAAACTGTGTTAGAGCTCTTCAGTAGTGCAAGCAAAGTTCAATTTTGTGGAGATGTTATTCTTGCAGGGATAGTGAATAGCTGTTGAATGAAAAGCAGTTGGATAGGATCAATGAAAGCTGGAGCAGATAAGGAGGGTGCAAATGAGAAGAGTGCTGAAAAAAACAGGGAAGTTGAGAAGAAGAGATAAAGGGTTTGGCACTCAGAGAGAGAGAGAGAGAGAACTAGTAAAGAATTTGAACGGTTAAGAAACCAGGGGTGTTTTAAGGCGTTGTGACAAGCTGTGTGATTGCTTTTTTTCTCTCCCACCTTTGTGAAAGTACATAGCCTTCCCTGCCCCTTGCATCCATGCTCTTTTTTCAGGGTTCCACAACCTGTTTCCTTCCCCCAGAGTTCCCTTCTCTCCACCATGCTTCATTCCTACTATTCTATAGATTTCCTGTACCTGTGCAGAGGAGGGAAGGCCAGAGAGACACAGTTGCTTCTGCTACTTGAAGAAGGGGGGGCAGAAAGGGAGATCAGCTGTCACTACTATCAGGAGAGGCAGCCTCTCACTGTAGGAATTGTCCCATAGGAAATAGCTCCCTTTTGTTATGGAATCGATAGCATCCAGTCTGGTTTCCTAGGGCTCTAATGTACCTAGTGAGAAACAGGGCTGCAGACTTGGCCTTCTTCAGCAGTATTACCCAGGATAGCTGCAAAAATACTCCCACAACTTTGGACCATTTTTCTGGGAAAAAAAAAATCTTCATAAATGGTTTTGATTCAGCCAGAAGAAGGAAAAGTTTTTAAGAGTAGGGGGCCATGGAACAGTGAAGCACAAATGCCTGTTTGCCTTGAAAGATAGTTATTGTGTGGAATGTACTTCTTAGAGGAATGACTCCATCTCAAGGAGTTCATTAAATCCATTGATTTACTGTAGTTCATCAATGAACCAGAGATTTTGTTGTTTTGTATCAATGGTGTCTGAATTCAGTGGAGTAACATCTCATACACTTGCAGGTTGTTGAAAGATGAGATCACAGATTAGAAACCCATTTATCCCTTAATACAGAGCAATGTAAATAAAAGATAACTGGCTTCTTTGAAATTACTACAGAATTTACATAGATAGGAAGAATTTAGCTTTTAGAGGTTAATGCTAATAACATTTGGGTTACTTTCTCTTCTTACTATTTTGCCTACAAATTATATAATTATTTTGCTTTAGATGTTTATATTTGAGCAGTTTGCATACAGTTTTAAGAATTAGAATATGAAAAATATTGAGACTTCTGTGGTCTGTACTGAGTCTTCTTCAAGATAAACCTCTCAATATAGATGCACTGTGTATCCTAAATATAATACTGGGAGGGATTAAAGCATTTTTAGTTTTATCATTACAGAAACAAATTTTAATAGATTTGTTCTTGTTTTGCATATAACAGTTTAAAGTATCTGCTGACTTTATTATTAGCTTTAATTTTTCTGATTGTTTTCCATCAATGTATCTATACTTTAAAAAATAAAGAAAGAACAGAAAACCTAAAACTGATATTGCTTGACAGGCAAGGATGACTATTCACTCCTCCAAGTATTTCTACAGGGAAATAAAAAATAAATTAAATTTCTGTAGAAAATTAGATAACATGCTGAAGTGGAAATGTAAACATCAATGTACACTGCTACTTTTTGCTTATCAATGTGTTCTGCTTAGATAAAGAAGTAAAGAAATCCCAGGCTGTGTGAACCATTGGGGAATTGTTGTAGCACTGACTTGCTTTTGAAGAATAATTTAAGTTGACACTGGAAAGCAGCATGGCCTCCTTTTATTTCTTCATACTTATCCATGCATTCTCACCTCTTTTCAACATGATTTAAACAGTTGCTGTCACTAGCAACAAATTCTTTATTTATGCCTTTGCTTGTGCTTGCAGTTGTATTTTTTTTCCAAGGATAAATAGTCTCTATTTCCCTTTTAATATCTGTTTTAACTGGTATGAAAGTAGGGGTAGGAACTGCATCTTTATCTCTTCCAGATTCTTATCTACCAGAGAATTCCCTTCATGAAAGTTTCTGACTCCTTCTGCACTTTGGACCACTTGCTTGGCACACAATGAATAGGAAACATAGAGAACTGACTCAACACAAGAATAGTATCCTCTCACCTTTTAAAAAATAATATTTTTACCTCTTTAGCTGGCTATGTGGAAGACAGTCATCTTCATGAGGTAATGAAGTAGCTGAGGGCATAAGCAAATAAAAGCAGGGAAGTGTAACCAAGGAACTTCAGTGTGTTTGCACTCTACACCCAAGTGCAAGCACTGGCCAGCAGCCACGTGTAATGCACTGAGTGTCATTCATTTATGGGCTCCTTTCTCAGGCTGCCTTTAATTTTATAGTCTCATTCTTCCTTCCCTGTCTGTATTGACAAACCGCTATGGCATCTGGGGGAGTGGGCAGAAGCCCACAGAGGGACAATATATTGCTCCAGGCTCGCTGCCAGGGTGGATCACAATTACAGTTATTTCCAGTTGAAGGTTCAGGTTTCCCACTTCCACAGGTAATAACCAGGACAGTGAGTTCTCTGCCATATGGCACGTCCAAGATACACACAGACACTTCAACTGACCACAGAGCCAGGAATACACATTCCCACTACTCCATAGTAACACGGTGGCTTCTGCAGCTTCAGTCTCAGTCTGCAGATTAAATATAACTTTTTTTTGATATAACAAGTGCTTTGAAACTCAGCACTTTTGTTCACTTCTGTAGAGTTTTTATATCACAACATTTCTTATCAATTTTAAGAAAAAAATTGAAGAAATACTTCTGAAAGGTTCTTGTTCAGTTTGTGTTACACAGAGTTGTTTGTCAACAGAGACAGTCACATTTTCTTTGTGAACTAGAAGCCAGTGAAATGTCTACCATAAAACAAATTTCCCAAAGAGCACATGAATCCAGCAATAAAACTGTTTCTAATCAGGCAGCAGAGCATGTGGCACAAGCCAAAACTCTACTCTAGCAACTAACTGCAACCTCTGCAACTCTCAAGAGACTGCTGCTCTCCTTCCTGGGTAATGTGATCCACAGAACGCAAATCAGAAAATTAAAAGTTAGGCAAAATTACATTACAGCAATTCCATAAAAACTCTGCTTTGGTCAAGGGTCTGTGAGAGGACTTTGTCTAGCACTTGTGACCTGCCAGGTCTTGATGAAGCATTTTTTTAAGTATTTAGTTTGAAAGATGGAGAAAGTGTGTTTGGAAATTGGATGATGATGAACATAAGTGATAAAATGAAGCTACAAATCAAGTGACAGAAATATCTACTGTATGAAATGATTAGATCTCTCTGTCAGCAAAATTCTCACCAAAATAATGCCTAACTGCTAGTTATATTTGTGGGGATAGTTTTAAATTCATTTTTTATATTGGAACTAGAAGAGAACTACTTTAAGGTTCTCAGTAGCCAGGCAGTGTCCCTCTCTTACTCAATTCTGATACCATGGGTACACGGTTTTCTAGTGTCACTGCATGAGATACATCTATGTTACAAATTCTGTAATTCTATAGGAAAATTGAAGAGGAAATGGGTTGCTCTGTGCTTAAGGATCTGCTCTGCTCTAATTTATCTAGTTCAGTTGTTTTGCTTTAGGTAACCTACAGAAAACTGGTATAGCATTCATATTTTTATCAGAGATTAACAATGTAATTAACTGAATTAACATTAATTTGTACTGCAGCTCTTTCCACCTGTTGAACTTCAGGACAATTAACACATATTCCCTGGGTCAGCCTGAGTAGCACTGAAGAATCTTGAATTTCAAACATAACAACCCTCGTGGGAATAGCTGGATTTCTCTTTGATTTCTACTCTCCTGTTTTAAATAGTGGTTTTCCCCAGAAATCTATGGGCAGCATCCTCTTGGCATGGTGAAAGTATTATTAATTGTTTGTAGACGATTCTGTTTTAGGACCAACAGAAGATCAGCAGCATGACTTTAATCTCTTCTCAAGCTTTCATATATGTGACCTTCACCAATTCTTTCCCCTTTTTTTTTTCTCATCATATCATGTAACAGATTTTATTGCGTGTGCATTGTTCTTCTGAAATTTAATAAATATTGTATCACTGGGACTGAAATGGGGCTTATAATCAAGAGAAATTAATTTCAAATATGTTTTAAAAATTACTTCTCTTCAGAAATACATAATGTGTAAAAAAGGCAGGTAAAATAGCAAGTTAAATACATTTGGATAATTAACAAAGTAAAATTAAATTACATTATGTTCAGAATCATATGTCAGTAAAAGGTTTTGCAATTAATTTTCTCACTTTAATTTAGCTTTGTCATCTTAGCTCATTTATTACATTTTGTTTTTTCTGGCATCTGTTAGCTAAGAACATAGACCTCAACAATAGCAGATTCAGGAAAACCTCTTTCTCACATGCCACTGACTGCAAAAATGCTTATGCTGTATCTGGATTTTTTTCAAGGTGGATTTTTTAACTTGCAAGACACTAAAAGAAACTCATGGATGTCATTTTCAACAACAATTGAATTTGACTGAGGAAAATGGACTCTTAAAATATCCCCATTCTTTAAGTCTCACATAAGATCATCAGAGGGTTTGGGTTTTGGTAATATACTTCTGTTGCTCAATTTAATTTGTAATCATTCCATTCATCTGCTTTTGACACAAACGATGTGATAAGTTGTGGCCTGTCTGTATCCTTATACTATTTTGAGTGTTTTATAAATTCCCAAAGTGCTTTTAAAGATGGTGACCTTAGTACCAACCAAATTCTTATTTTCACTATGATCTACCCAATACTGTCATGACTCTACTGTCACGTGGCTTCCCACGTGATACCAGGCAAAAATTGTTTCAGTTTTTAGTTTTCATGGAGTAGAGAAGTGCTCTAATTTGTATCATAGAAAACTATCATTACAAGATACTGCACTCCTCTGCAGGAAGGGTGTTGTCACTCTTTGAATTCTCTTCCACCTAAAGGAGACTTTTTACTCTTCTGTTTTGCATCAAAGCTGCTGAAAATATATATAATTAAAAAAATATATAATAAGACATATAAGAGCATGTAGTGACAGGACAAGGGGGAATGGCTTTAAACTGAAAGGGAGTGGGTTTAGACTGGATATTAGGAGGAAATTCTTCACTGTGAGGGTGGTGAGGCACAACTCAAATTGCCCAGAGAATTTGTGGAAGTGTTCAAGATGAGGTTGGATGGAGCTCTGAGTAACCTGGTCTAGTGAAAGGTGTCCCTGCCCATGGCAGGGGGTTTGGAACTGGATGATCTTTCAACCCAAACCCAAACCCAAACCATGGTGTGATTCCATGACTCTATTATATACATATATATATATATATATACATAAATATATACACACACATATATAAAAGTTTCTGTGATTGCAAGTTGACTACAACAGAACCTGTGCTGATTTTTCTGTGTAGATGTATTGCTGCCTTGGTCAATTCATCTGACCCTATTCAGAAAACAGATGAAAATTCTTTTAGACTAGGAAAGGGCAGATAACCCGAACAGGTGGATTTTATGTAAAGTTCAAATCAACAGATTTTCAGGGTGAAAAAGCACCCTGATGCTTCTGGTCTCACTCGTGAATATATTTGCTTTGAAGAAAATAAGGATTGTTTGTAAGAGTAAGAAATATTTGAATGACTAAAGGTCCCGTGACTTTACTACAGAAATTATAGGAATAGGAGATTGTAATATTGGATTAGAGTTTTTATTTAGTCATCAGTGAGGCTGAAATTTGCTGAAGAAGGTAAATTTGATTTATGAGTTGGTTTGCTGGAATACAGCCTCTATGTGCCTCCTAAATTCTCAGTCTGACATCAGCTGAGTATCAATGAGATTACACTGAATTAATTGAAATGAAGCTGGGACCTTTTTTCCCTTCTCCTTTGAGCTGCTACCTGTGTTCCCATACTCAATAAAATGCTTCTTTCTCCTTGTTCCCCCTTCTTTTGCTCCCTGCCCAACAAAGCTCCATTTGCTGTAAACTGCAATGTCTACACATCTTGGTTTGCATCAAGGAAGAAACTTTGATATTTTGCTCCTCTGGGCACTATAAATGGTGAGATAGTATTTTGAAGTTGATGGAAGTTACACTTATCCATAAGTAGAATTAATCCCTAAAATTTAGCAATTTTTCCAAAATTCAGAATTTATAGTGCTGTACTTGAGAAAAACCAAATGCTTTTTCCAGATCTCTATGTCCAAACTTCTGAAACACATCTGTCTTGTTTACTTTTTCTGTAATTAAACTTTGTAATACTTTAGCCATTTTTAGAAGCTGCTCTTACTGGCTATAGAAAATCAGTTAAAAAGGAAACAGTCTTTTAGTACAGCTCAGACTAAAAATATATTTTCATGATGATACTGAAACACTATATTTTTATTTGGCACACTCCCCTATTTACTCTTCCTGTCTTGGTGCAATAGTTGGTCCTTTTTACTCTGTGTAGCTTTTCTTGCTTTCACATCAGCCAGGATGTGAAATACACTTTCTTTTACTGTTTAGTAAATATTTAGGTTGTTTTAGATCACAAACAGATAATGACTTCGGAATTGATGCTCCACCTGTTGGTGAAAATACAAACTTTAAAATGCACTTAAAAATCAACATTAAGGAATTAGACTTTGTTTTACAAGAGAACTCAGACTATTTTGGACCTGACTTGAGGCTGTTTCACTTACATAGGAGAAGTTACTCCCCTCTCCCCACAGTGTACACATCTGTGTGTTCTTGTTCTCCTTCAGTGCATTCAAAAGAACTGATTTTTCTAAAGGTGTTGTTCCATGTATCTAGAAGTCTGAAAAATTAATGGGGTGAATTTCCTGTGCTACACAGCCGCAACAGGATGTCCAGCTCTATAGATTTAAGCTGAATGTCTGTATTGCCCAGAAATGCATCAACTCTGAAAATTCAGGAAACTAATCAAAACTACCCTGGAAGATCCCACAGATGAAGTAATTTTAAAGGAACTTGTGTAAATCATAGCTGCCCAGAGCATTTTCTCAATAGCTCAGTAATTGTGAACTGAAACTGTGAAATGAGCAGGCAACTTGCTGTCCTCGGAATGTAAGCAAGGGTTTGTATTTTTTTGCCTCAGCCCTTGCTGCAGTAGGCAAAGACTAATATAGTTGTTTTGCAAACTAACTTCACCTTTGTGATTAGGTGCAGAACTGCTGTGAGAAAATGAGTCTTAACTGAGTTTTCATACATTACCATGTGCTGATGAATATCCATCAGCCTAACCCCCAAAGACAGGGGTCTGGCTGCAGTCTCACACCTTGGGCCTCCCAGGAGTAACAGGGCATGGAGCTGCCTCCAAGTCTTTTACTTGCCTTTGCAACTCACTTGCCCTGAACTCAGCTCGGATACATTACCAGGTTTATAGCACATTTTTCCAGCTGGTTTTACCAAGGCATAGGTAGGTCAAATAACCTGATGCAAAGTCATATGGAAAAGTTTATTGATGATTCAGAAGGGCTTAGGAATACTCCATGTAGTAGAATCACCCATACTGATTTAAATGAAAACATATTGGAGTTGTGGTCTAGAATTTGATGTCAGTGCCTTTTTCTGCCAATCCTTAACATTCACAGTTCTGAAGTGCACACTACTGATCTTGGTCTAAGTTATTGAACATACCTTGATAATGTTGCAAGTAAGTTTATTACTATTTGTAGTACTTTAAATAGTCTATGTGATAAAGTGAGAGAGGAAAAAGAGACACAGGTATGCTTATAGTATTTTATTGCAATGCTGAGGAAGACCTCAGTGATAGAGCACAAGGAAACCTAAAAATATCCTTACAAGACAGAACTGTTTGTGTGTTGAAGACTAGCCCACTTAATATCTTTTTATAATTTAAAGAAATGAAAATGCTTGCAGAGGCTGAGATTTAACTGATGAGCTATAAATATATACAAGCATGATGTTGCTTGGATTTGATTTACATGTATGTTTTGGATTTATTGGTAGATTAAACAATACCTCCTAGAGCAGATGTGTTTTGAAATTCTTCTGTGTCCTAGAGAATATCTTACTCAGTCGCTTTCATGTGTTTGTTCTACGTTGAAATTTTAAGAATGCTCACCCTTGGGAACAAAGGAGGTATGTAGTAAGAAAAACAGGCAGCAAACTGCAAAATTACATCCTTATTTACTCAGGAGATGATCTTTTATTGCCAGCTAAAGCAGACTTAAAACCTCACTTGCTGAAGTAGCTCTCCTAACTGAATTAATCTCATTGACATCCCCCATTTTTACCAGTAAGAAAATTAACTTAAATGACTGTAATTTTCATGTTATAATAATTTAAATCTTCCATTTGGTCTGCTCACAAACAGCAACAATTTAAGTGGAACCACTGAAAAATGAAATCCTCCGAGTAAGCATTAGCAATTAGATGAAATAAGAAATTACTCTTTTTCTGCTAATAGTTTTCTGTCATGACATAAGACTTTTCCAAGGGTGGACACATTTCCTTTTATTCTCCTAACATTTCTCTGTATATGACCTGCACATTTTGTCCAGTTTCAGGTGGCTTCAAGGACTTTTATGTCAGAGGTAAAGATGTTTTACATACCTTTGTGTCAGAATAGCCCACTGGGACAGGCGCTTCCTATTTTCTCAAATGATTTCTCAGATTTAAAGAGAGGTTCCCTTTCCCTAGTAAGTAACATTTTTGCAGTAAAGCTGAACTGAAAAGGATGATTTCTTTAAATAATCAATGCTCCTTTCCAAAGCTTGGCCAATTAGATGCAGTGTGCTAAACTTCACTTTGTGGTACCACCAGAAAAGTTTTTCCTACATAACATGAGTAAGAGTTTTGAGTACAGTATCTAATACTAAATTGACCTAACAATCCAAAATAAATATCTGAAATTAGCAAGCACTGACATATTGTACCTCTGTCTGCATCTCACCCAATCCAATGTCCAGATCATAGCATCTGTTCTAGTAAAGGAAAAAAAAGGCAGTAAAGATGATGATATTGGTAGTGTGAGCAGATCCAAGCTGAGCAGCACAAAGCAGTTTATATTAAGCAAGAAATATTTCTTATTTATTTGTTTTAAAAAACCACTTTTCAGAGAAGAACCACACTTTTTTTCTTTTCCTTTTGGGTTAGTAAGACATATTTTTGTTCAGCCAACATTGGCAAATGTGGATGAGTGAATTACTAGAGCTGTGCTAATCAATCACCATTATGATGATTTTCAGCTGAGGAACAGGAAATTTTGGATAATTATGATGCTGATAATCAACAGCGACAACAACAAAAAATGTAAAAACCACCATGAGGCTTTCAGGACAGAAAATGGAACTGGTGCCTCTCTGTCACATGTTATGGTTTGGAATATCTGCTAAGCAGAGATTTTTACCTGATTTTTTTTTATTACTATTTTATTTTTTTTTTTTATTATTATTATTTCTAGAAGCTGTGTTACTTCTTACAGCCAGAGGGAATCAAATCAACTCTTTGTGGGTGTGGCCTGACATTGTTTTCTGTGGCTTAAAACAAAGCAGTGAAAGACATTCCCTTTTGCTAATTTTCCAGTGCATTTCTGGGAACTCAGACCGTGAAGTTTGCCTCAAGAAATTGGTTCAATATGGCTAAGAGCCTTGTTTACTTGTTCTCAATTAAGTAAGCCTTAATAAGCTGTTCCATTTGCACACAGATTGCCCAGAGAGGGTATTTTTGCTCTCTTTGGGTAACTTTGGCAATAATATATTAAATAATTGTTTTATAGTTCAAGGGTAAGACGCTATTGGAACTGAAAGATCTGATAGTTAGAAAATATGTATGGTTCATTCCTGGTCTGCTTTGTTTTGCTATTAGTTTCTTAGTTTCATTGAGAAATGAGTCAGTTTTACTTCTGTTACTTTTGGACATGATTGAAAAAAATAAATTGAATGTCTATTGGACCTTTAGTACAAAATGTTTGAAATCCATAGGAAAGTGATCCGAAATATTCTCAGTGAGTATTTCTGCTCTTGGGAGTGGACACTGAATTAGTTATCTTTGATGTTAGCGTTATCTGTTTATCCTTGAATTAATTCTGAAAGTTTGGGTATTGTTGTTGTATGACCAGTGTGCCAGCGGTGACCTGATAGCAGCGTCTGCAGCTCAGCTCATGTTCTTTGTCAGAATATTTTGCTATTCCGCCCGCAGTGGAGTCAGTTCCAAAGCAGGTGTTAGACCAGTCACGACTGGCAGTCATGACGTGACTGGCAGCTTACTAGAGCAAGGCATTAAAATATCCATCTACTTTTGATTGCTTGCATGATGTTCTTCATCTGAACTGGGGAATAGTTTTTTAAGAGTTTTGAGTTGTCCATTTACTGCTTTAGGGGAAGCTGCCAACCCTGAGTGAAAACTGGAGGCAGCCCATGAGGAACCAAGAAACAGATGAGGGATGGAAAAACTGAAGGACTAAATCCTTTCCTTCTCCTTGCAGCACAGGGTTAAAATCCCCTGGAAGTTAACTCATCCCTATCTGTATTAGCTGTAGTATGTCTGAGAGAATGGTGATACAGGCCCAAAATCAGCAACAGTGACTGAAGGTCTGTGCACAACACCACCTGATATCTGGCCACTAGCAGATATCACTCTGGGAGCAGGAACTCCTGGAAGGAATCAGTGCTCTGTCTCGGCTACAGTGGAATTAATTTGGGAAGTCTCTCTTCGCTTTCCTTACCCGGATGGTTCCTTTTGTTCAATGTGGAGGGTTAATTCCCTCTTCTCCCTTCTGTGTCATGCCAATGTTGGTGTTTAGGTTATCAAACCAAGTTAGATACTGAGAACTTTATCTAAGCTGTGGTTTGCATTTTAGTTTTTTGTGATGTCTGGAATGGCTGGGGATAAAACATGGGCTTTATTTTCTGCACTTTGTTTTACATGGGTGACTTTTGGCAGCCTGGATCTGCACACTTAATTGTCTAGCTCTTAAAATTATCCTTGTTAAGAGAATATTTAGGAATGTTGGTTTGATAGCTATAAGATTTTTGTGTGGAATAGTCAGGAAACAAAAAAAAGAACCCAGCAACCCAGGCTTTTTTTTTTTCCCCCTTTTGTTTCCTAAAATGAAGTAACAGGACCACGAGAGGGCACTCTGGCCCTTTGAGTGCTCTTTATTAAGCTTTTACTGCTAAGCACTGCAAAAAAGATAACAAAACCTTAAGAAGAAAAATACTGATTTATTTGTTATGGAAGAAATAAAACTTATCAATTGTCTTATCACAATCTTGGTGTTAGCTATGCACAAGGATGATATCACTGGTTTGGAATGCATTGGCAAAGTGGAAAATGCACCATGGATTTTTTTTTCTGACTGTTACTTTTTGTATTTGAAAGCAAATTACTTTTTCAGGATGTCTGATACTTTTCTTGACACTGTAGGTCTGATAATTCTACCAAGTAAAACACACATAAACAACAGTTTGGTTTATTTGTTGTTGTTGGTTTTTGTTTAAAGACATCTACCAGTAAGCTCTCCTGACTACTTCACTCAAAAAGCAGCTCAACTGAATTGATGGAGAATGGTTTTTAGTATTTGCCTCCATTTGTATTTGGCCATTATGATTTTTATAGAAGTAGTGTGTTAACTGAGGGATCTGAAATGAACACACAAAATGCTCATCCTTTTTTTTTTATACCTCAAAGTTTCAATAGGGATGATTTTTGGCTGACTTCACAAAAAACTGCTGAACACTGATCACGATTAGTTTCTCCTGATGGAAAGGCTATTGCAATAATGGGTCTTTTGTAGCCTTTCTCAGTCTCTCTAAGCCAGATTCTTTTGTCTGTTTTTAGACCTGGCATGGGCCCTTCTGAAAAGACTCTGCTAACTTCTGTGAGTTACACCTTACCAGATACCCCAATAATAAAACTCTGGACTCTTTTCTTCCACTGTTTTGCAGTTCCAGTGTCACTTGTTCATTTCAGTGAAGGCAGACGATTGTTTGGAATTAATTAAATGATAAAAAAAGTCTTTGTTTCATGTGCCTTTGACCACTGTAACTTAAGAAGCAGTGGTGATAGGATCACCACAATCTCATAGCCAAAGGTCTCCTGGCCGAAGCATATGACACGTTTTATTTGGCTGTTCCTCCCTCTCAGCAGAGCATTGCATACACGACAAACAAAGATGGTCTCGGAGAAATCCCCAGTTATTGCATGCAGACTTGGCTGCACTTAGCAAGGCTCTGACAGGCAGAAGACTCTCAGGAAGTTTCTGACTCAGCCCCAGATCTCATCTTTTGCAGATTACAGGCTCTCCTGCTGGCCAGTCGCCAAGAAATCCTTCCCTACAAGCCTGATTCGTATTACTAGCACAGGGGGGCAGAGCCCAGAGCACTGCATTAACCCATCCTTGGCGAGAGGGTGGTTTGCATATTCCAACATCTTGCTTTATTTTCTGTCAGAACTCCTGATTAGGAGTATCTGCCTCTCTGTATCAAACGGATACAGGAAGTTTTCTTTAAATTGTTTTGAAAACACTGAAGATCACAATTCTTGACAGTTGCAGAAAGTTAGAATAGCAGTTGTTGAAGAACTGGTTAAAATATATTGTCAGTGCCTTAAGTTCACAAAACACTGAGTAGGAACTGTGGTGTTGGGGGAAGGAGTGTTTTCATGGCCTGTGGAGGGCTGGCAGTTTGAAGTTATTCCCTCTGCATAAATATGGCAACATTTGTAAGCTACTCCAGATCACTTACTGGAATGTAAAGTCAGCAAAATTCTGCACTTCAAAAAATGATTGTACAGCAGGACCCCTGTAGAGGAAGTATTTTGTGCCTCAATAAGACAATATGTTCAGCTATTAAGTTGCTTTAATGGTCCTCCTTAAGGCATGAACTGTGGTGTATTTCCTCACTTTCTATTCCTTCCTCATAGAAGAATCTGTGTCCTGAGCTGCTTCTCTTTATTGTCAGGCTGAGCCATGCACACTGTGGGGAACGTTGTTATTTCACAGGATGATTCAGTGTATTTACCATTTGGGAAAAATCATGCCTCCTTCTCAAATTTCCTCCCCTCCCTGGTATTCATGGTCAAGACTTGGATTCAAAACTCAGCTGCAAATTAGATATACGAGCCAACTATATAGCTGGTGTCTAAACCAGTGTCCAAAGCACTGAGAAGACACCAGGACCCGAAACAGCTCCTGTGCTAAGCACAGAGCTGCCCAGAACTGGCATGGGGGAAACATAAAGATGTGGCGAATGCTATATTTGAACTGTCATGTGGTTCAATCTGGGCTTCAAGGAAGTTCCTTCACCAGCTTGAGACCTTCACTTGGGACTGCTGCCTCTGGGGATGACACTTGGGCTGAAGTGTCAGTGGCTGAAGCACCTGGCCAGGATGCATGAAGACTGGTTCAGTTCCTTTGTCTGCCTCTGAGGATTCAAACTTCTCACCCACGTGCCTCCATTCTTTTCCATGTCCTGGTCCTGTTCCTGTCTTTTATTCAACAACTGTTTCGTGCAAAATACAGAAGACCATCTGGCAACAAACACAGTCCCTTCTTTAGCTCTGCTAATTGTGCCAGATGCCTTCATGGATTCTCCAAACCACAGTAGTTTTAGTTCTCAAAATTCTGATGATGCATAAAGATAGCAGAAAGTAATATAATGTGGTAAATTGCTTTTTGGAGTGATTTCATGGAACGTAAAATACTTAAAGATATAAAATGTAACAAAAACATGTGTCAGACAAATGAGAACACAGGAAATCTGAGGTAATTTCCCGTTGGGATACTGAAAATGTTATGGGCTATGTGGCTGCTGTGCTGCCCCGGAGAATACAGTGGCATTGTGGAACCACTTCTTGGTGCTCTCTTAATTCACAGTGCATTTTCTTTTTTTTTTTTTTTTTTTTTTTTTTTTTTTTTTGACACCTTTGCTTTTTTCCCAACACTAGGTGAAATAAGCCTGTAAAATCTTTTTGGAGAAATAGTGTCTTGTACAATATTTGAAAGGCTGGATGTCAGGGAAGATCCAGTTGATACGTAATTTGACTCCCAGTTGAGGACTCAGATACTCTGGTAACTAGGTTACTTTGGCATCCTCTGAAACTGTGACAATTTTTGTGGCTTCTCTGCTGAGTCTCACACTCAACAACTTATATCCTGTATATACACGCCAAACATCTGCGCCTATTGCTTTTCTTTGTGCAGTTTTGAAAATCTCCCAGTTCTTGACATTAGTGTGGCAGCAGGGAACCTGGTGAGATCAAGTAGTGTTCCAGCTATGGGATAAGGGCTCTTGACAAAACAGTCACAGCCACTGTTAGTTCAGGTTTGTAAATGTTGAAAGTCCAGTATTCTTCAAACTTTTAAGAAGTGTAATCAATGTTGGGGTTATAGCTAAATTACTGAAATAAGCAGCAAAACCAGGCTTCTGCTTTAAGACCACTGAAGACTGTTTCCTACTTCAGTTACTGGCTGGTATAGAAGACACAAAATAACCCGAGATGAAGGCAGCTGAATTAAATCTGTATATTTAAAGGATTATCCAAAATAAAATGTTTAAATGAGACCTCTTTCATGCTTCCTGAAGCTCCATCCTTTCTTTCATCACAGGAAGAAAGTAGTGCAATCCTAGTCATCTGTAGTCAGAACACAATTATACTGACAATCCTGGGAGATAAATATGGCTCAGGACCTTAGGAAAAGGGGTTGAAGCCATGTATTATTCTTAGGAAGAGAAGTATTGTCAAAGACCATCAGTGAAATGTGTAGATACCTTTGTAAGACTTCCAAATTTCAGCAAAATTGTTATACCCTGAATAATGGTAGATTCAGGCTTTGCCAAAATGCAGCTGGGCAAATCTGTTACTTCCCATATGGAAAGCAACTGTTCAAGCAAGTTATATAATTATACATTATAACATTGCTTCTGTCCAAAACCTAGGGCTGCTGCAGGCATAAGCCAAGAGTTTTTTCTTTTCTTGCTATAACTAGATTTTTTTTTTGTGTTATTCAATTAAAGCCATAAGGGAGTAAACAATTCCATTCTTTTCTCTTTCCACCCTCACCGTTCCCCATATCCGATGATTTACTATTCACTATTCTGGAACATGAGTTGTCAGTTTTGGCCTTGCTGCTGTATGTTGGTTTCTTGTACTAGAGACTAATGAAACAATAAGAATTTTCCTGCAATAGTAAGCCCTGATTTCCTCATCCCACACTTTCAAATGTGGATTCTGAAGTTGATACCATAACTTAAAGAAGTCAGTGTAAATTAAAGAATGCAATTTGGAAAACAAACAGATCTTCCCCTCATTTGGAATAGAAAGCTCTGACACTGAATTTAGTGCTTGTCTTTTCAGCCCTTTACAAATACTTGCCTTTCAGAGCAGAGATCCACATTCAAAACGAATAACTCGAAAAATCGTGAAAAAAATGCCTATATTTAGAAGAATGGTAGTCTAATCAATATGAAGTTCTACTAGATGTAACCTGAGAAGGTGGATAGGGCTGCAAGACTTATTCACTCTCTTGCCAAGATATCTGCACTGTTTTTGAGATGGTGACAACTGAGACACCAAAGGACATCTGGATATTATGTCAACAGATGACTTGCGCTTTACCATAGCAGTTTTATGCAGACTTTTATCTGGTGTAATTAAGAACTGGGTTAAGCCTAACATAGCAAAAATCTGGTCACGTTTAACCTGAATCATGGGCAAATATCTGATTAATGCAGGTAATTGTGCTGCAGCCTGAAGACTTGTGCTGGCCTGAGGGACGGAGCAGAGCAGGAGAGGACAAGGTGGCTTTCCATGTCAGGTCCAATTTATGATGGTTTAAAATGCTTGTGGAAATATATTGACCTATGTTGACTCCTGGATATATGTTGTTAGAATAAGATACCTTGAGGTGCCACAGATAGTCAGAGCCTTGGAGGGTCTGGTCTGTGAAAGAATCGTGTAGCTTTCACACTGTGTGGAAGGTGGAAGATGGAAGCACAATCCCTTTCCACTTTGTACTTAAATGTTCTCCTTTGTTACAACAGAATATAGGGAAATGATCCTGCAGATCCTTCCAGTTTCACAAGTATCCTGCTGTTCTGCAGACTTTTGATTTACTGTGTTTCTGTGTGATGTATTATAAAATAAAAGACCTTGGGTACCAAGGTGAGAGGCAACAAACTGAGCAAAGTAGTTTGAGATATTGTAGTGGTACTGTGCTAATATAAGGTACCAATTTTGCTGCAGAAAATTTGGAAGTTGATTGTTTATCACTGATAACAGCATCACTGATTCAAGTCTTGGCATACAATACATTTGGAACATACTAATAAGAAAAAGAAGACATTTGTTTGGTAAAAAAGAGTAAAATAGAACTGCTGTTTATGTGTGAATGTATGAGGTTGTGCTCCTGTGACTGAGAAGCAGGTAAATGTTGGGCTATGGTATGGATGTGTGAGCTGTTTTGGGAGCTATATCAAGGAAATGTAAGGAGTTAAGACATAGCAATTGTTTTCAACTGGAGGTAGGTGTAGTTATCTTCTACTGGCAGAGACCTTGCTGGACACATTTGCTCTGAACAGCTGTGGACAGCCAGAATTCCAAAGCCAATGCTTAGAGATTTGGTGCCTGGTTTTGTCCCAGGGCTCATGTCAAGGCATTACCTAAGTGCACAGCCTGTTCACGATGTAAAATGTGTCCCTTTGTGGACCAGGGAGTGTTTTCCTCCACTGCTCTTCTGTTTGGCTTTTTCTGAGCTTTGACGTGCTTGATCTCAGCTACAGAGTCTGTGAGAGCTCTACAGTTTCTGGCTGAGGGTACTCAGTCAGGTCAAATTCTAGGTCCTGATTAGGGTGAGATAGGGAATTGCATCGCCTTTTCCTCACCTCCTGTCTGGCTTCCCAGAATATGAAGGATGTACATTCTTCTCTGGGTGGCTGGGGGAGGCATGGGGCACTAGGACATGGGAAGTGCTGCAGGACACGCTGCACTGCAAACATAGGCAGGCATTCCAACTCTGCACCTCTCTGGGGCTGCCCCGGGCTACCAAGTACAGCTGTAGAAAACACCCGTGAAGCACCACATAGTATCATTTACCCTTCCTGATCCTTCACCCCAAAAAATCCAAATGGGTAAGCCTGAGGAGGAATTAATGAAGGGTTTATTTAGCTTCAGAAATAGAGAAATGAGCGTGTTTAGGATTTTTATGAAAACTCCTGTCTTCTCAAATAAGCTCTTGGTTTCAGTAGTATTGCTGAGTTTTTGTGAGGCACAGTTTCCCTCAATTTAAACCTCTGTTTTTCATGGGAAATTTAATTAAAAAACATATATGTCTTATTAAATGGAAGCCTGTACTACAAAAACAGTGGAGGTTTTCTGAAGCCAGTGCTTGTCTGGTTCTGGCATTAGTGAAGGAATTGCTTTTAAAAGAGTTGTCATCTTATAAGAGCAAAACAGAACCAGGACTTAAACCCTTAAAATTTATTTTAGAACCCCATTATTTTCTAAGTTAAATCTAAATTTAACCAACAATTTTCTGTAAGTTATATGATTTAGCTGCCAGGGCTTAAAATCCATCTAGTTGGATGCATTTATGCTGTACATCCCTTTGTAGTAGCTGGTGGTCTCCATAGGAGAGCTGCAGAGGCCATCACAGGCCTTCAGAGAAGGTGCTGTTGAGGGCACAGGGATGCTCAGCCATGAGCAGGAGAGGGAGAAGACCCTCAGTGTATTAAAGTTAATCTGGGATGCTTCTCACCTTGAGTTTAATGCTGGGCATCATCTTATGAATATTAGGGGGCCTTTGAACTTTTCTTGTGAAAGAAGATTAAAATAACTTCTATATATTTGCATTTATATTTTTCCCTCTAACAACAAAGCCATTTCTTAGTTTCAGAAGTAAAATATATGTTCTTTTAAAGAAAAATCCATGGTATTTGAAATAAAATATATAAAACTAGTTGGTTTCCCAGCTGCATAACAGTTCTGAGGGTAAGTTATAAAAAAATTATTTTTCCAGTAGCCAAGATAATGAACAGTTTCTTTTTAGGCCTCTGAGTTATTATCTGAGCATTAATCAATTATAATAAAAATAAAACCTCTTTTTAATTGTTGGAACTGTATTTTTTTATTTTATTCACTTAAGCAAGTGGAAGACTCCCATGGCTCTCACCAGTGCTGGTTCTTATTTTTCTTTAAGGCAAGTTTTGACACTTAAAAAGGGCCACTGTTTAATAAATTAGGATTTTTATTAAATGACTTCACAAAATATTAAGTTTTCATAATTTTTATACCTGCTGTTGAAAAAAAGAGAGGTGCTAATAGAAAAAGAAGCTGGCTTAGCACAGACCATCAACTAGTCATGCTAGTCTGGGTAGGAACACTGACCAAACTGTCTCACTGCCATCATAGCCTATTGAATGGCTCTCGCTCCTGAAGGAACCTCCTGGAGTTCCCTCCTATCCCTCAGATCCTGTGAAAGGTGCCCATTCCTGAAACTCTGTTTAGTGAAACCTCATTAGATGTTTTGATACTTCTAATTCCGAGACTTGTCTGTTAACTGTTGTCACAGTGAAGCTTAGGAAATCGCTGGTGAGTTTAACATGGACACTCTTTTCTCATTCTGCTGGATCTTTCAACAAGTACTTAAAAAATGTCCTGACAGTTATTTTCTTCCTCTCTTCTCTCCATACTTTGCTGAGAATTTCTATTTGACAGAGGCCCCAGTGTTGCCCAGTGATGCATCTTCCTGACAGTCTTGTCTCTACAAGATCCCAGTACAAATTCCTTCAGATTTTTTTGAGTTAGAAATTAGATACGTTTATAGTTCTAAATCATTCTGTTGCTTACCTGAAACTGTTATGATAATTAATTTTCCTGTTGGAAACCTCAGGGTGTAGTGGGATATGACTGGAATTGCATTGTCTGGAAGGCAGTGCAGAGCAGAAATGACAGTGTGGTACCTTATGGAAATGAAATAGCATATGGAATCCATGCAATAAAGGAAAGGAGAGCAAGGAAATAGGGAGATGTTTAGGCACTCAAAAGGAGTGAGGTATATAGTCTACCATTTCCATGGCCATCTGCATCATAAACAGTTGTGTTTAAGTAGCTGTTTTTCAGTTTTCCTAACATTATGCATCCTCTCCAACTATTGCTTCATACAGCTTTTGTTATTAGCAGGACAGAAACTGTATAACTATTGTACAACTTTAACGTCATTGGAAATACATGTTGCTCAACATAAATTCATTCGGAGGGTCCCAGATTACAGTATGTGATGAGAGATGTGATCTGTCTGGGGAATTCAAAACATGGGAAAAAATAGGAATGCTAAAACTCCTAAAAGCATGAACAGCTTTTCCAAATCATAGTTTTGGTCTGATTTTTTTTTACCTTGAGTTTGTTTTCTTTGCGGTTTAAGTTATTTTTTTACATTCTTCTGTGTCTGTGTATCTGTGTGCAGAAACATGGAAAGTGTCTTCAACTGCTTTTTTCCTCCCCTTCCCTATTGTCCTCTTGCAACTATAAAGCTGAAACTGGTTATTATGCAATTTATACCTTCTTAAACACTTAAAAAAAAAAGAATTTAATAGAGTCCCAAAGTCATTGGCATACTATAATATTGCATGTTAATTTAAATGTTTTCTGATTTCTGTAGTTCTTTTTTCTTAACAAGCTTTTCAAGGTCTGAAAAGTTTGTTTAAAAATCCTGGAAGATTTTGATGTAAACCCTCAGTTCCAGAAGCAAGGGCTGTGTGTAAATTTTGATCACAAGTTTCACAGGAACATTCATACAGTATTGGGTAACTAAAACCTGAATACTCTGATGATTTTGCACATCAAAAAATACAGGGACTTTGGTGTTTTTTAAGCTACTGATCAGCTTGAATTCTGGTGAAGAAATAGACATAGAGTTTTAGGCACCGTGCAAAACCAAAGAGTACCAAGACATTTTGAAGTTAAATCTACCTAATTTTTTGGATGTCAGATTGTGATTCTAAGATGAAAATCATTATAGTGATTTTACAGGTAGGGACTTAATGTTCTTTAGGACTTCGTGTGTTTGTTTCCAAAGCAGAAGTGAAATGTTAAATTAAAACTCTGAAATGCTTTACAAAACAGACAGTGACAGAACATCCATGTTCTCCCTCTGGTTTGTTTTTTTTTGTACTCTCTCCCATTACATCACAGTTTCCTTTCTTGGTAAAAGTTTCTTCTGTATCCTTGGAATATTCTATGGCAGTTTATACCATGAGATCAGCTGTCAAACACTGTTTGGAAATGCCAAGATAAATGGTCTTCCTGCTCCTTATTGATTAATCCATCGCTACAACAGAAAATAGCCAGTGGGCATATCATTTGATTACGTAGTTCTAATATTGATGAAATATATATTAAAATCTAGAGACAATGCCAAAGAGGGGAATATTTGTGAAACAAAGCCAGCTAAGTTAGAAGAAAAACTTTAACTTGAATCTCAAAAAAGTAATATTTAAGGAAGAAGAATACAAGGTTTTTCCTGAAACAGTCAGGCTTCTCCCTTCCCAAGAGAGTTATTACATTTTTGAGGTGCTGCATGCAAATTTAATATTTAAAATGTTTTTGCTTCTTTAGCTAGTCAAAGTGTTCCTTTAAATGCATGTTGAAGACATTTTTTTTAGGGTAAAAAGTTTAATGTTTTTATTCTTTGAATAAAGATATTTCCTAAAGAATTTTGGTCTCCATAAAATGGAAAGATACTATCAGGTGATCCACCTGAATGTGGGTGGAGAATCACTATACAAAGATAAAAGGGGTCACATATAATTACAGTGGAGACATATGTGAATTAATTTGGTCTTAGATTAAGACACTAGAATTCCTCTTTTTACATTTTATCATAAAATACTCAACTGGATAAAAATTACGCGTGATGTCATACCAGACTTTATAAATGTCCTCTTACTGAACTTTTGGATAGCATTACTTGGTTTGATTAACAGCTAAACCCACATTGTTAGATTAGTAGTTAAATTGCTACTATGTATCATAAATCCACAAAATCAAGATACTTTGCACAGTCTTTGCATTCTCAAAATGAACTGGTAAAAGAGATATTTTGTCGATCAAGAAAATGACTGGTTTTACAGAGCAGGAAAAGGCCCTCTAAGGGATTATTTAGAGCAAAAGATTCTGGAGTGTATGAAGAGCAGTGAATGTTGAACTCCAGGCACACAAATTATCACAGACCTTCTCTGGTGTGCTGTCAGCATTAGCTGAGTTTTGAAATGAAGAACTGATTTTGAATGAATCTGTGCAGAGCATATATTTTGCCTGGTGCCTGCTTATTATATGAATATCTACCGTATGATTGTGGGATAACTGTGGGATAATACTGTGCGAATATGGGATTCCTCTCCTGTTGTGCCCTCCATATATTTTCCAAGAAGCCACACAGAATCTGTACATTGAAGGCTTAGTGACAAAAGGTCCTGTGTCAAAAGTGCAAGAAACACATCAGAAATAGAAAAGATATGTGACAGGCTTGGTGAAATGCTCATATATAGGCATAGTAAGAAAGTCAACTGATTTGCCTGATGGCACCTTAGCACCTTGGTCAGTCAAACAAACGCATGACAAAGCTGCTTCTTTAATCAGTTTAAAGTTTATTTTATGCAGAGCCCACTGTGAGAAACCTCTGGAATGACTCCAAGTATGTCTGTGAGCTTAATTTGTGTTTTTGATGCAACCATATCAAAAGCATCTGAAAATTAGATCATCAGGAGCAGCTCATCCAACACGTGCAGAACACTGACCTCCTATCCTGCAGACCAGTGCTGTGAATATGGGGGTTGAAAATCTGAGACTACTATTTTCAAGGCATCTGATAAATTCTATGGAATTGCAGTACACAATGAGTTAGTATGATTTAGTGAATACATGCTGTAAGAAATCTGGGCATTTCTCCATTTCAAATCTGTTTGGCTTAGAGCTCTGGCTGGAACATAACCTCCCTCTTCCCCTTTCCTTCAAAATCGACCCAGGTCAATGCTTTCTTTGTGGAGGTTAAACTGCATGATTTAGTTACCTCCCCTGAATTCAAGGAAGCTCTAGACACAAACAAAAGGAAAAGCTATAAAACACGATAAAGAGAAAATATGAAACACATTATTTGTCTTAAAAACATTCTTAACATGTAAACAATGCAGAGGCTGTGGTGAGTAGTGGCTGCAAGTCTGACAGTTAAACTGTGATGCCATGGATTCCTCCCAGGCTTCCTGCTAAAACACGAACAGGTTAGAAAGGAGTTCTTTGACTTCTTAGCATATAATGGTCTGTTGCTTCGAATTTCTGTGTTTGGTGGGATATTCTGGTGCTCACAGTGAGTGCCACAGCTGGTGGTTTGGCACTCTGTGTTGCTTTGCTGAAGCAAGGGAGCCGATGGTGATTTTTAAGGACTCCACAACAAGGCCTCTTTTCAGTCTTACTGGAACTGGTATATATTTAAAGGGCTCTTGAAATTTGTCACTTTCAGTATGTAGCGTTTTCCTAAAATGGCCAGTGACAGCCTTTCCCATTGCTGTGAATTCCCAGCACTTTGCCCTTTATGAGAAATGGTTGTGCCTGAAGTCTTCATTTATGATCTCTTCTAAGTAACATGTGCTGGGAAGGAGGAGAGGGAGAGGATAGGAAGTGGAGTAAGACTGCTCTGTAGGTTATGGGTTTGTAGCAGCCTGTTTCCAGGAACTGGTGATATTCTTGACTCTTCAGTTGCACATAAGATAGATTTTCTGCTCTGTTCTCCCTCACATGTCTTGCCAATTCCAGTTTTGGAAGAAAGCTTGTTGCAGTAAATGGCTATATTAAAGTGAATCAAAAATAATGAGTAATACGGAAAACACAACACTACCTAGTACTAGCAGGTTCTGTAGTAGCAGTGAAGATACCCCATAAAGGGTAATTCTAAATCCTAAATCCTGAACACTTGTTTTCATGGAATCATTTAGGTTGGAAAAGATCCTTAGGATTGTTGAGTCCAACTGTAAGCCTAGACTACCAAGTCCACTGCTAAACCATGTCCCTAAGTGCCCTGGCAATGTGTCTTTTATCTATTTCCAGGGATGGGGACTCAATGGCTTCCTTGTACAGCCTGTTCCAATGCTTGATAACCCATTGATATGAAAAAGAATTTAGGTGTTGAAAAAAGAGGGATCAAATATGGAAACAGAAAAAACCCTTCCATTTTCCACGCCATTTAATCAATACTACATTCTAATGGGCATCAGTCAAATATTTTTTCTGTGCTATTCAAAGATCTTCATAAAGTTGGGGGACTTACTTTTTAGGAGAGTGACCACTGAAGTGGTCTTAGGGATAACTGAACAGTCAGTGGAATCAACCAGATCTCGTCATATCCTCATCAATCTCCCCTTACCATCCCCAGAGGAACTCAGGGAAGACTACAACCATTCCCCTAAGCTTGTGTCATCTGGGCTTCCACTCCAACAAAGGAATTAATTATCCCCTGGAGATATCTATCTCATTTCTACAGAGGGAATTGGCTGGAACGTGGCCCAGAATTTGGGGCTGTGTATCTATTTATACATAAACATTTACAGAGAGATGAAAAGGCAAAATTCATTCCTCCTGTCAGACCACTGAAACCTGTGGAAATACAAAGGGATTCAACTGATCTAAGAGTTGTTCTGAGGAGAAGAAAAGCTACCAAAATTGAAGATGAAAGTAAAAATCCTCTCTGGGCTTCCTTTTTATATGTTTTCTTTACTTTTTTGAGACTCCTTAAATCATTCTCTTTTGTATCTAGATCAATCAGAAATAACTGTGCTTACCATTTCTGTTCCAGCCAAAGTAGTTGCCCTTAGTCACATTGTCTGCTGAATGGTAACAGAAATATCCTGTTTTCCAGGTAAGAATTTTAAGAAATTACTAAGAAATCATCATCAATTAAATAGGCTCCAGTTGTACTATTCTGCTGCTGATAAATAGCTGCCATCTCTATTTGTTCATAGTATCTGCAGGAGTGGATGAATCTCATTTGTCAGTCAGCAGGGCAAAAGGATGAATGACTGTTTGCAGAAAAAACAATATAGGAGAGAAAATCCTGTGTTAGATTCTTCACACAACAGCTCTGTCTTCTGTGTTTGCTTAGAAAAATATGAGCGGTCTGCTTCTCTTTCTTGTCAAAAGCTAAGAACTGGCTGGGGTTTAGTGTTGCAAAATCTGAAGATTAGAGAAGATCTGCTAAAGGCAAAAATAGCGGACAAGGAATCTGTTATTGCTTTGAACACTGGATGAAATCAAGTGGCATTGTCATGATTAGATTGGGAGGCTATATTATACTTTATTGAATGGCAGTTGACTATGAATTCATTTTGATACACTCTGAAATACTCAAGGGACTAGATCAGGGGTCCTCAAACTTTTTAAACAGGGGGCCAGTTCACTGTCCCTTAGACATTGTCGGGGGCCGGATTATAGTTTGGAAAAAAAATGAATTTTATTCCTTGAACACAGACACTGAATTCTGGCATATCAGACAAACAGCTCTTTCTTTGCACTCTGTGAAAAAATAATCAGAAGTCCACTTTTCTTGGAATACCCTGCACT
>JAWWLV010000144.1:6273043-6290466 GCA_035041135.1 Platyrinchus mystaceus | reverse complement strand
TAACAGGAATTGCAAGCTCTGAGTGCAAGCCAGTGCTGTGCAAGCTGCTTGTGCTCAATTTTCTTGACAGAAATCCTTCAAATTAATATAATTAATTCATAAACCGATCATGACAGCTTTGATCCTGTTGCTTAGACAAAACCGAAAGCAAAGCATGAACCAAGGGACATCTCAGCCTCTGAGAAAAGGGGTTGATCTTGAACCAGAGTTCTTCCCTGAATACAACACAGATTTAGCTATAGATTCAAAAAAGGTTTGAAGCAGGAGGGGTCTATGCTGCTTTATATTTCCAATTCTTGAGACGATTTCATGGTTCTCTGCCTGCAAGATTCTGGATGCACATCTGAGCACTGTGTCTGGAAGTTCTGAGGCTCTTTGTAACCCTGAGAACCTAGTGAATAAAGGAAGGAACTAACATATATTTCTTCAATGAAGTGGCTAAACAGCACTTGTGAGTTATGATATGAAAGGAAATAATTTGAATTAGGTGAGATGTGCATAGCAGCGTATCAGAAAGAAAGTCTCCTCATTTTCATCAGTTAATAAACAAAACAATTTGACACCACTTCCAAAGGAAGCCAAAAATATGGAAAAAATTATTTAGAGAAGAATAATGCAAAATGAGGTATATGCTTGTATTTTGCATCTTAAGGTAAACTGTACTTTTTTGTTCCCAGATGGATATGCAAGGCAAATATATTGACCCAGAAAAAAAGAAAGCAGGACCTCTGAATGATGTAAACACCCATATATGTGGAAATACATGGTAATTTTTTTTAGTCACATACTTAGTTGCCATGCTAATTCTGGAGCTTAACAATTGTGTTGTGCAATTGAAGAGCAAAAGAAATGGTCTTGTCACTTAAATAAAATAAAAGTCAAAATGATCATGAGTTCTTCAATGTAATATTTGGCAGATATTTTGACCTTGTTCTTATTGATCCAGGGTCTCCATGTCAATGGCAACATTGTGCAAATAACAGATTTTAAATATGAATAGTTTTGTATTCAAAGCAGTATCACCTGCCAAGTCCGAGGTTTAAAAAATCCTAGACATAATTTTTTATCTGAGTAAAAAGAAAGCATCTTAAACTATGTTGTGATCTAGTAACTTATAAAATGTCAGAATCCTATTTTGTCATACTTGGCAAAGACCTCTTCAGACCCAGACCAAACAAAGAAAGCTTCTGCTCTAAAAGCTTTTGCCAAAATTATGAATTAGAACTGGATTTTTATAAATATGTATAGTCATACGAGCATTGTATTATTGCTATTTCTTTATTAGTAATTATTAATCTTTTTTGCTTGTTCCTTATTCACTTGCCTGCAAAGACATTTGCTAAATCAATATGGACTTCTAACGGAGGAGGAGAGATGGGTTATGTGTTACTGCTAATTTAAAAAGACACACTGCAGACAAAATACCATCAGTACAAAGACACATTTCATATTCCTTTAGGGAACTGAACACAGCCTTCAAAGTTAAAGTTCAGTTACTTTTATTGCCAGTCCATATAATATACTTGGTGGTTGCTGAGTCTACACTTTTTCTTTTCCTAAATTGCGGGCCATAATAAGAAATATTTTTGTACATGTTAAATACCTATGACAAAAGGCAAGAATCTAGGTATAGCAACAGCCTTGTATTAATATTGGAAATCATGGGAATGGAGGAAGTCTTGTAATGAAGAGCAAGGAATCTCTTCTTTTTCCAGAATATCAGATCTAATTTCCTTATAAAATTACCTGAATCAGCAAATGGGACTCCAAAGTCCTTTATGCACAGAACAGAAATGACATGGCAGTCAAAACACTAGTATGGAAATAGAAAGTAGAAAGAGTTTAACAGGAGATTGTATGAACACACTGAATGCAATTGGAAATAAAATATAGAAAGAACGTACCTGATGGGTACCACGAAGGCATTCTGCAAACACATTAAGAGAAAGACCAAGGACAGAGCTGGTCTACTGCTCAAAGAGGAAGAAAAGCTAAAATGGTTAATAAATTTAATGAAGTTTTGTTTCAGTCTTCACTAAGGGGATAGGAAATCTAGCATGGTATCAACAGCAAAGAGAGAAGTTCTGAGGTTAGAGAAGGAAGGAAGAAATAAAAAAAGGAAAATATGGCTGATATTGAAATTAAATTGATTTCCAGTCATCTGGGAGCGCCAGACTTCCTCCATGAGCACTTAGGTAACTCAAGGAGAAGTGTCAGCATGAGGAGTGGTTGGCTCTGAGAGCTTGCAGAGGATGAGTGGGATCCAGAAGACTTCTGAAAGACCATCACAACTCATAAATTCATGAGTTGCTGCTGACTTCTCTGCTTTATTCTCAGCTGTAATGGGTATTCTGACATCTCTCCAGGCTCTTTTTTTAGAAAGTTTTTCCTCCTCTTTTGCAAGTAAAGTGGGTTTTGGTTTCCAGCCAGCCCTTCTCACTGCCTCTGGAATAACCCACTTGCACTTGCCTGGTTGAGCTTGATGGGAGTCAACTGCACCTCATTATCTGTGCTCAAAAAAATTCACCAAATTCCAGGCCATTGTTTGCCTTGGCAGAGAGTTTTTTATGGGAGTGGTAGTTTGAGCAGAGCATGACAGCACCAATCCTGAGGACACCAACCCTCATGTACAGTCAGTCACATTTCACAAGGAGCCAAAGAAAATAATTATAATTTACTTGAAATGATTGGTAGGTAGCACGTGGATTTACTTCCAAATAGCCATTTGGCTGTTTCTCTGCAACAGACAGTACATTTATCTGAGAAAACAAATATAGAGCGTAAAAAACATAATAATGATTTATTTTTCTTTGTTTGCAGGAAGCAGAATCCCACTCACTTAATGTATTTCTCTTGATAGTTCAGGAATGCCCTGTGTGTATATTAATTAATAAAGAGGAGCATTTTTTACAGTTCATCACTCCATCAGTGTATCCTGATAACTTAGAGTAACAGTGGATTTATCAGGTATTTTTCTTAATATCCTCCTCTTCTGACTTTTGGTTTTCTCTGAACTCTCTGTACACCTGCTTTTGGCAAAACTGAGCTGTATTTTAACTTCTGCTCCTTTCCTGAGGTGCATTGGGAAGAGCGCTGCCAGCAGGTGAAGAGAGGTGATCCTGTCCCACTGCTCAGCCCTAGTGAGGTACATCTGGAGTGCTGTGTCCAGTTCTGGGCTCCTCAATGCAAGAGAGACATGGAGCTCCTGGAGCAGGTCCAGAAGAGGGTGACAAAGATGGTGAAAGGGACTGGAGCATCTCTCTTATAAAGACAGGCTGAGGGAGCTGGGCCTGTTCAGCCTTGAGAACAGACAACTGAAAGGGAACCTCATCCTTGTCTATAAGTAGCTGGAGGGAGGGTGCCAGGGGATGGAGCCAGGCTCTTCTTGGTGGTGCTGAGCAACAGGACAAGAGGCCATGGGCAGAAAGTGATGCACAGGAAGTTCCACCTGAACATGAGGAAGAACTTTACTGTGCAGGTGACCACACACTGGAACAGATTGCCCAGAGAAGTTGTGGAGTGTCCCTCACTGTAGATATTCAAGAACCATCTGGACACAATCCTGTACCATATGCTCTGGGATGACCCTGTTCAAGCAGGGAGGTTGGACCAGATGACCCACTGTGGCCCCTTCCAACCTGACCCATTCTGTGATTTTGTGAAAAATGATGACATTTTTGATATAACACATAATATATTTTACTAATGCAAAAAAATGAGCATTATGGTATTGCAAACAAGTATTGCAGTGATAGTAAATAACACAGTGAGTACATAAACTGTTAAACTCATCATTATATATTTGCCAAACTAATAATTCAGAAAAGGATTAAAGTCATGTTTGCAATCAATGGTGATATCACATAAGGTAAAATTTATGCAGCAGTTTATATTGTTTTCCTTTGGGGCACAAGGCAGGCACTGGCTGGTGGCTGCCTCTTCTAGGGATGATTTGGAACTAGCTTTACTTAATTTCTTCTAAGAGGTTTTAGTACAGCATTTGGGATAAAACTGAGCCCTGCTTTCATTCATGAAGGCTGTTTCTGGAGCCAGAGAATGGCCTGGAAAAGATCCCTGATGAACTCTACATAGTAGTGCAAAATGATGGAAGAAGCTTTGTCCTATAAAGACCAGAATTTAGAAAGAGCGAAGTAGGTCCATTCATTTTATCATGATCCTTCAGTACAATGATTATTCTGCTTTTTCCTTTGTGCATCTGTTTAAAATGTTCTTTAGACTCTGACATATGATGGCAGGTTTCAACCCAGACTAACACCAACACAATTCTTAAATGAAAAATTCTGCAGATTATGAGCCATATATACATGTATCCTTATTGCACTGATGGTCAAACCATACACAGATTTCCTGTTTCTTTTGCCCCATTCCTTCCTGACATTTTAAAGAATTATTTTCCTAACTATATATTTGTAGTCACCTGCTTGTTGAAGTTTTTCTTCCTTGCTTATTCTGGATGATGGCAGTCCATTAAACTATCCTTCTATTCCCTTCCATATGGAGATGGTTGGCTCTTGAGCAACTGACATAGCTGAAGTGGGGAAGAGGTGGTGAAATTAACCTAACCTTAGTATTTTAAGGAGAAAAAAAGGAGATAGTAAGGAAAATGCCATTACAACAGTATATTTTGTCTGTTTTTATTGTCTTTTGAACACATGCTTTTAAAAATGCTGATAAATAGAATTGATTTTTGTATTTTTTTTGCAAATAGTTTGAACTAAAAATATAGGAATTGATGTTAGCTGTGCGTCATTAGTAAAATTTCCACATCCTGTGTTCATGTGTCCTTTTCTAATGTATTTTGTCTGCTATGGTAATGTATTCTGTGTGTTTTAAATAGCTCTGGAGCAGAAGTTCTAAGTACCAGGGGGTTTGCTCTGATGGAGCATTTCAATACTTAAAAAATGGATTTTAGATACTTGCTTTTTGATTTGACTGTATTATGCCTCTGAGCATTTTGAATAGATGCATCCTACAAGTCTTTATTCTGTAAGCCTTGTGCAAGCCAGGATGATTTTAATATCTTCATTAATGTTGTAGACAAAGAGATCAAGTGCACCCTGAGCAATCTGGTCTAGTGGAAGGTGTCCCTGCCCATGGCAAGGAGTTTGAAGCTAGATGATCTTTAAGGTCCTTTCCAATCTGTTCCATAATTCTGTGATTATTAGAGTCAGATATTTGTGAGATATTATTTCTGATAATTCAGTGAGGCGAGTCTGTGTGTGTGTAGGGAAAGGTGAAAAAAGACAGTGAAGTTAGATAAAGTACACATTTAATCAGGACATGTTTAATCACCAGTAAAGTTGCTCCCTGTTTTATTGGCCACCATGTACCTCAAACACACTCCACCAGCTGAACCTGGGTTGTTTAATGGCTTCTCCTATTGTGATGATTAAAGATCTTGTTTAAAATGATTCATTTCTTCTTACTTGATTTAAAGGTTGACTTTGGCTTAAAAATTAGTTCCATATGGTTTGAAATTTGAGCCTGAAAGCTGGTTGAAAGCTCATGTAAATTTGGTACCAGGTTGCTCACCTCTGACATGGA
Organism: Platyrinchus mystaceus; assembly: GCA_035041135.1. Lineage (NCBI taxonomy): Eukaryota > Metazoa > Chordata > Aves > Passeriformes > Tyrannidae > Platyrinchus > Platyrinchus mystaceus. The sequence continues at coordinate 6,284,901 of JAWWLV010000144.1, read as the reverse complement.
GAGGCCACAAAGTGAAGTAAACAGTGCTGAAATGTGGCTGCGTGTGACACAAGTCACTGTACTGTAATTCTAAGTTATGAGACTCAAGGAAAAACAATGTGGCCTACACTGAGTGTGTCTTATCTAACTTTGTTCCCCAAAATGGGTCTTTAAACTTACAACTTCACTGTTCATAAATAACATACAGATTCTTAATATAAGCAGAGGCAAATGCATGATACACAGCATATGTTATGTTACATGTAGCTCTTTTACTGCTGCTCCTAATGTTGCCCAAAAAGTATTTATAAGACAGCCTAATAAAGAGAAACATTTTTCATTAGTTTAAATGCTTTTTAAACAACTGATGTTTCAGTCCTTAATGTTGTAGCCTCTCCTTTTCAGTGCTTAGTATGTGTTAGCCACTTAAATGAAATTGTGTCTGTTTACTTTAAGATAAGCTTATGCTACTCTGTTAGATATTTTCTTGTCATGACAACATAAGTATTTTGGTTTTTATCTGATGTAAGAAAATTATTATTATTAGTAGTAGTAAAAGCTTTTAATTAGGAACATTTATTGTAATATTGATATATAAGAAGTAATTTGGGTAACTACTCTATGCAAATTAAGAAGAAAATTAACGTAAGAAGAAAATGAAGAAGAAACTGAAGAACAGCACTCGCCTATGTGGTAAGGTTTGTGGCATCATCCTCCAGAAAAGAGTAAAAAGGTGTCACATCAGCCTGAGTTCTCTCATTTAACTGAGCAGTTCAATGCCATGAAATGGCATGACTCAGAGAGCAACATGAATCCAGAGATTACCGGAGGACAGGTGAACATGCCTTATGCTGTAAAATAATAAAAGAATTTTATTAGCTTTTTAAAGACAAGCTGAAGCCCTTGTTCTTCTTGATTCCCCCTCTTCCTAGGAAATGTATAACAGTTTTGGTTTATATTCATCCAGTGGAAAAAGTAATCATTCAGAAAACAGTTCAGTAGAGAGGGTTGAATGTTCATATGACAGAAATTGTAATTTCCTCCTCATTTTTATACATTCTGGGAAGGGAAAATTTTGTCTTGTTCCTGTTTCTGGAAAGAGCAATATCGGAACACATATTTTTGTCTTTAAGATACAGCAATAAAGGAAATACCTCTGATGAGAGAGGGGCTAGAGAAACAGCATTTCCTGGACCAGGACTATTAGTACTCACAGATACTTGCGACAATTGTGATAGACAGCAAAGATATGATAAATATGATAACAAAGAACACTGCTGTAAAGGTCAACTTGCAGTCCATCTGTCATAGAATCACATTCCTAGTGCCAACAAATACTTTTTCCTTCAGTTGGTGAATCTTAAGTTTGTTTGGTTTTGTGTTTGTTTTTTTGTTTGTTTGTTCTGTTTTGGGTTTTGCTTTGCATCATTTTATAGTTGAGTTATGTCTTCTCAGCCAGAGGTTATTTGGGGACTCCTGTGATTTGAAGACCACATTTGAAGAAAAAGTCCAGATACACAGTGAAGCAGGCAGACTTTTGCCAAAGCAGGACAAAAAAACCTGGTTTCCTTTGTGTAGTTCTTCAAGGCTGAAATTTACCCTGACCTGAGGTCTTAAGTGGGATTTAAATGCTTGAGCTAATATGCTGGAGAGGTGAAGGAGAGGTTGTTTTTTTTTGTGTGTGTGTCTTTTTTTTTTTTCGTTAATTTTTATCTTTTCCTGCAAAAAAGGAAAGCAAAAGAAACAATGTATTATAATTATTGTAAATGCCCACAGAATACCATGTCTTTGAGAAAGCCACAATGAAGATGCCCTCTGCTGACATCTTTTACAACTATTGTAAACTATCTCTTTTAGTAAATACAATAGTTTAGTTAGAGAAAACTTCAAAGAAGAATTGGAATAAAATATTAGCTGGTTGGGAATGGAGTAACTGAGATACTTGCTAGGAAACGTGTCCCTGTAATGGGCTATTAAATCAGTGTAAAGCCTGGCTGAACTATTTCCAGAAGTAAGAAAAGTGGACTGCACTGCACCATGATCTGAATAAATCAACCACAGAGATTTCCATGTGTATTAAAACCAAAAATGTACAGTGAGGTGAACAAATGTTTCCCCTAAATACCATTATCTCAAATAACTTTTCAAGTATCTGGAGTTTCTTTGAGGTGAAAGCAGAAGAGCAAAGTGAATGTCACAAAATAATGAACAGAAGTTCAAAGTGATATAGAAAACCAGAGACTATCATGGACCAAAGCATGAATATTAATAACATGACAGAAGGAAGTCTATTCTTAGCCCTCATCTGAAAAGGAGGACAGAAAAAGGTTCCAGTTCTTACCAGCACTGAAAATAAGATGAGAAATGTGAAATCTGTGGAAAGAGTTATAAACCCAAGTGTTGGCTTTAAATTTAGTAATGGGCTAAGAACTCAAAACAATGAAGTGCAGTGTGCTTTGTAGCTGCTTATTTTAACTGAGTTGTATAGGTAAAAGTCTCTGATTTCGCCACAGTTAATTTTCAAAGACCCCAAAGCCCCCTGTTTAATTTAGCAGGCTTACAGATTTTGAATAATATCTCATATAAAATATCTCCATGGAGCTTGGCAGGAGATGCAGAAAAATGTTCAAAACCAGACGTTGCTCTTCTGAAATCAACAGTTATACTCACCAACTAATTACATTGCTCAAGATAATCTGTTTCCTCGAAGTGTAGGAATGAGATTCTCAAGGATATTTTTTGTTGATCTATATTGAATTTAATGAGTAAGTTGGCACCCTGAGGGTCTTCAGAAATAGATGCTGACAAATAAATCAGGGGCTGATCCAAAGACTATTGAAAGAATAGAAAGACTCTTGTTTAACTGTTAATTTGGATCAGTTTCTAAACCTCTTTCAGAAGTGAGATTTTTTATTGTTGCATTATAATTCACAAAAAAATTATCTGGTTTTATGTAACCAGCATTTCAGTAGATGTCTATGTCTTTGATACATGTATGCATGGAACTATTTGTAATCTGTTGATTCGTATTTCAGAAGTTGTGAGTGATGGATCAGATTCTGAGCTGCTGAAAAACCAGAAGTCTGCTGTGTCTCATATTTTTATTGGGTCAAGTTGGTAGTGATGTGGAAATATTTAGTGTGTAAGACAGAATTTTGGTGAGCATTGTCCTGACTCAGAATTTAGGTTCCAGTTATATTTGGTTTACAGGGTGGTAGGAGAAAGCATAAGGTAACGGATAAGTGTTTTTATTTGCTGTAACTGTTTCCCTTGAACCTTCTTTTCACCATAAACTTCTTGCCTGTAATTTTTCAATGGAATCACAAGAGAATGGACATCATTGTCACATCTGAGAGCAATTTATTTTTGAGCCACTTAGAACTTTTTCTGTGGATGACTGCATAACAATATTAATTGTAAAGTTAAGAGATTCTAGTAAAAATACAGGACCAATACCATCCCAATAGTACTCCTTTACATTGATCAAAATTGTTTGAAGGATTAATTTTGTTCCTGTTTTTTTAAAGACTCAAGAGAAGATTCATATTATTAAAATGCACTTACCCAACATGCACTTTAATTAAATTTGTTTACTTTTTTCCCTTCATCCTTACTCAATGAGCTAAATTGTATACTATTTTAATTCATCAGGCTGCTTAATGTAATTTCAGTGGAGATGTTTTTTGGTCATCTTATTTTTAGGGTTTTTCTTTGATGTTGAGTTGAAACATTTAAAGAATAAGGGAGATGTGATAAAAAAATAGAATTTTTAAAATAAAAATAAATAGTTTTTGTTTTTAAATACAAAGAAACCTCATATTGTAAGCCTTCTAGTTATCAATTTGCTCCAATGTCCATCTGTCTATCCATGAAAGAGTATTTGCACAGGTACCTCAAGTGCTGTATAATGGAACATCAGAGATTTCCCCCATGGATTAATATTTTTGGCTTTGGGAGGCATGATGCAATTGCCCCCTTTATTGTCCTTTAATCCCAGAAAGAGCTGGCAAACTTTCCTAATGTGATAATGGAAAGCCGTCTGGTGTGATTGTGTTTCAAATTAGGTGATGCCTAACAGTGAGGTAATCTCTCAAGCATTGGAATTCCAAACAGTCCCAGAGCATGTGGGAAAAGTTTCTCTTAATGAGGCAACATTTCCAGCACTTTTGTCTGTGTGCAGGAAGTCCATCCAGCACGTGTGCCAGCATCCAAAGGCTCCAAATACAGCTGTATATTGTAGCATCTGGTTTTAAGAACAAGTAACAATTGTGTTTTAAATATTGTCCCAGACTGATTATGTCATATGCATATATTCCTGCTGTTCTGCTAGCCTAACTAAAAGCATGTGGAGCAGCTACTGGTGCTAAATTGTTTGCCAAATATCCACGTACCTGTCAGTGTGACATGGCTGGCTACACATTTGTTAAATGCCAAGGCAGGTACTACCACGATACCTTTCCATTTGTGGGGCTCCTGTGGTCTTTGGAGGCCACATGACTGGTTGACGTCAGAATTTGTTGCTGCCCTTGTGAAAATTTCTCTTGATATTTTCAAGAAGTTTGATGTGGTTTCAGCTGTAAATAGGGAGCTGTTCTTTCTGAATTATGGGTAAGTGAAATGCTTTAAAAATGTCTTCAGCAAACTGATAAATAGGCAAAACAATATTGCAGACTTATCTTTATATGTGATCAGGAAATAGGCTATCAAGCTGAATTCCCACTGCCTCTGCCCTTTGAAGATTCATGTTATAAAGCTAAAGGGTGTAGAAATCACCCTTAAACTCGCACAAGGAATGTAAAGTTAATTTGTTACATCTACTGTCCCACAGGTTTACTTGTCATGCTCCATCATCTTTAATCAAAACAACTCTTTAAGCTTAAATATAATCAGTTGTGACCTCCAGACTGATTTTGAAAAACCCAAATAATATTATGTATCTGATTGAGAGACAATGTCATTTGAGTCTAAAAAAATCCTTAACTCCTTGATCCCTCTTTTTAGTCAGGAGAGGGAAACATGAAGTCAACTTTTTTTTTTTTTTTACACCAAAGGGTTAGAAGGCTGTGCATGCTTATTGAAAAATAAGGAGTTCCAGCTTCATTTCAGTAATTTCAGACCAAGTGCAGTGTGAGAGCTGTTGCAGATAATTTTTTGTCCTTTAGAAAATTGAGTGGGATGGAGGAGTTGGTGAGTAGAATTTAGACAGAAATCCAGTTCAGTGCTGAAGGAAGAAGGCACAATAATTTTGTAAAGTGCAGGTAGTTTCACTTGCTTTTGTGGGTATGAAACAATGGCTTAATTTTGCAAAGAATGAGCAAATTCTCCTAAAATAAAAGAACATCTTGGACAACAAAGGTTTTATTAGGCAATTTTTATCACAGCCACTCACTGAGCCTTTCACTTGGCCTATATCAGAGCAGTCTTATGCTGCACTAACTTGTGCAAGCTGTTATATACTCCTTGGAGTTAAGAGTCATTGGGATTTGTTGGATTGGAGGAAACTTTTGCCACTTTTACTTTCCTTTGATTGTACAGTACTCCACCCTAAAACACTGATGAGCCTCTTGTGCCTGGTTATGTTGACTGTAAGAACTTTTATGTCAAGCAGTTACAAAGTTGTCATAGTGTAACCCCAAATTGGGGCTATTTCACTGAGATAATCTGTGATAATTGACATAACACCTGCTTGCTCTCACTGGAGTCAACAGTTGCATAAGGTTCCAATTACTTCAGAATTTGGCCCCAAGTTTCTGGGAAAACAGTGACTGCTGTACATTTGTTCATGGGCTGCGTACCTGAAATACGTTAAAATGTGTTTTTCTTGAAAATCACATTGGAAAGTTTCGATGACTCCTTTCTTGACTATTGCATGCTGGAGAGAGAGACCCGTGAGGGAGAGACAGTGGAGGAGGCCAGCAGAGAGAACTGCAATGAGGTTTACTTGGAGAATTGATGATGCATCCTCTTTGGCTCTGCAGTCCTCAAGGGATCATGATTGAAAGTTGCTTGGGGAAGTTTGTTACCATTTTAAAGTTGCCAGTTCTGTGGTTTTCCTGCGGAATTGGACTAGTTTTTAGCAACAGCTGTGGCTAATTTTCAGGAGCTGGGGTAGCCATTTGGGGGGCTTTTTTTTTTAATGCTGACAGAGATCTTTGGCTCTCTGGTTGGTGCAGTGGTTTCCATTGTAAATTCTGATTATGTCTCTGAGAGCTGACTAGGGGTGGTAAGCCAGTACTTGCATTGGCAAGCCAGTGCCTGACTCTTCTGTCATAGGTGCTGGAAGCTCTTCAAGGGCAACTTGTGACAAGCACAGACGATCGTCTGAAGTGCTGACGGATTTTATAAAATCCTCTAGCCAGGTACTACAGCCCCACAGAAATAAAGTGGGACTTTAATGCTTAGCTTGCTTGCAAGTGTTACTAGCCAAAGGGGCATACTTTAGAACCCCAGGCTCTAAAGGCATAAAAGCATTTACCACACCAGGTAAGAGGCCTTCAGACTCATAGAGGAAGACAATTAACGCTAGTAAATATTTAGGCACTTTTAACACTCTTGTTCATAATTATTAGTCATCTGGGATGGACTACAGGAACTATTATGGTACAACACTGTGTGTACAGTGAATGACTGATGTAAATCTGAGGAGGGGAAGAGGAAGACTAGACTTGTTCTTTGTTGAAATGGCAGATACAGTGGATTCCTCCTGCAATGGAGGGAAAATAATATGGACAGGTTAGAGGAAGCGGGTCTGAAAATTGTTCTCTTCTTTGTGGCTGGCAGTAGTGTTTCCAATGTAGGCTTAGTAAGAAGACAAGAAAAGGTGGAATAACATTGAGGATTTCCTAAATGTGACTGTTGAGTAGCAGCAACGACTGTAACCACAGCTATAAATACCTGTCTCCAAACTTGCCCTGTACAGGTAATTAGATTCTGGGGAACACAGAAACATTTCTGCATGCTTTCTTGGCAAGTCTCAGGAAAGAACACTTTGTTTTCAGTCTCATTCCTATTCCCACTGTGTTGGATTTCCCTAATTGTTCATCCAATCTTGTTCTTCCTAGGGATGCTCATGGAAAATCTGTTTGAAAAACAGTACAAGCAAGTCCTTGCAGGTAAAGAATACTGTAAATCCACTGGTACTTGCGTAATCTACATGGCATAAGCCGCATCTGTGATCATAGCACCAACATAAAACTACTAACCAAGAGATGGTGGAATGTTTTATAAGAGGTGAGACACTGGCTGCATGTACTAAGAGAAGAAATTGCTAAAGTCCCTTGATTAAAGTTAGTGCTCTCGCTACATGATTTAATGAAGTAAAAGGAAGTCTGTCTAAAACCTGATAGAAATAATGATGATTTGGTGCAAAATAACTTTCCAAAGTACAATGGAAATAGCTATAAATTGAATTAAGAAAGAAAGGAAAAGAAAATGTGTCCCCAGTAGAGATAAAATGCACAATTCTAGGGGTTATTTTCACATACTTCTGGCTGTTAAATCCATTTTCTTTGGCAGCTTTATCTGGTCCCTTCTGTAAAGTCTGATAGAAGTAGTTCCCATGCAATGTGTATGTTTGAATTCTAGTGAGGCATCTTGAGACAGTTTGGCTGCCATGTGACTATTTCAGACTGGTTTTTGATGAATTCCAGACTGTTATATAAATATGTGGATCCCAAATAAAGGTGTGAAGACACTTTGGAGAGCTGTGACATTAAATCAGTAAGTGATTTGAGACATTTCCATCCATGATGTCTTGGACTTCACACCCAACAGAAGCTCTTCCTTTTCTCTCTGTTTCCAGTTTAAGTTTGTTTGTACATCCTAAGAAATAAAGGAAAATACTTAGATCTTTCTGATCCAAGCCAGTCTCTCCTTGATTCCTTAGGATGTGACCTGGGAAATAACTGTGCAAATACATCTTCTCTTTGTTTTGTAGTGTTTCATAGCACCTATAGCCTCACTGTTAGAAAATAAAGGCAAGATTTTGCTCACCAGCAGAGATGCTTCTCTCTTTCTCTCCCTGAGTTTCTCTGGATGTGAGATTTTTAATGCCAACTCTGGTTAGGAAGTGAAGTTTCCTTGAAAGGATTGTGTAACACATTGAATTTGGTCTTTAGTCCAAAATGTCAGATGGAGCCCTACTGGCAAGAAGCTTTCCAGCTGAGGACCTGCTGTCAATTCACTCTTCCTTAAATTGCATGCCTAAAGCCTGGGCTAGGCCGCTTACAGAGCACAGTGTGTGCATGAGGAGTGAGGTTTGTCATCTAGAAATCTGAGGCAGTTCCATCATTGTCCAACTCACTACTAGTCTAGCTTTTTATTTGTTCCTTTTTTTTTTTCTCCTCAGAGTTGTTTTTGTGTGCAAAGAAATAATATTATCTTCCTGATACTGCTGTAGTGATACTAGGATGAGGTGGTATCAACAATCAGTTGGATGATTTTCATGGAACAGGAAACTGGTATGTTTAAAAGGGCTATAAAAATAGGAATTGGCAGCTGGCAAAGACAATTTGGTGTGCTTTTCGTGCACTGAATCACTCATCTGTACCTCCACCAACCTTGTCAGTGCATCTCCTTCAATTGCTATGGGGGTCTCGCATGTGGTCTCTTGAAGTGGGATGTGTTACACAAGGCACAGATTTGCTGTGTCCACATCATGTGGAATTAGTGTAGATTAGACAAGCTGAAGTAGCCCCCAGCACTGATGCATCTGCATTTCAAATTAAAGCTCAGCTATTCCTTGCACCCACTTCGTCTCCTTATGCTTCAGTTCCTTTACAGGCTTGCTGACGGCTTTAAAGCAGCTTCAGAGGAGGAAAATGATGGATGCTAACACCAAAGCCATTCAAAGCTCTATGATTTCAATGTCAAATTGTGTTGCCTGTGAGCCTCTTAAAAATAGGAAATGATAGCAAATCAATCAATACTTAGGCAAGACTGGCAATGACTGAAGCTACGTGGGGAAGGATTAACTCTCACCAAAAGTCTGTTTGGACCTTCATGGCATACTTAGGGGTAGCTTGCTGCAGGTCCTGCTTAAATCCTGCCCTATTTGCAGAGAGGGGATTTGCTCATGGGTGAGGCAGATCCCTTCCATCTATATGGGCCTCCTCTCTAGAGATGGAGTCAGTTTTGCAAGCCAGTTTTCTGCTCCCTAATGCTTCAATTGTATTGATTGACCTACTGTATTTTTCCTTCTGCTGTCCAAATGATTTACCCAAGGGAGGGGTGTATGGGTCCACTACACTCATGAGTGGGAACAGGGCAGATGGAAAGATGTAATTCAGTGGGAGGCTGCCCAGTTTCTTTCACATACCACCCAGTCACCAAAAGCTTCTTTCCTTCTGTGAAGCGCTTCCCTCTCACCCATGCTTTCTTTCCTACATGTGTATTTTGTTTCAGTCTGTTGGCATTATTAGCAAAGAGTCACTCAGTCTCTGCAGATTGGTTTGGATCCACATTAAATATATAAAAGGTATGTTCAGTTAAAGTTACGCAGCACTGTGCCTAGTGAAAATGAATAGAGTGAATCATCCTCTGAAAGATTTGAACACACAGTATGAGAATCTTTTTACATGATTATTTTAACATGTGTTTAAAAGGAAGGAAAAAGAACACCACACTGAAGACCAATGCAAGGAATTTCCGTTAAATCGACAATGTGTATACATTTAAATCTCTTTCAGAAGTGGCTGAATTTGTTTATGGTTTTAAGATGCTTAAAAGAATGTAATTGTTAATTAGTCTAGTGGTGTGAGGGGGAGTGAGTTTTTTCAAAATGGGATGACTTACATTTTGTAGCATTCTTCAATAAACATTACTCCTGTGTCTGCTATATGGACATCCTGGTTTCCTCATTAGAAAAAAAAAGCACTCAAAGGTAGTATCTGTATATACACATATACAGATTTATTTCTATGTACATCTCTCTTGTTCCAGTTATTTATAATAATGTTAATACTCATTAAAGTGGTTTGTTATTCATAGTTCCTTACTGGTTTCTGTCAGGTAAAAAAAGCAGGAGGAGTAAGATGATTTTACAGGAATGGAAAATGATTCAGAGCTCAAGAGATCTACGGTTATTGTCACCACAAGGATTAGGAATTAGTATTGTAAAAGCACATTAAGAGAAGTGAAAGTTGTCTGGCTTCAAAAGTTCTGGGCACCTACTCATTGGCATTAGGTAATTTCCAGGGTTGTTCAAATTGTTTAGGAATCATTGTTTCAGTTTTTTAGAATGTTTTCAAGCTTCAGTTCCTTGCTGATTTTGATTATAGATTCCTATTGAGACTATGGCATCATTGTCTTCAGCCTGTAAGGGCAAAAGTTCCATGGATTAACTTTTGGGGATGCTGCAGAGTCCCTTCTATGTGTACTGTGCAATTTCAGAATAGTTTCGGTATTTGTATGTGACTGCTAATGGTCATTGCTTCAGTCTCAACAAAAGAGTGCAGAGCATCTGTAAAATGCCATTTATGCTGCTTAAGTGTAGTTCCACCGAGGTCTGGGGAGAAGTTTGGAAATGAATTTTCATTAATAAAATATTACTCATTAGAATTATTTTGCTATAGTTCATAGTTGTGAAGGAATTTTTAAAATTCTACCGTAGAGGGCATTTTCATTCCCAGTGAGGTGTAAATTCTCTTAAGATTCTCTTTAGATTCTCCAGTGAGACTTTAGAAAGCAGATTTATAGAACAACTATTGTAAAAATTTCCATTATCTTTTTTTGACTGAACAAGAACATCCCCTTTCTTGTAATTGCTGCCTTAGCTGCAAACTTAGCAATTTAGAAATATAACCTAACTTCTCTGCATAACCAGAAAGTTATAGGTGTGTATATATATATATATATATATAAGCGCTATTGAACTACACAATAAAGCAGGAAATGTTTTTCCTGTAATTCAGGCTTGCCAGCTTTTCATAGATAAATGACTGTCATATAATCAAAAGTATTGATTCCCTGTGGTTTTTTCTCTTGGTTTTCTTGTTTTTTTTTTTTTTCTTGCTTATACTAATGCAAAACTGGGGAGGGTGACCTGGGTTCCTTATCAAGTGATTATTTTATTTTGTGTCACTGTTGGCAACAAAAATTTGCTAATTTTGATTAAGTGCTCAGAGGGCATCTACAATAGATCTAGCTGCAATGCTTTAAAACAGAGCCATCTCCAGCTGTCTGCTGCATTTTCCTGCTGAAATGTGCCCACCTGGAAGAAGTTGGAAAAATCAGCTGCTCCTCCTCATACCAGGTGAGCCCTAAGGGGAAGGTGATGTGCCACCAGCTGTGCTGGTAGTTTGAAGCTCTTATTTTGACTGTGAGCTCAGGGAGGTGAGGGATGGTTTTTTTCTGCTCTGGATGGGGTAATGTTTGCAGAGGGTTGTGCCAGACAGTTGGAGTTCTTAATGTCCTGCATCACTGCAAGAAGGTTCTTGTGACAGCTTCTTTTTGGATGCTGTGTTTTTGCTTTGGACCAAATTTTATAGGATAATCAGCTGGTGAGTTTGGCTATTTCAATGACTTCAGTAATGTGGAACTAATTTCTGAATGACTTTAGTACTGTGGAACTGTTGAAATACACAGAATCAGAAGGCTAAAGAAGCTGTATGGTTATATTTTGGTAAAACTGAATAAGAGTATTTGCCAGAGATGCTTATATTGCATATATGCTTGTGATGGTTTGGACCTGGCTCCCTGCCAAATGCCCAAACTCACAGTAAAAACCCCTTCCCCCTCCCCTCTTCCCTTAGGGCAAAGAAAAAAAACTATAAAAAATGAAAGAACCCGAAACCAACCAAATTATATCAAAAATATATATATTTGGATATATTACAGTTATATACAATTAAAATACTATGTACACCACAAAGGGATCCCAA
>JAWWLV010000144.1:6247298-6269091 GCA_035041135.1 Platyrinchus mystaceus | reverse complement strand
CCACCAGTGGCTGTGCCCAGCGCTGCTCAGCCTGCAAGGACCCGCGGTCTCGGCTTGGTCCCCTATCCCAAGCCGTGTCACAGGTCATTGCAGCTGCCTATTATGCCAGTTCATTATGGCCCATTAGCAGAGATGACCCCTCAGGCTGGGTGTGCAGGTGCTAATGCCTCCCCAGAGCTGTTATCACAACTGAGTCACTGGTGTGAAGACAAAGAAACGCTCCCCTGCCCAGCTTGTAGCCTGAGGTGTCAGGTGTGCCTGGGCACCTACTGAAAAACTATCCATTAGTAACAGTCCATCAGAAATGACATAGAGGGTGTAGAATACACAGTTTTGGTTATACCCACATAATGATAAACTGGTCCCAGCGCCTTTAACTAGGACAGTCAGTGAAAATAGGCTACTAGAATGGCAGTTTAGTGTCAAACAGTAATGTTCTATTGTTTGTTGATACTGTTAGCCTGAAACCAAACAAATTTTGTCTCTGAACAGGTATGTGGAGAAAAAGTTTTTAAAGAACTTAACGTGAATCATTAGAAAACCTTTAGAGATGTGAAGAAATTGTTAATAGATTCTAAAAAGTGGGTTGATAAACTCCTGATTATTATGAGAACAGCACTTCTGTAAGGATTGCTCTTATTTCCTTATAGTTTTCAACAAAGGGAAAACCCCCACTATTTTAAACTATTCTAGTAGTTGAACCACCATTTCTACCACAATAAACATGGTGAAAAATCAAATACTGAAAAAGGATTCCTATCACAAAGGAAATATGTAATTAAGAATGATTCCTAATTACAGGAGAGAGAAATGTGTACATATTACAGTAGCATGATATTGAGTCCAGAAGAGTACTGTATTATTAGCAATATCATAGGGTGTTCAGGCTGGATTCAGCTCCTAGTTGAGTTTCAGCTTTTATTCAAGATGTATGCTTAATTCAGTATTTAATCCGACTGGGCATTCCCTCTGAAATAGCATATTATTATTTAAGTTGAGTTTTATTCCTGTGACAAATTTTGTTCAAAGAAAATACTTTTGCTCTCACAGATTGTCATAATCTTTTTTCAGAGGAAGAATGCTCAAGTACTCTGTAATTAGTTACTATCTCATTTGATAGGCTTTAAGCTTAAAAGGCTCTGAAGTTGTAGTGGTTTTTTTTCCCCAGAAAAAAAGGAGGAAATGGTTTTCTTGTCATTTTTCAAAGAGAAAAATACTTTTTTTTTAATGGTGTGTGTGTTCAACAGGCCCATTAATAGCTCTCTGCATACATAATGCAGACTATCTTTATGGAATAAAGCCTCAGGACGTCACATCAGTGAGGGGTTACAGGGATAGTAATGGTCCAGAGTCAGAGCAGAGGTAGCTAAAATACTAGATTAGGTTATCAGGAATGCTTGATCTAATCTAGAGGCTCACATGCCAAAGGCAGGGAAGACTATTGTTGGATATCACCATGAGGGTTACAGTGAAAATAAAATCGCTATTTTGCAAATTTTCTTGAGACAGTATCATTCTTAACTTACTAAAGGGAAATGGAGATGCCAAGGATTGTGTACCTGCTTTGTAATTTCTAAGTTAGCAGTGACATTTAAAAAAATAATTGTAATGGCATAGAAGAGACTTTAAAAGTGAGAAGATTTGTCTTTCTTGTGAAAGAAAGACACTGCATTAACATAAATGAGGGATGCTGTACCACCAGCTGAGGTACCTTACATACTGTGCAGCCAGAAAACTGGCTGTTAGTCAAGCGAATAGATGTGAGAAAAATCCAGAGGAAGAGGTGGAGATGCACACTATATTTTGGTGTTGTTAATGTGCATATGATTGTAAATGAGCTGATGCAGGATCATTTGCATCTACAGCAGTGCTAGAGTTTGAAAACTGAATAATAGTAAATGTCTCATTTGGAGAAATGTAAGTTGACTCAAATCACTAAACTGATGTTGTCTGGCTCTTCACACACAGACTGGAAGTGTATGCTGTAAACTGCAACTGCTCAGCTGGTACCTGCCCAGGGAGAAGAGATTCCCTGACTGTTCAGCCAGGGAATGGGGAAGGCAGATGGTTTGCTTTGAGCCACTACTCTGAACCAGTTTCACTGAAAAGGATCAGTGCTGGGTGTAACTGGTATTTAGTAAACAAAATATTCTTATTTCTTATTTTTATTAGAAGCAGGTGGATTTATATTTTCATACACTTTCTGTCAAGAATGATTACTCCTAATTTACTTTTCAGGAAGTGAAAAGGCAAAACCCAAACCCACACAAACCTCTGTAACTGCTTGGATCATGAAATGCAGAGCTATTACTCAACATGTTGAATAACAAACCCCAGTTCAAGCTTTATTGACCAATTCTATCAGGAGCTGCTTAGATATTTTTTCACCTTACAGTATATTAAGGTTTTATAGTTTGGGGACAAATACGTGTTATAAAGTGCTTTTGTTTGTTCTTTAAGTTTGTCTTGGATTTACATTAGGATGGACATGGCTAACTATGGTGACTGTTGTTGAGGCTGTAGGAGGGGATAAATCTGTCTATCAGATTTTCTGGAATAGAACTGTATGGGGAAAAAATGAAAGGTTCATTTGATATTTCTGCATCCTCCTCTTTCTTTGAGACACTGTAAATGCTCTTTACCACTTCAGCCTTGTTTCTTCTTGTCAGTTTTTGCTACAGAGAATATAAAAATATTTTTTATTAGTGGTATCCATGGACTAGCACAGTAAATAAATAAAGAAATTGCAATATTTGCTTTTCACAAATGCTTGATTTGTTAAAGAAGAGGATATAAAACCCCCACAGCAGGGAAACATTTTTCCAGTTTTACAGGCTTTGGACCAACCCTGCCAACAATTAGACCCACATAAACCTGCTCGTGCTAACCTGACCTAACACTAATTTCTATTCCCTTCCCCCCTGTACCTCTTTTATTTCTTTCTTTTCCTCTTCTAAGTCTCTTTGTATGTTGGCTGGCTTGTGATAATTGCATGACATGAAGATGCAGTTTATGCCATTTCCAGAGGTTGTGAGTCTTGCTGAGTTCTCATGGATGCTCTTCAAAGTGCTATCAAAGCTCTCTTAGCTGGATGGCCCAAACAGTCTGATCCTCTGAGATTAGCAAACATCAGTCATGATTCTTCATTATTGAGTGTCCTCATAAATGGGATTTCCTCTGTTAGGCTGTAACTCCTAAAAATTCACTGAGTTTCTTTCAGAGTCCCCACCCCTGTTAACTCATTTCTGTGTGTTGCTGGTATTATGTGTCCCCTCGATTTTGACAATTGAAGTTCATTCCTCTAAAGACAAGATCAGTTTTTATGCCAAACTAAAAACTATTCCACTGTATGGAAGGTTAATCTCACCATGTCTGAGGCCCTTATCTGACCTCTTCCTTCCAACTCAGGGTCAGAAAACACACTGTCTCAAACTAAGGCTCTTCAATCCCTTTTTTGGGTACTGAAATCTGACTTTCAGAAATTGCTGAGTGTGCCACAGCTCCTGTTTAAACTCAGATGCAGCAGTGCCTGGCTGTGGTGTGTAACGAGACACCTAGAAAGAAAGAAACCACAGGCACAGCTCTGGGTTATTTAAAACTCTCTGCTTGGCTGAGTGACAGTATTGCTGGATATGCCAAGACCCGTTAACTTATATCTACTCTTCTCATCTGTTAAAGCAATAGGAAGAACAGAAAGACTTAGATTCCTATAATCACAAGACATTAAATTTTCACCCTGGCTGGATGTTAACTCTGCCACCAGCCACCTCACCCAGTGCAAGAGCAATCTGGGTGCCCCGTTACCATCAGTATCTGAGGTCATGTCAACACCCACCATCTGCATGTGCAAATTGTCCATTGCTTGGAGGGTTTATCTGTAATACGTAATCCCAACCAGTGGATATGTTTGCATTAATAATGATTCTTCAACTTGGACCTTTCCCTTTCTGCCCTCTCCTGGTGTGTGTTTTTGTTTTCTTGGGTTTTTTTAAATCTCATGTTGGTACTTCAGCACAATTCAAGTTTATACTTTTGCATCTCAAGAGTACAAGAATAGCAAAATAAGAGCTCGTGTTCTATTTGTCCTCTTTATTCAAGGCTCTTGAATAAAAAAACGCCCTCTTTGTTACAAAGAGGACATTCTTCATAAGTGAACAAACCTTTAAACTTATTCTCCTTCTCCAAGGCTTTCACTGGAAACATTTGATCTAAGTCTAAATTCAAACAGAGCTCCTTGATCATCACTTGTGTAACCATCTCTGTACATCTTCTTAACTGGCACCAGAAGATCAAGGGCTGTGGTGAAGTGTGGTTCCATTGCAGCAGCCACATGAGACTTGAAAGCCTGCAGGGTAGGAAGAACAGCATGGAACATTTTATAACAGAGATGGGCATAACATTTTTAAACAGGTTTGGGTTTGGTTTTTTTTTTTTTTTTTTTCCTTTCTTTCTTTCTATGAAGCTCTTAATGGCTCCATTCATTGAAATTTTAATTGTTTTAGGAACTTCTTCCCCTCTGACCATTCATGATGCATTAGAGAAGGATACATTCAGAGGTTATTTTTGGGACTGAAAGGGTTAAAAAAGTGTCCTGAATTTACCAGTTCCTGATGTCTAACTGTGTAAATAACCCTCTCTGTCCCTGTGAAATTATGGTATATATTTTTACATTATAAAATTATAACCTTATAACAATTGTGGGTATTTAAATGTTAGGAAGTGCCACAGGTGGGAGAGATGGCAGAGTTTTAATTTGATTCTTTGCTGAGCAGGCATTACAGTGCTGTTTTTAATTATACTGTCACATACGTTGGTCATCTCCTTGTTTAACTTCTGGTCCCTGTTCCAAAATGTGAGGTCAAGAGATTTTTGAAGCCAAGTGCCATGCAAAAAGATCTCATTCAAAACACAAGTTGCAAAAAATTAGATGTAAGTTAAATGGATGTTTATAAGGGTGTGTCTAGAGGAACTTCATTATAAAGCATTACCTACCTTAGGAGAGGAGTAAGATAGGGGTAGAGAACACCTGGAAAACATGAGTTAAACTCTTTTCCTAGCAGGCTGGTGATGCAGACTTCCTCTCTTGCTAAATTCTACACTGAAGTTGTACATTGGCTATACTTTTCAGTGGGATGTCTTGGCATCTATGCCATCTCCACACTATGAAGACACAGCAGCTATTAGTAAAAATGTTGACAATATCCTAAACCCATGAGGATAAGAAAAAAAAATCTGAAATCACCAATGTTTTACCAGAAAACTGGGTGATAGCAAGTATTTTTAAAAAAGTTCCTTGGTGATAGTCAGTCAAACAGTTCTGCAGGGCAAGACAACTTTTGTCAGTGAGCAGTTGTTTGTAAAAATGAGTGAAAAATACTTTAAATTTAGTTTTAGGAGAGTAGTGTAAAATCATTATTTAATTTAGCAAATCTAATGCAAAGGCAATGGAAAGACCTAGATATACATTGTTTTTTGTTTGGGTTTTTTTTTTTTCTCCTTAGTACCCTCTTTCTTGGATCTTCTACCTTATGAAAACTACACAGTGTGTGTGTACTGTACGCCTTCCTGACATCAAAGAGTCTGGGTGTGCTGCTTGGGCAATCTATAAGATTATACTGAGCAGAACATAGCAGGCACATGCCAGACACTTGACCCTGAAAGGCAGTCACAGGCCACGCCATATTTAACCACGGCTCGCAGCGCAGTTCGCAGCCAGCGCACAGTTGAACAAATGCACATTGTTGTCACGATTGAAACCACATGCTGAGTAATATAACATAGGTGCAACTTTCCTGAGAAAGTGTGGACAGTTGGAAACATGAATGTATTTTTTTTATTTATGTCTGTGCGCCTCAGGGCTCCCTTACTTTGTTTTCTTAGTGAAACTCAGACAGATCAGACACATAGGATTGATGGAGCTGGGCACTGACAGACCAGCTCTGTTCCAGATGCAGTGACTGTGGAAGAATTGGATCCGGACCCTCTTAACCAGTCCTCCAAGAGTAAGATTTCAGTTACCATGACTGATCGCCAAGGACTATTTTATTTTAGCCCATGTCAAATCTGAGCTTACCTATGGGGCTAAACCACAGCCTGCTGAGCCAAGCGTATCCAAATACAAACTCACTTCACAGGCTGTTTGTTACTGTTTGGAAAATTCAGCCACATATGGCTGAATGGAACAATCTTCACCAAACTAAACCTTTCAAGTTTCATTACATCTGAAATACTGCATGCTGCCTCCTCCCATCTTACAGCCAGTGCATCAGTTCCTGTTTATTATGATATTCTATGATTCTATGGTAGAAATATATAGTTTTCTTTTTGGAATAAACAGGATGAAATGGTGGATTTAATGCTTTGACTGCCCTTTATTCTGTGAACCATAAGGGCTTGGGATTGGTGTAAACATGTTTATTTGGGATACTTCCAGTTGGTTACTTTAAGTCTATAGTTATCTCTTTATTGACTGTTGTGAAATAGTAATGAAATCAGGGTTCTTCTGAATTGAGATAATCTTTTTCTAGCCATAAAAACACTTTCAAATTTGTTTTTCCTTTGGGGGTGATGCAATTGCAATAATGGTGATTGTGATGGAGATCGTGATTGTGATGGAGAATAGACTGAGTGAGAAGGTTCTCCTTAAACCTGTTGATGCATGCTCTACGTAACAAGCAAGTCAAGCAGAAAAAAGCAAGAAGGAAGCATCTTTTCTAGCAATGTTCTTGTCATTAATTGCATGTGTTGGAGCTGCCCATGACGTGGCCGAAGAGCAGGCAGGGTGAACATCCTCAAGAGGTATTTTCTTCTCCTAGAGGGAACCACACAAACTGTTGAAACAGACAGTTTTCTGTGTGCTTGTGGCTTCATAGAATATTTTTGTTGTTACGTGGCTGTGAATAGAAGTATGTTACAATGATGTTGATGGAAAGCAAGCAACCTGCCTTTGTACCACACATACAGGGTTTAAAGACATGTGGCAACCCATAGGTGAACAAGGCTTTCTGTGTGCCCTGACCCTCCTTGCCCTCTCATGGCTGTGCCAGCCCTTTTCCCTTGCTCTCTGGGCGCTGGCATCGCCTGCTCCTTCTCATCTGTCAAATCCAAAGGGAGGGCAAAGGGAGCTTTGCAGGGGGAGTGCTCTGAATTCTAATGAGGTTCTGGGGAATCTGATGTGTCAGTGTGTTGAAAAGTCTTGGCATTTGGTTCATACTGAGTGAACCTCTGAGTAAGGACATAGCTGCCTTTGAAATACTAGTACCAATTAGAGAATGTGGACAGGAGCACTTCTTTCATAAGCTCCATTCTAAGCTTAGAAGAGAACTTTTTAATCTTGAAAGTTCAAAATAAGTGTTCCTTTTTGTTTTAATATTGTTGAGAGGCCACAAAATGAAGAACACAGCACACCATTCTTCTATGCTACAAGGACAAATCTGTCCCCTGTAAGAGGAACATATACATATATATGAAATTGTTTCTGCACATGTAAAAGTGTACATGCATTGAGTGATTAGCAATCATCGAGTTTGTTCCTTGATGATCTCAAATTGCTTATGTGTGAGTCATACTTGGGTTTTCTGTTCTCCTAATTTTGTCTTTTCTAGGTTTTTATGTGTCTGATCAACCATTCATTTGTCATGACGTTTGGTACTATTAAATGAAAATATATTCCTATAGGTAAAAAAAGGAGCAAAGCTGAAGTGCCTTGATGGAAATATGCGAAATAAACCACCACTACAGGTTTGCATCTGACATATTTCTTCACCTTTGAGCCCACATCCAAGTGTTGGAAGAGAGGCCAAGCTAACTAGAGGGGAGGCCAATCTCCTGTGGAAGGAATGATTTCAGGCTGGCTGCAGTTATTTAAATGTGGGGGTTTTTTCCCTCTGTTTTTTTGTTTGCTTCTGGTTCCAGAAGCAGCTGAGAGAGAGATGAGCTTTCATCAAAATGCTTATTTGCTTTTTCCGGACTTTGCTCGTTAGCTGCTGGGCTGAATTCCTGGGGCTCTGCAGTTCTCAGTGATCAGCTGTCTGGTAGGAAGAATAATCTGTGGAGGCAGCAATTATTTGTCAAGTACTGACAGTGTACTTGGCATGCTACAAGGCATGGATAGGAAAGCTTTACCTATTCTGGAGAGCTGCAGTTTAGGTTACAGGCCAAAATATAAAGATAAATTGCACAGGAAGCTACCATAGGTATTTGTAAAATCCTCTAACTTGGTATTTTCAAGGGAAAGTTGAGGTTTGCATGAAGAGAGAACAGGTCTTTATGTACCTGGGCTTGTGTTTGCTTGCTAGACAGGCTTAGTTGCAGGAGTTTGAAATTAAGAGAGGGCAGTTCTGAAACATTAAGACAGTTAGGAAGAAAAAGTGAGATTAGTGGAAAACTTATGCCGTGGGTAAACAACTTGGGAATTAGAAAGCAAGGGTTAACTTTCAAACAATAGGAATTGAGATGCTGAGAAGAGGTGCAATGAGTGAGAAAATTTTGATCTGAGTTAGTAATAGGAGGAAGACAATGATCAGAACACTTGAATGTTTTTTAATCAGGTGAGAATTAAATTTTCCAAAACCAAACTACCTCTTTTCCTTTTTTTTTCTCATCTTCTCCCCCTTCTATGCCCTTTCATGTGCTAAATTACTCTGATGGAACTGTGCTGTAGGTACAGTATGTTGTGATTAAATACTCTGTAACATGCTCTGAGATACAGTGGACCAAAAAGTATAAATAGAATGCCAATTGCATAAAATAAATCTGAATTCTTGCTGTACCATGGTGAGGCAGCTCAGTTACAGATTTGACCACCCATGAACACTCAGCACACAGCAGGGACATTTTTGGACTTGCATCTCAACTATTATCTTGGTAGTAGAGTATGAATCTCTTTGAATGTGAAAGCCCCGTTTTGTTTAAGTGAAGAACATAAGAAAAGGCTCTTTCCTTAATTTTTTTTTGTTTTTTTTTTTTTTTTTTTTTTTTCCTTGAGCAGATGAAAAGTGGATAGAAGTGACCATAAATTTTAGGAAGGAAAGAAGTGGAAAAGGGCTAATGCTTACTGAGCACGAATTTTATTTTCCTGGTCATGCCTCTGAACTACCCAAATGTTAAGGCTCTCCTGTATAAAAGTGTCACTACTTTGTCTATATAAATTCACTGTCAGAACAAAAGACACTTTCTGGAAGGAAAACAGGACTATTATACCATTCAGCAACTACTAGAAGAAAGAGAATAGCTACTTCCTACCAACATTCATTCACAGTCTGAAGATGTATGCATGAGGTGGTAGGTGAGCATTTAGTTCTTGCTATATCTTGCTATTCTGGCTCTTGGTGGTGATTTATCCAGCTTGTGGATAATCTTTATAAAAGACTCAGAGACATAAAAGTGGGGGCTGGCAGGTTAGCTCAAGGAGAGTGATATCTGACAGTGACTGCAAGGGTCACCTGAAATCAACTGAGTGGAGCCAATGTGGCTATTGTGAGAACACTACCATTGCTGGGAAAATAGGAGTACATTTCAAAGACCTTTTCTTGGTTCCACTAAACCAACTAAGATAGGAATCATATGCTGGTTCACATTGACCCCATTTTCCGGTCTATATTATTTCCACATTTGTTCGTTGCTGTTACTCTGACTTCTTTCTGTTTGGCTTTCTCTCTTTTAATGAAAATTTCATTGATTCTTTACCTGACCCTTCTTGGCCTCTATTTTCCCAGGTGGAGAACTGTTCTTCCAGTCAGTACAGGGGTTTTGTCTTTTCCCAAACACCTTGATACAACATGTTCCCTGCTGTCATCTCACCTCTGGTCACAGCAGCCTTGCCTGCCTTGCTCTAACTCTGCTCACTGAACATGTGGCACAGTGACTTTACATTCTTGCTGTACTCTCAGTTGTCATAGTTCAAGGTACTACTATGGATATTTTCTATGGAGAGCTTAAGGGATGGGACTGTATCTGGGAATTATTTCACTACTCCCTCCCTTGCCCATCTGCTGATGCTGAGGTTTCTCTTACTCTCTTCCTGAGAGATTAGTGCTGAACATGTCATCCTCCCCACATTTAAATGAACTGTTTCCTGAGGATTTGGGATGCCCTGGCCCAAAGTAATCTAATGAGAACAATAATTGCCTCATTTCTCACCACATAGGATCTCAATACTCTTCTTGGCACAGGTATGACATGTAGCAAATGTTTCTATAGGATACTTAAAGCATTCTGCTCTTTGAAGCTCTGTCACTGCTGGCTCTTCATTGCTGGAATATTTAAAAAATTTCTCAGTAAAATATATTTAACCAGAGTGTAATTTTATATGCTGCTTAGTCTACACTGTTGAAAATAGATGAAGTTTCTTCCTTTCAGCTAGAAGAATAATACAGATACCTGACAGTCTTTAGCTGCTTTGTGGATGCCGCACAAATTGTCAGAAGGATCTCTCTTTGCAATGTGAATTACAGGCTGTGTGACTTGGAAAGTTGCTTCTGTTCTGCTGTTTGTCCTTTGATCTCAGGCAACTGGCCGTGGTTGTCAGTCCCAATCACCTCCTGTGCTCTGCTTCTTGAGATTTTTGTTTGGCTTCTTTATTATCTCAATTTTTAGCTGCCTCCCATTTTCTCATTTCGGGCCTTGAATTTCATCTGCAGTAATGCAGAATGGCTAATTCTATTTCTTTGGACTATTTTAGCTTTAGGCCAACTTTGAGAACAGTCAAGGACATGGAGAGTTTTTGAGTTCTCCTGCAGCATGTGGCATAAGTCTCTCCCCTTCTCACCACATTATTTCAATCTTTATCACTATTTTATGTCCCATGAGACCCTTGAAATACAGAGTCATTGCCTTGCCACATTCCCAAGAGCTCTCCTGGTGCCCAGTGCTTACCCCAAAGAAACATTCTTCTTGTAAACTCCTTTTGCCAGAGGACTCAAGTAGAGCCTGTTGCATGTAGAGGCACAGAACCATGTGCCTGTATGGGAACACACAGGGCTTGGTGGTCACCTTGCAATTATCTGTGGCACAAATTTTCAGGATGGCCATTCCCAAGGAAAGGAATGCCTTAGGGCTCAACCCTCCTTGGAATAACTCCTAACAAAAATTAAGCTACAAGTCAGTAGGTATTTATTTACAAATCCTAAACAGATGGCACGTACAAAAACTTGTAGATACCGTTGAATAGAAGGGAAAGAAGAAAACCCCAACATATTCTCCAAGCAGCACTTAATTCAGATTTAATGGTTTCCTTTACTCTAGATGACTCAACTGACAAGCTGGCAAATGCTTGGCAGCATTTATAACTGAGGTCTCTGGTTTTCACTAAGTCTTTGTCTTCAGGTTACACTCACTGAGTGGAGCCCACAGCAGGCAGATTCCTTTTCCATGTTTGGTCCCTGTTCACCTATTGAATCATTTCAATGGAAAGATTTTTCCCTTGACCTGCTAATTTATCATTTGTTAACTCTAGAGAGAAGGGTTTTGCCTTTCTTCCGAACAAACCATTTCTTGCTGCCTTATGCTTTGGAGGTGCCAATTCCTCTTTTGCATCACTTGGACACTTAATTGCCCAGTCAGGTAATAATCTTTTCCATACTGATATTATTAACTCTTTAGGGCGTAGCCCTGCTGCATTCTGGAGCTTGGAATGTCCAAATCCCAGACGGAAGTATTTTCACTTAGTTTGCTGGCCATATTTTATAAAATTCTGTAGTTGTAATTGATTCAAACAGCTTGTTACAGGCTCTTTTTGAGATCAAGCCCAAAGGTAATCAATAACTTAGTGGTATTAATAGATGTGAGGTGCCTTGCTTCCTTGCCCCTTCTAAATTTAGGCTTTTGAGAAATACCCTAACAAATTCCTATCCTTTTTTTTTTTTTTCTCTTGGCATACTAATAACCCTTTTTCTGTCTGCTAATGTTCTTTCCTGCACTCACTACTTTATTCTCCTTATTCTTCCCTATTTCCCGTCTTACTTTTTTTTCTTAATCTATTCCCATCACCCTCCGGACTCAGATTCATGATCCCTGTGAGATGTAGTTGCATTGGCTGAGGAGTTGTGGGGGAGGCCATGTCTTTAGACACTGCGCTTAACTTCAAGAGGGATCATGAATCAGAGCTCTCTGCTGCTTTAGTTCAGTTTCACATAGTAACTTCAACTGAAGCTGAGGGCAACTCCATTAATATGACAGCCCAAACTGCCTCAGATGAGGAATAGAGGTATTTTGCCCCTTCTGTGATGGAGAACGTAGCCTCTGGCAGAGTAAAGGAATAGGTAGCTGTGCATCATTCTCCCTCTCCTCCATGAACTGCTAGAGCATGAGAGTCAGGGTCCTTGGTCTTTCCGTTCTTCAAAAATTAATTCTACAGCCTCTTCAAAATTATAATTCCTTGCACAATCTCAGGGTCCACGACCACTGACTAGAAACATCCAGTCTCAACTCAAACCACCCTACCCGATCAAGGGAAAAATGAATCCATTGGCTCAAATCTATTGCCTTGTACCTCCAGGGATGGAAAATAAAACCAAGCAAATTCTTGATCTGCACCTAAATAAGGGCCATTGTTACATTCCTTTCTTCCCATTGTATTCCATCTTATTGTCACTCCCTTAGTTGTCAGGGATATCCACTCCATGTCAATAGAGCCAAGACAGCCATGATTTGTGTGTCACTGGTCAGCTGCTCACATGAAGTACCTGTGTTTTCTCCACACATGAAGTTTCTGATTCACATTCATCCTGACCCCATGCGTTGGGCTGGTGCTGCCACTGAGGTTGTTGTTAATAGATCCTTTGGGATGCATTAGAGTGAAATGACACTGAATGAATGGTGTATATATGTAAATATATGGCAGATTTATTTTAGAACAATTTGGTTGCAATGGAAAGGAGGCATGTAGCCTTTGTGGTCATTGTCTGTAGAAATATAGCAATATAAAAGTATAAAAATATTACCTAAGATATAAAAGGAAAAGAAAGAAAGAGAAGAAAGTATAAGAGTAGACAGTGAAAAGGAAAGATACCACCTCCTGTGGATCCAGCAATGAGTCTTGATCATTACAATTTAGGTGTCCATTGGTCAAATCTTGATCCATCAGGGGTAGGAAGAAGACCCTGAAACAAAAAGCTCAATGGATTAATATACATTCAGGTTAAGGTGGAAATGCCCAAGTACCTCCCCTGGGGTGGGGTGGAGTTGACACTGTCTAATGCAACACTGTGGATTATGCTCAGTCCTCTGGTGGAAAACCCTAGAAATTAGTCTGCGGGCACTTGGGTGGTTGTTGGAGGTCACAGATGCCATCTGTGCCATAACTTGAGATAGTTCAACCTCCACTGCTACTTGGACCAGGCTTCCAAAGAGACATTGTCTCTCCTGGTCTGGTGCCTCACTTGAGCTGGAGCGGGGAGGGATGCGAGGTGTGTGCTGGGTCAGAAGTTGTGTTGCCAAGCAATGGAGCTGCAGGAGTGGGTAAGCAAACTGTGCAGCGTCAGGGAAGATAAAAAGAGCTGAAGGGATGTTCACAGAGACCCTTTAGGGAGCCTTAACCTGGCCCCCCTTCTCCCCCCCTCCAGCTGCACAGCAGGAGGGGCAGCTGGAGACTCAGGTCTTGTGGGAGCTTGTAAGCAGGTGAATTCTGGCAAGAGAAGGTAGGCACTTCTCCTCCTGTGAATCTAACTGCAGGATGGTTGTAATATTCTAGAAGCAGACGTGGGGGCTGAGGCTGTTTGAGCCACTTTTCAGACCATCTAGAACACTGTATGCACTTTTAAGCAACAGGAGAAAGCCATCACTATGTGGGAGCCCAGCAGAGACCCACTGATGTGATCAGGTGCTAGAAGCACTTGCTTTGTGAGGAGAGGCTGAGGGAACTACTTTCTACAACATGGCAAGACACAGCTTGGGGCAGCCTTCTAGTAAAGACAAGATTATTGATTGAGACAGACTTTTTACAGTGGCATAAATTGAAGTGATACATTCAAAGTGGGTATAAGGAACAACTTTTTAATCCTGGGGCAGTCAGGATGCAGAACAGGATGCTCAGAGAGGCTGTGCAGTCTTCATTGTTGGGTGTGCACAGGACTTGGCTTGATCATCCTGGTCTGTCATCAGAGCTGATCCTGCTTTGAACAGGAGGTTGGACCACAGCACTTCTGAGGTACCTTTTCCGAATTTTCCTATGATTTCTGTGTCTCCTGTTGCTCTAGTAGACTGCTACTATTACATCACCATGTCAAATTAAGAAAGAAAAAAACCCAAATTGTTTGCTTTGAAGAAAGGAAGTGCCAAGAAGTGGGACTTGAATCTGTCCTATCATTTGATTTTCTAATTCATGGAACCTGCCATTTTTCTTTTGAATCTTTGTAAGTGTAATGGGGAGGGGGGGAATAGAAAGAAATTTTGAATATTTTAGTTTTGTTCCTTAGCATATGTTCAAACAGCATTTTGTATATGTCTTTTCCTATATATGATTTATACAAATATGATATGATTTGACTTGCGTCCTTTGAATTCTTTTGTGAATTAAACCAAAAGTAAATGGCATTTTAGTTTATTTTGTGTTTTGTTATGTGTGGAGGCAGATAGAGGAAGACTATTTAGGGTATGGTATTCAGCATGCTTAATTTTTTGTGATTGTTTTGGTTTTTAAAATTCTCCCCTTACTCTTAGCTGTCATTATTTCTGATACTTTGGCAGAAAAATGAGACGGTTCAGCTTCCCTTTTAAGTAGTAAGACACATCTGGGCATTTTATTTTCTGAAGAAGAAAAAAGAGAAAGTAAAAAAAATTAAGTTCAGATGTTTATGTAGCTAAACTCTGTTTGGTTTAAATAACATAGGAAGGAATGTAACCTTTTAAGCTTTCCTTTGTTTACAGATATGAAAAGAGAGAACAGTAAATAAGTCCAAGTTACAGTATGCCTTTAAAAAGTCACATGATATATCACCACCATATGGAAGCTTGCATGCCTTTTCCCATAGGGATGTGTCACTGAGAAGGGATTTATAGGCTACTAGCTCGTGTATACTGCAGTAATATTTACAATGGGTTACCAACTTTGCCTGTAACTGTTCTTAAAATTCCCTTTTGGAACAGCACCTGTGGCACCCAGCACCCAAGGGTGGCATCGGTCGTGCTGCTTGACAGTCATACAGCATCTCAGTCCTTAAGAAGACACATGGTTTGCTGAGCACAAGACTCCAAGTGGCATGGGGATAATTCAGATCTTGCAAGGGATTGTATTATTTTAGTGGCTTTTTCTGGGAAACATGAACTATAAGCAAATTCTCTGCATTGTAAACACTAGAAGAAAACAAGGGAGGTTGGACTGCATGCAGGCCTTGGCTGTAAGATAGTGAATATCCTCTAATGGCAGGTGCTTGGAGTGTACTCTTGTAGGGAAAATAAGCTTCTTAGGTCTGCTGTAGTATTTGATTTGAGATTTAATTGTCACTGCCCATAGGCAGTGAGGTAAAATATTTAGTGTCACCGTATTTTGTGAACAACTAATTATGACAAATTGGTCACTGCTTATTTGCCAAGAAAGTTCTTAGGACTTGGTCAAGGAGCCAAGAGCAAATCTATTCTTTTCATGACACAAAGTCCACATGATTTAGTTACTTGTGTTTTAAAGGTTGAGATATGTCTTCGATTACAGGAAATGGTGCTTTTTGCTATTAAGCTTTCAAATTACAATTCTATTTCTTAGCTAACAACATTATCTCTGATAAAGAACATGTGATGATTTAAAGGAGAACCAAGGATGAGAATCTGAACTGCAACAGCTGAAACTTGAAACAAAATCATAGTTATAACAGTTCAAATAAGTTGTTGGTACAATGCATATATAGTAAATTAGTTCTGTAAAATAATGTCCCAGTTTTCCCTGTGATGAACTGATGATGTGGGATGTTTTCTTTCACTAGATGTTATGGGATCCAACTTTTAAGGTGTATTTTTTTATGTTCTGTTTTAAGCTGTTGGTTTTAGGTGTATTTATCTGACTCTTTTAGGCCTCATTCTGCAGCATACTTAGTTTTCTGCCTGTGATTAGAATAATTTCTACAAAATATATGTTACTTGAAGCATGTGTGTAAGTATTTACTGCAAGGTTCATGTTTGAGTTTTATTAAAGGGATTGATAAAGGGACAAAAACATAAGGTATGTTAGACATGTAAAGGTTTTTCTGGTTTTAGCCGTTTCCTAAGCTCATTAGTGTCTAATACTATAAACAAAACCTTGTTAGTATATAAACTTTTGTGGCTCTAAGGATTTTATCTGCTATGTAGGCTGCTACATGAAAAAATTGATATAATCCTGTTTTTTTATCAATCTACAAAGGTCTAAGTGAGTGTAAAATATATCTAGATGTGCAGGTCAGGAAGCCAGGTTTGCAGAAGAAAGTAATAGTTTGGATCATAGAACTAGAAAAAGCAGCCAAATATGAGAGATCAGAGACTTTTTATCTGCACCTGAAAGCATTCCAGGTTCACAGTTTGTTGGATGGTCTTGTACAACACACGTCTCTCTACAGAACGTGGTTCCTACATTTCTAATGAGAACTAATTTCAACTTTACAATAACCAGGCTAAATTTACAGTGGACTTCTTTTATGGTGGTGATGATTTCTGTCATGGTGAAGACGCTGCTTGAGCCAAATTATGATTTTGTTGATGTGGGAACAATTTCCCTGAAGTGCAGCTTGTACCTGACTACATTTGGGCTACCTTTTTGATAGGATATAGGACCTACCTTTTGGATTGCAATTTAACATTTGCTTTTTATTTCTGTACTAAGAGTTGCTAGTTATTATTTTCTGTACCACACATGTTCAACAGGCAAATATAGATAACTAATATTCTTGGCTTTTAACTCTTTTTGTATTTTAAGTTTGGTCATGATGTACCATGTAAGCAATGGTAATACTTTTGAGGGCTGGAGAAATCTTTTGCTGGTAACTGTTGGAAGTGGGAAAAGGAAAGGGGAGGGTTCCTTCTGAGCTGCTTCAGAAGGAAAATGGAGATAAAGATCACCTCATTCATACATGCAGGGAAGGAGGACTTCAGCGCATAGCATGCAAGAGCTATAAATGGTCATTTAAGGTAGATGTGTACACAGAAGAAATTGAAAAAAAAATCATGTGAGTAATATTTATTTTATATAGAGTTAAGCAAATTAATCAGCAACAAAATAAGCTAGAGGACTGCCATTTTGTATATACAAATTTCGAACCTATAACTCTTGATGAAGCTTTTTTGGCTTTATGAATAAAACTCTACAATGGGCTTGGTGGCAGTGGGACAGAAGGCCAAGTGTGATGGTAATGCAGTGAATTGCTTTATATGGGAGAAAATAAAGCTCTAACTGTAGAGGGGATTTTCAGAGCATTGTGCCAGTGTATTTCAGTGATCCAGAGTGCTGATTTAGCCACCAAAGGCTATTCCCAATAGCATTTCTGCTATTGTTAATGAATACCTACACTTGCCAGTAAAGACCCCAGACACTATCGTACAATATTCTGCAACGAGGAAAAGCCTGTGAAAAGTTAGGTAGAGATACGTGTTCAAAGATTGGGTTTTATTGATGATTATGGCATGTGAGCATTTGTGGAGCCAGATTCATGGTAGCTTTTTTCTCTACAGGGTTGTGGGTTAATGCAAGTAAGCTTGTAAAGTTGCTTTGGGGCTCAGATTAAACAATTCAGTTGATTTTAATGTAGAGTTCAGTAACTAAAGAGTCTGAAGACAATCACCTCAGCACATGTTTAAAATACTAATACATTTTCTGTGTGCTGCTGGGACATCAGGGAAATTTTCTTCTGGGAGAAAGAAGGATCTCGTTTGGAAAAAGAAGGCATCCATTCAAATTTGATTTAAAATAAAAAAAAAAATTGATTTTCCTTGAAATGCCCTTCTGTCACAAATCTATAACCTTGATATTTCTTTTTCTCCTTTAGTAAACAGGTCTGATCTTCACTGTACATGGTCCATAAACAGGTCTAGTTCTACCACTAGAATTTATTTCCTAGGCTCATTTTATGAAGGTATTTATTGATCCTCTAAATTACAAAACAACTCTGTGCTGTCTGATGCTAACAGAAATGGTAAGGGCTGGTGGCTGGCAGCCATTTTTACCTTGCCTACTGGCTTTTTTAAGGAGGTTTCTGTGGCCCTACAAACAACTCAGTTAGACACTTCTGACTGAGAGCAGCCTTGACTCTGCAGTCTTCAAATCATTTTGAGGAAAAGTTGCATACCTTGCCTTGGACTTAATGTGAGTTTTTACCTTTTTTTTAAAAACTTTTGAACAGTGATGCCTTTGTTCTCACACGGTGAGGAGGAGTAGTAATAATATATAGAACTTGTATGTGACTTGCACTCACTCTTTGCAGTCTGTGTTAAGAGTTTTAACTGGAGCTGCTTAGTGGTGCAGTCATTGGTGAGGCCAGGCCCAAACTCTGGTGCCCATCCTGAAATAGGGGAAATCCTCGTACGTTCTGTGCCGTGCTGGGTTTCTGCCTCTGGCTGATGGTGCAGAGGAGTTTTACATAGAGCCTGGCAGGCGTTCTCCTTCCTTGCATTCAGTGCAGCAGGACATTAGTTCCACCCTTCAGCAGTACTTGAGGGAAACATATTCTTAGCCAGATTTTAAATTTATTAAAGATGGAGTTGGGTGTTTTCTAGCTATCAGGTTACAGTGAGCAACTACAATGCTGAACTGCCTAGTTTACAGAAAAGAAAGTGTAAAAAGATGAGAGTATTAGATGGTTTCTCATACTTTAATTTGTTCTTAAAGTTGTTGCTGATGCCCATGAAAAGAAACAACCAAACTGTGATAATTTTTTTCTTTTTTTTTCATCATGAAAACTAAGTTGTAGAGGCCAGGGCTTTAATGTAAATTTAAAAACAGAAGGGTTTCTAAAACAGAAGATATTCTGGTCTTTTGCAAATGAAACCCTCATGCTTCAAACTCTCTTGAACTATAATGGCAAGTTCACTTTATTTCCCAGATTATGAGTTGGACTTCAGGATGATTCTGAGGTACTCATTCTATGATATCTTAATCTAGAAGCCTTGAAGACAGTGGAGTGTATGAAGAGAACCCTTAGCCCCCACCATTTTCTCATCTCCAGCTATAATGGGAATTTGGAATGTTGTTCTGTTGTTCTACGCTCTAGTTAGGCAAAATTTGGGAATCACTAACATCTGTTTGGAATGAACCTACTTGTTTTTATTATCAGTTTTGTTTAATTTAACTGTATTTATTTCAGTGCTTTTGGGAAATTTCATTCTTATAGTGTATGTGGCTGGTTAGTCTCAAACTCAGTCTAGACAGCCAAGAATGCGTGTTTTGTCATTCTTCCTGCCAGTCCATGGTATTTATAAAGAACTTCTCACAAGATGACATGAATAATACTCTCTTTCAGCTTTTCAATCTGTCTTGGACTTGACCTATAGTGTTCTTGTTTTTATATAGTATTAGTAACCTGTGTTTTGCTAAGATAGGCAAATATCTCACATGAACACAAAGGTGTATGTTTTTCCTAGAATTTCTAATTCATTTTACATGGTGGAGCTTAGCATGGATTTATATGCTAAACTTGTGTGGATTTATGAAGACTTTTTAAAAATTTTAACTTCACGACCGTATTTATCATCAGAGACTCTCAGTCAAGTCTGCCTGTTTGATTTCTCTGAAATGAGTCTTGCCTGAGTTTGTCACTGGATTCAGTGAAATTGAGTTAGAAATCCTGGATTTGTCTGTTTGGGAGGCTGTACTTCCATGAGATGGTAAATCTTTCTAGGGCAGCCGTCTTTGTGTAGTTTTCTTGTTTATTTGGTTTTGTTTCTAAAAGCCACAGTCCCAGCATACAATGCATCAGTCTAGTGAAATTCTAACTTTTCCAACTACCTTGAAGGGCTAACTTTCATCTTGAAAGAACTGTTGCTGGATCAAGTATATTTCCCTATCCACAGATATCATGAACCACTACCTGAAAAACGTGAAGTGATTTCTGGGCTAATATAAATAGGATAATACACTGATATGCTATGTGGGTTATTAGATACGTAAAACTACTAGCAATAGACCTTGATCATGGTCTAAGTAATCTACGCTGAAAGTGGAGAAATGTCATACCAAGGAGGAAATGCATTAGAAGGATGAAGTGTGTTTTGCATGGTGATATTTTTCTCTCTGCTTTTACAGTTTTCAGACTCAAGTAAAGCAGCTAGGTCCAACTAGATAGCAGCTGAACATATTATGACCCATTCTTTGGAACTGTAGAAGGAATGCTCAAAGTTGGTTATGAAATGTCATATGAAGTGAGAAGAGTCACTAGAAAAAACCTGAAATGTTCAGTAGAACTCCAGACTTTGCCATGTGCTAGGAGAGGATGCTGCCAAACTGATTGCTTGGTATTTTCACCAGGGGCAACTTAAGTTTGCTTTAGGCAAATCTGCTACAGGGTATCACTGCTTTTTTGTACTGCATGCTTCAAGGGCTCTTACTGCTTTTCCTGCAAAACGCATTTATGATTTTATACATCTGCAATATACTTCTATAAGTTGTCTCCGTGTACATTTGGGCTTTTTCATTTGGCTCTTAAACAGTTTATTTCCTGTGTTTGCTGGACTATGATGAAGTAATTGCTTCCTTCAGCTAACCTGTGTGGGTGATGCATAATTCCAAAAATAACTTTGTTCCTGTCTTGTTTTCTTTACCTTTTGAGATTCTATGATTCTGTGAAACTTCCCATGGATATAGGATAGCTCCTGTTTGTGGTAAGGAGTTCTGACAGCTAGGTAATAAATGTAACCAGTAACTGAATATGCATGGCCTTGCACTAGTGCAGTTCTCTCAGCTTTATTTAACAGAATGTGATATTGATGGTGTGTGATGTAGTGCATTGTTCAAGTCTCATTACTTTGCTTCCAGAAGGCCTCAGGCTATACACTGCAGACTTCAGTGAGCAGTTAATTACAGCACAGGAGAATGTCAGATAGACACCCTGGAGTGTGTTCCAAAGCATGTATTTTGCTTGTGCATGATCTTATAGTCTTTGTAAGTGGATTGCTGGATTTTCTTGTGGCGCTTTCAGCATTTTGGTCTTGAGAAATACTGTCTGTGCTTGTGGTAGTTTAACCCGGAATCTTACCTGCTGGAGGCCTATTCAAATTCAGGAATTAGCTCCAAGGGCAAGTTATTGCCTGGTTAGTTGCAACATGAGCTGTTCCAGGCTGTGAACTGCATAAGTTTTAGTTTAAAGGTTTGCTCCTTAAAATGACCTTGCATTTTCTGTGGGGTAGGAATATGCTCATGATCAGTTTTCACTGAGTAGGCTACATAGGACCTTGTGTGTGTGTCCATATCCAAGTCTGAGAGTCTCACCGCCTTTCAGTTTCATAAAACTGCATGAATTTTTCTAGTAGTCTTCAGAGTCATCATTAGATGCAGAAATGGAGTGGGCATAAAATATCTTAGAATTACAACTATAATTTTTATGGCTGAGTAAATCGTTTGCCAGACAGTTTATAGACAAGGCAATTGCTTATAGTGAGTAGGACACATGCAGTCAATATTAGTATCTGTACTTGTGTACAATATATGTATGTACATGTGCTATATATGTAATGTTTAGTGATGTGTCAATAAGTAATGCAAGTGATTAGTGGTGGACTATGTGAATATATAGCTTTATTGTTTTAATTTTGAAACTGATAAGTGTCGCAGTCCGGGCGAGGGAGACGCAATAACAGTGAGTCCTTGACGCAGAGTAAGAGGTCCTCAAAGCTACTGCGACTT